>JAOTQP010001546.1:107082070-107143685 GCA_026413545.1 Cichladusa arquata
TTGGTTTCCCGAGCTGTCCATCACCAAATCAGCTCTCCGATTGGTGCCAGCAGCTCACAGGGGAAGCTCCCAGAGACAGGAGAGTCCCTCCCACTCCCCAGCCTCATGGAGGGAAAGCCTTGAGGGGAATCCACCCCTCCCTCCAGCACGTGAAACAAACACAATTGTGGACATTATTAGGTGTATTTAACCTCCCTCTTCCATCCTGTTTCTGTGGATAGATGAAAGCTGACTTTGGTCTGCTGGATGTCATTTTGGAGACTGGTCAGAGGGTACCCATCACTCATGGAGGCCTGGGGAAGATGAACAGCTTGACCTGGGCTTTAAAAAGTTATTGCAGTAGCCACTTTCTGTAGTCCTACAGAGAAATCTGTGAGAGGTTTTGGGCAGCCCTTGCCCCCAAATTGTCTCTGTGCCTGGTTTAAGGCTCCACTTGAGCCTCCACAAAGACACTTGACTTTACATGGACAGAGTACTCTTCATAAGATCTTTCCAAACATTTTTCAACATTTCAATTCACAATGTTTCCTTCCCCTCCAAAATGTCTTTCCAAGACTTTTCAGACATTCAGGAAAAATATTTTTGCCTCACTGAAAATCTTTGAATTTTTTTTTTTTTTTTGTTGGTTAAATATAACCTGGAACATATCGTCAATGCACATACATCCTGCTCCACTCCATTTAGAAGGGAAATCCCCATTTTTTTTATTAAATATACAAATTTCAACCCAAAATATGTGCTTCTAAAATTTGCTACTATTTTGAAGAGTAGCAATACAGCATAATTTTACAAGCTTTCAGCCTTTCCATCTTCATAGAAAAATTCCATATCCAGCAATCTTCTGGTTACTGCACGGATATAAATAAAAATAATTTATACCCAAATAACTCTACAGTGGACTATTTTGTCAAATGCATACCTCTCCCTGTTGATCTATGAAAAAGAAGGGATTGCTTATATGAAATAAATAGGAAAGGACTTTGATAGTGCATTGAAAGTCCTTTTTTCCCCTTCAGTCCTATTTTCTTTCAACAGTCTTGTGGGGAGATACAAGGAAAAAAGTAACTACCAAAACTTTCAAGAGAGACGTGTTGGTTTTTAGCTTTCCAGCATCTTGTTAAATCTCTGTCCTAGTTTAGGGCAAATTTTGGGAGCAAGTTCTCAAAATTAAGAATTAAATACTTGGCTACTCATTCACTGTTCTTTCAAGGAAATTACTTTTAGGATTATTCAGATATGTAGATTTTGCTAATTTACATGCCCAAACCTTCAGGATCATACCTATGTGTAATTTTTGCTTATTTCCATGTCCAAACTTTTTGCAAACTCATTAAACTTTAGTTCTTTCACAGGTATGGAAAAAATATCATGCTCAGGAATTCTTCTTAATAACATTAACTTAGTAACTCATGCAGTTTTGGGACTTTGAAAGTTTCTTCACCTGAGGTTTTTGTTTATTATTCCAAATTTACTGCCAGAAACTTGACACTTACTCTAGAAACGTTTGTCCAAGATGGGTTCCAGAGATTAAAGACTGGGTTTACTTGAGCAGTGTGAATTTAACACTATGAACTACTTTCTCTGTTCAAATACTTATTTGCAAGTTCAATTTATGCTCATGGACCTGATTTTCAGCAGAAGTAAATAAAAAAATTAAAAGAAAAAAGAAATGGTTCATTAAGTAATACAGAAAGAAGCATAGTATAATCTTAATTTCTGTTCTAAGAGATATAAATTTAGTTTCCATCACAGTCTTGACAACAACTCTGAAATTGTATCATGTTGGTATGATAATGTGGTGAAATCCAGATTATCAGCAGTTACTGATAATTGTGGGTTTTAATGAAGGAGAGAGGAAAGGCAGCAGCAGTTTTGGAATATGGACACCCTAATAAACTACTTTGAGTGGAATTTTTCTTATTTAATGTTAGGTGTTTCCAAAGTAGATGTGTGGAGTTGAGCCAGCAAGGCATAGGCTCTTGGGAAGTCAGTATCACTTCAAATATAATGTTAAGACAACTTTTCTAGATGCCCACTTTGAGATGAGAATCACATGTTAAAGTCATAATAAAATTTTGATAAATAGGACTGGAGTCACTGAGCTAATTGAACAATATTCAGATTAATTTTCCTTTCAGAAAATATCAAAATTCTGATGTGAATATTGACATGACCCTTGATATAAAAAACGTGAAAGAACAGAAAATAAAAATACAGTGGGGAGATGCTTAATCTAGAGATATGTGTAGGTACAACTGTTTAAAAGTGAGACTGTGTGTGTCTGTTCATACATAGATGAGCAGAAATTAAAATGAAAGATGAATGAGGGAAGCTCAATGCTTTGATTGGTCTGATGTAGTTAGAGAGCAGAAGGAAAAATGGCAGTGCAGAGAAGGGATTTGCTCTGTGTGGAAATCCTGGCATTTGATCTCCTTTTGTAAGAGGATGCCCAGGCTGTGTTGGCATAGACAGCCTGTTTCCCTTGTCTGCCTAAATCCCACTTCTGCCTCCAACTTGATGGATGATTTGACTTTGGAAGTAACAGTCTTAAAAATGTAAAAACTTTAAAAACTCTTTTCTGTATGTTTTCTGGGCCATCAGTTTTGGTCCATGTTCAAGATAGAATGACCCAAAGCAAACAAAAGTGATTTTGTTCGCCTCCTTCTTTTGGTTTTCACTTACAGATATCAGCCCTTGCCAATAATGATCCTTTGTGTCCTGTAGGCACACAGTCTATTATCATCATTGCTACAAAAAAAAAAAATTTAAAAATTCTCCCAGAGCAAAAGTATTTCTCCAACTTCCCTTCAAGCAGCTCCAAATCCTCTCCAGCCCTGGAGTAAGAAAGAATTATGTCTGGAATATTTCACTCCAGCTTTGAGAGAACAACTCTGTGTATTCCTCAGTGTGTGAGTGCTGGATGAATGGCAACAGCAGTTCAAACTGTTTATTCCTTTCTTAGCAATAATGTTTAGGTTCATGAAAGCCTTCCAAGATATATAGAATTCCTCATGCTGAGTAAGGGCTCCTTCACTTATTGCTGCTGCTACACACTATGGACCATTCTTATTATACCTCCCTCCCCATTCATACCACTATAGTTAGGGGACCCTCAATGTTGTCATTATAAGCCCCTTATTTTTCATGGTGTATAATTCAGCTGTAAAAAATTTGCCCTGGGCTGAAACTTGGCACATGAAGGCCAGAGAGAGGATTTTTGTGTTGATTATTTTTTTAAACCAAGTTTTTAAAATAAAATAAAATAAAATAAAATAAAATAAAATAAAATAAAATAAAATAAAACCCATTCACCCATATTATGTTGTAAAATGTGCAGGAAAAAATAGAAGTTAGTGGTTTCAGATGCTTTTTTTCAGGCCTCTCCTGTGTAACTCAAAGCCAGCTTTGTTTTTTAAACTGAAATTTTCCAGGCTATTAGTCCATAATATGAATTTGTGCCTTTCAGGTTTCTCTTTAAACAGAGGCACACACGAAAAGAAGAGCTGAGTTATTTCAATTAGGAATGGGGGCTGCTGCAATTTATTTTATGTGCACTTTTTCACAGGGATTTTTTTCTTTTTTTCCCCCCTTCTGGAAGCACATGGGTGCACCTGAATAAGCCTTGGGGTGAGCCCCTCTGCCCCTGCCTGATGGTGTCTGCCTCTCTTTGCTGTGGGTCTGATGGATCTCCAGGGACAATTGGATACTGCTCCACTGAATCCTTCCCCACACTGAAAAAATATCAAGGTGGGATTGCTCTTCCCAAGGGATGGTTTCCCCAAGGCTCAAGCAGGACTGAAATTTAATCTGAAGAAGCTGGTGCTTTTAGGTTTAACCTTCAGGTCTCTTGGAAGCCAGTCCATTGTCTTGGCCACAGATCCTGTTCCTGAGGTGGGTTGGATGATATTTGATGTAAATACAGGTTGGCAAAGCTGTGAAAGTGAAGGTTTCAAGCCTGTTGGCTCTTGAGGAAACTGTGGCCTGGAATTCAGAGCCTGTATTAAATCACAAGTTAAAATGCACTTTTGACATGGGTACATGGGGCGTCTCTGGTTGGATACTGGTTACAGAACCCCAGCAGGGTGACAGATATCCTCAAAGCATGGCTGGGGCTGGATTAACAGTGGAGAAGAGTTACTCAGAGGCAAAACTGCCTGCAAACAATCCATGCCTGAACAGGGTCAATTCGTGAACTTAAATATTCTGTTTCCACAGTACCTTTTTTTTGTTTCTCAAGGAAAAGAAGGTCCTTAAGATATAGAAGTCCTGGTGACAGCTGGTCTTATTTCATTAAAAGCAAAACAAAAAAAGAGTTCTGGTTTTCTTTCCATTTTTAAAAAATGCATGGATTTCTCAAAGAAAAATGTAGACAGGTTCCTTAATTTTAATTTTTATTTTTACATTAAAATTCTATTTTTATGGCAAACCCTAGGCTTTAAAATGCTAATAAAAATTATTATCAGTGAAGCCTTCTGGAAAAAGATCTGTATGAGCGGGGAAAAAATGTAAAATGGACTCCATACTCCAAGATAAAAGTTTGAAATGACACAGCAATCTGGTGACCCGACCAAATTTTCTTCCTGGTGGCAAAGTGTTTGTCAGGGAATGAGGGGATGCTTACCAAAGTGAGAAACTGGAGGTAATGTAAGGAGTGAGGCAAAATGGCAAACATCCCAGCACTGCCAAGGCCACCACTAAACCATGACCCTAAGCACCACATCCACTCATTTATTGAACACTTCCAGGGATAGTGGTTCCATCACTGCCCTGGGCAATGTTCCAATGCCTGACCATCCCTTCAGTAAAGAATTTTTTTCTATATCTAATTTAAACCTCTCCTGGCAGAACTTGAGGCTGTTTCCTCTTGTCCTACCATTTGTTATCTTGAAGAAGAGACACTGCTACTGACTCCTTTCAGGTAATTAAAATTGCTCTATCTTCCTCCAGTAAAGAAAGGCAAGTCTCTCCACTATTAGTAGCTCTGAGATCAGGGTGCAGGATGAACCATCACTCATTTTTGTCACAGCTGGATTAACTCAGGTGACCTGCCCAGAGGCAGAAAGTAGGAAATGGCAGAGATTGGTAGATATCACGTCTTTTATTTGTGTGTTCATGTGTGTGTGTGGAGGGGGTGGGGAGGAATTGGTCTCTCTTGCCTTTCAAGATGTTGCAGTCCTCCAGCCAGGCCCTCATGGCTCCCATCAAAGCCCCCAGTTCCGTTTGTTACCACAGATTTTGGGTTTCCAAGCCAGACAAGGCTGTGAAATTCCACAGGGTGGAAGGCGGTTATCCCTCACCCTCATCTCACCTGGTGGCATGGGCTGCACATGGGGTTTTCTGTTCGTGCTGGGTGGCCATAGGAGGAGAAATCTGGACACACCAGCCCTGCGATTTTTCATGGCGGAATTTTACATTCCTGGAGTAACAATTTGCTCATTTCTATTTCTTTTAGCCAATTAACAGCGGCTCCAGGCAGGGTATGGAGGGGTTTTGTTTGAGCTTTTTTTTGGGGGGGGGGTGGAGAGGGGGGAATGTGTGTTTGGTTTTTTTTTTCAGTGGTTAATTCCCTGCTCCTACTGGGGCCTCGTAGGCAGGGCATGCCACACACAGAGGCAGGGGCTCCTCCTCACACCCCATGTCGCAGCCACCATTCCTGCAGACAGGGAAGCCGAAATGAAGCGGCCTGGAAAGGCTGTCAGCACTGCTGCTAACCAGCTGGGAGCCATCCTGCCGAGCAGGGAAGAGCCACCCCAGGCAGGGTGGGAGCCCAGCCCCAGCCCCAGCCCCAGGGAGGACCTGGAGGCTGCTCCTGGTGTGTGACAGCGCTCAGAGCCCAAGCCATAACAGCAGCACTCTGAAAACAGAAAAGAAACCAAAGTGTCTAATATTGGGTCAAGCCAATGTCTATAAATCAACGTCTGTGAATTTATAAACTGTTCGTAAATTTAAGTGCTTTTTGGAGAGCTGTTTGTTATTATGTCAGGGCTGGGAAGGGGGGTGAGGGAAAGTACTTATATTCACTCACTTGTCTCCTGCTCCAGACTTGCTCCTACATTGTCTGAGTGGGGAGAAGGATCAGAACATTTTGGGCACAGGGAGGAGTTAGAGGGATGCTGCTGTTGTGCCCCAGAAGCACTTGGTGCAAGATGGGCAGAAAGGATGAACTAGACTGAAAACACACTTCAAATTCCCCATCTGTCTTTTCACTGGTTTAACCCTCCACCAGCTAACAGAGGTTTAAAACAGCCAGAGAGACTTTTGGCAGGAGGGCCTCAGCCATTACCTCCCCTTTCCATCCCCTGGAGCCTCCAGGAGGGAGCAGAGGCACAAAATAATCTCAGCAGCTCTGCAGACCCTCTTGCCCCACTCCCAGAGATATTTGACAGTCCTCTGATTCTTCCTGTGTAAAATGTAAAATGATGTGGTCATGTGCAACAAGATGCCACTGCTGCGGATGGGAATTGATAACCAGCCTTCTATGGGAGAAAAAGAAAGAAAAAAAAAAAAAGAAAAAAAAAGAAAATGCCTTTCAATCTCGCTCCACCCCTGGCTGAAGCTTTTTCTGAGGTTCCACTATATTTGGATAACTTTTCCTTCCACCTCTATTCATTTTTATTCCTTTCACCACCTACTGTTTCCACAGCCAGGATAGGGCACATAAGTGTCCTGAAAGGAGTTGTCCCAGCCTGGTGGGAAGCAGGAAGTATTGGAAGGCCTAAGAGGGTGTGAAAAGTTTTGGAGGTTGTATTCACAAAATAAGACATTGTTCTGGTACGGTGCCGCTCATTCAAGTATCTCAACACTTTGCACGCATGAATGAGTTAAGCCTTATAAAACACCTGTAGGGAAATGGTATCCTCCATTTTATAGGTGATGAAATGGAAGTACTGAGGGAGCTGTGGCCGGATTTCAAACCTGAATGCTGCCAGTTAAGCTTCTGAATCCAAAACAAGGCATTGAAATAAGTTCACAATCTATCAAGTCATGCTGATGGGAAGGGAATGGATCTGTGCTTAGCCAAACCCAGGCTTCCTGTTGAGCAATCTATTTTTTATAAATATAATTAATATAATATTATATATATGTAAAGTATTATTATAAAATATGTGCTCTAGGATGACCCTGCTTGAGCAGGAAGGTTGGACTGGGTGACCCCCTGTGGTCCCTCCCAACCTGACTTATTCTGTTATTCTGTAAGTGTATAACCTATGTTATTGATATATTGATCTGAACAGGCCAGAGAGATGGACTGAGACCAATAGTATAGCCTCAGTCAAGCTTTTGAATTCTAGCATACAGATGTGTGTTTGAAGGTTCTCTAAGCCATAGAAACCTGTGTAATGAAATAAAAATCTCCTTGGAATCTCACCTTGCTTCTGAACGGTGTAGAAATACCTGGGAAGAACCATCTTCCTGGGAGCCCAGAGCTCAAGAACTGGCACAGTAGATATCAGTGTGTTTTCTGAAGACTGAGGGAAGTTAATCAAAACATTTTAAGAGCTTCAAAAAATGAGATTGGCATCATTTAAGTAGCTTTGGGCAAAGATTTGTGGTTAGTTATATATTTCACTTGAACATAACTTGAGTCAAAGATGCCCATTTCTATATTTCATGTCCTGAATTGACTTCCATGGCTTCTGAGCTACTCCAAAGCATAACAACTTTTCCTGCTCGTGCATGTTGGAGGAATAACTTGTCATGGCCTGTTTGCCAGTGTTTACATTTTTTTATGTTATAATGATTGTGTGATCTGGTGAATTTGACTTTTTTCATTTCTGTAGCACACATCGTCAGCTTCTCTTAGAAAATTATTTTTCTCTACATGAAGGGACTAATCAATTTCAAGGTTTTAAACATTTTACTATTTAAAATGTTTACAGTGATTCTCTAAGCTTTTTTGTGATCCTTCCAGGCAAGACTGTACTTAATGTGTAGGGTGGGCAACCTATCCGAAAACACTGCTTGCAAGCTCAGGTAGAGACTCAGGTACCTTCCTCAGTGGTACAGAACACTTGTGGGTTTGGTTTCAAGGTTTTAAATAGATTATTTTCCCCATTGGAAGAATCACAAGGACCAGCTCTGATTATTTTGGACATTTTAGTGTTGGAAGTGCCCTCAAAAGAGTGTGTGGGGAGGTTTGTGAGCATCTAGAGGCAGCTCATCATAGGGAAGAGGTACTTCATGAAATACAACCCACATCTACTTTCATCTGCCTGTAATACTCTCACTGGTGAGTTAGTGATCCATTATATACATATAATCATAGAATTCTAGAATCTGTAAGGCTGGAAAGACCTCCAGTGTCACCAAGTCCAGCTGTTAACTCAGCGCTGCCAATATTACCAATTATACACTAAACATATCAGCACTGACAGCCCTGCTCTGGATCACAACTGTCACAGGATGTGGGACATCCTCTCTGAGCAGTGCCAGTCATCCTATCACTGCAGTTCTGGGTTATCCAGTGGCTTTTCTCTGGGAAATGGCAAAGGTTGCTCACAGAGGAATAATCCCTTCTGCTTTCAGAAGCAGTTAAAGTGGAGACAACCCTGACTGTAGAGATTGTTGTGTAGAGCCTGTCTTTGTAAAGCTGGGAAGACAGCAGGTAAGGAATCCACACACTCAGAGGTCTGTGATGAAATTAGATTATTGGGTGCCCACCCAGTGTTGGGGACCTACCAAGGATTCTGGCTTGCTGATATCCAGTGGAGTCTAGGTGAGATGGAAGGGTATGGTTTGATCAATTTGGAGAACACTGCCTGCAGATCTGGGTATTTGGCAGTGCTTTACCAGAGCTGGATCTTCTCTTAACCAGGAAGATGCAGAACACAATTATAATTTAAATGAAAGAAAAGGGATAAATTCTGGCATGGTTGTTTGACTGATGGTGCTATGGAGTCACTGGGGCCATCTCTCCATCTGTTTCAAGATGCAGAATCAAGCCACTGCTTGCACACCACCTAACAAAAGGCAGGCTGGTGCAGAGGAAAGGCAGAGCTGCAGCCCTGGTGGCTGCCATTCGACCTTCCTGATAGACTCAGAATAAACTTTGCTGCTGACTTAACTAGTAGCACATGACAGAGGATGAATTTCCATGAAAGAGACACTCAGAAACTGAGTAGGAAGTGGCTCAAAGCAGAGTCAGGGAGAGAGCTATTTGCAGGGATTTCCTCCTGACAGCATAGTCTAGTAAACCCAGCCAAAGGACTTCACATGAGTGAAAAAAAGTGTCCAAGTCCTGTCTCCACAGAGCAGATCTGTGCAGCCCCATTTGCTAGGCACACTTGGTCCCAGCTTCTGCTGGAATAAAAGGTGAGTCAAAGGAAAATGGTGTCCAGAAGTTCAGAGCAACCCAGACAGCCCTAACCACATGACAGGCCCAGAGGGAAGTTTTAAACCACCCACACAACAGCTTGCACAACTTGCCAAAAAGTCAGATCCTTCGGCTGGGGGAAAAATAGCTTGCATCTGGATTCTGTGTTTGAAGCCCAGGGTAGAGGAAGAAGAGAATGAGGAGGAGGAGTGGGAAATGTGTTCTGCATAGGCCAGATTGCAGTTTGATTTGAAGCATAAAAGGAAGGAGTTTATTATTCTGATAGTAATAAGTCATTTCTCCCTATAAGCGTAAAACAACCTTCTACGAATGGCAGTTCAGCCAAGAACAGAATTAGGGCCATTCCTACCATGGTTTCAGTCCAGCCTGCCTTTGTTTATTTTAAAAATAAAATGCAGCTCTGTGTTTATTTCAACGGGTAGAGAGAATAGAGGGAGAAGTTCATTAGCTTCTAATCATGTGGGCTAAAAGCAAATCCTTGGCAGCTGGAGCCATCATAAAGGGGCTGGATGCAAAGCAAGCTGGTGTGCTCAGGTTAATGGTCAGGTACCTGTGCTTTGGAAAGGCAAAGCTGACCAAATAATCTGGTCTTGAATTTTGGGCCTGCGGGCCAGAGTGAGGCTTATGTTTGTGGCCCCAACATAGTGCATGATCCTGACTAAATCATGACTCTCAATCTTGGGGTTTTTTTCTATATAGTGACAGTTGAGAGATGGTGAAGCTTCTCTTGGAAAATCCTTGAGGACAAAGTATCCATTGTTGACTCTAGCTGTACTTTGGCCACACTGACTGCATATGGACTAGAAAATTTAATGGCATCAAGCCTTGGCTTCAGCACATGACTTGGTTGGCTGTGCCATTAAAGTGTTGAAGTTGCCTCCAGCAAACTTTTTGGCCGAGAAGAAAAGTATTATCAGCAATTTTCAGACATGGTTAGGGAGTTAGCCCAGGCCAGGGGCTAATCCATGGGCATTTTGGATAGGGTCCCCATGTTCATTCAGACTGGAGAAGGCTCCAGGGGAACCTCATTTTGTGTCCTTTCAGTACTTAAAGGGAGCTTATAAAAAAGTGAGAGGCTTTTTTACATGGGCAGGTAGTGATAGGACAAGAAGGAACAGTTTTAAACAAGAAGACGAGACTTCAAGATTAGATGTTAGGAAGAAATTTTTGACTGTGAGGGTGGTGAGGCCCTGGGAAAGGTTGCCCAGAGAAGCTGTGGCTGACCCATCTCTGAAAGGGTTCAAGGGTTGGGTGGGGCTTGGAGCAACCTGGGATAGTGGAAGATGTCCCTGCCCATGTCAGGGAGTGGAACAAGATGACCTTAAAGTCCCTTCCAACCCAAACCATTGTGAGATTCTCTGATTCTATGACTTAGGAGTTGAGACTTGAAGCAAAGGTCCATCCCCACTGTCCCAGCTGGTTTCAATGGTAGGTTTAGTTATTAGAAATAATATAGCCAAAATGTCCACAGACTGGTAAAAAGAGGCAATGTGGGCCATTAGCTGGTGGGATAAGTTGTGGGGTGCCTGACTTTAGGGCCACTAGGTCTAGAGGACATGAAGAGAAGTCTCTGTTGGCTTAGGAGAATGCACCACTAACTTTATAGTGAAAATTGACTTGCGCCGGTGCATTTCAGGCAACAGTGATGTGACATAGGCTGGCACACATGTAGGCTTGGTAGCACAGCCAGAGCCTGTGGGGATGCAAGTCAAAATGTCATTTCTCACCCTTTTCCTGGTACCTGTGCATGCTCACATAGCACAAACCAGAGCCAGGGCTGTGGGAGGAGGATGAGTGGTGGAGCAGAGGATGAGGCGTTCTGCCTGTGGCTTCATCATCAGCTCCCTCTGACCTCAGGCAAATTACTTAACCTCATTGCTTCCATTTCCCTTGCTGCCACATGGGTCTAATAATACCATCACAGGACGGTTGTGAGCATTAATTAGCATATGTAGAGCACTTTGAAGATGAAAAGCTTTTAATGACTGCTGGGGATTATTAACGCTGTTCACGTTCAGTAAGTGTTATTAAAAAGAAACCAAATCTGAATGCTCTGCACTGAACCTCATCAGTTCCTGGGGCTTGAATGGTGGTGGAAGGACACGATGTAATTCCTCAGTAAATCGCCCACGGGCTGAATTTATCGCTGGAAACCGCAATGCTGAGAGCTGGCCAGAAGAACAGAGCGTCATCTGCTGTGACTCACAGCACCTTCCCAAGTGGGAAAAGAGGCAGTGGCATGGCTGCAACTGGGTGGCACATGCTTCTGAGCACTCCTGAGCTCATTGAGGAGATGGGGGATTATCTGTGGGCTGTTTAAAGTAGAAGCATCTGCTGCTGTTGGAGACAACCAAGATGCACTCGAAGCTGCCTGACTGAGTGTAGGAACTGGTTTGGGGTTGTGCAGATGAGGATGGTGTGCTGTGGGCAAGTTTTTGGAGTGGTCTAGCATGAGTGAAAGCCTGTGAGAGGCCAAGGGGAAAAAAATTTAAAAAAAGAAAAAAAAGCAGGCAGAGGGATTTCATATAAATATGTGGTAAAATACTGAAACACAGACAAACATATGTTAATCGAATGGGCAAGGAGAAAAAAAATAATCATTTCAATCTTCCTACGCTTGCCTTTACAGATGAAATGGAATATCTGAAAGGCTGTCTTTTGCTTTTGATCTCTTGCTTTTACTTGGAAATGCTGCTGTGCATGAGGAGTGATGCTTGTGCTGTAAGGGCTGGTGCTGGAGAGCGTGCAGGTCTGAGTGCTGTGGATTTGCAGCGTGATTGCAATGCACAACTCACTTCTGCCTCAGTTTCCTCCCCTGCCTGATGAATTTACAACACATGTCAGCCTTGCACTGCTCTTGACTTTTTAGTGTGTCCAAGTGCTTCCATGTAGCCTGTGGGTGATGCCAAGAATAGCTTCTCTCTTCTACATGCTTAATTACTGAGGACAAGATGTTGGCATTCCGTAGTGACTCAAGGTATGACCAGGATTTAATTCCATTAGGACTTAGCCAGCAGCTGTCCAGGCAGGTTATCAGTTAGAATTATTTGCTGGCTGATTGTTTGTTATGGGTTTTCTCAATTTGACATGCAATTGAAACAATATTATTATTACTACTATTATAATTATAATTATCTGTATTATGATTTATATTATTATTGCTAGCACTGATATTAATATTACCATGGCTATGAGAACTCTCTGTTTTCTCCTAACTGACAAACCATTTTCTTTATCACAAAAGAGAGACATAGCAGAGCTTGCATGTGGATTTTTGCAGACCTATTTCATGAAATGTGTTCATTTTACATAGCTGAATTAATTTCCCTTTAGAGATAGCAGTAATAAATAATTCTAATAATTGCCATGATTTTTTTTTTTGTCACATCCCCTGGTTTTTACACTGTATCTCATGGCTTTTCTTGTGGCTCTACAAGGAAGATTGGAACTAACATCTGCATCACAGAGATGCTGATGTGTGGGACAGACCCACCACCAGTGCCCAGACATGAATGCACAAGTAAGTACCAGTGCTTCAGTCTGCCATAAACCAAATTAAACAGATTCTGTGCCTCTGCAGGGCTCACAGACACAGAAAGTAGGGGAGTGCCCAACTCCATTTTCTTACACTCAGAGAATACTCACAGATTACCTAGCATGAGCCACCACTTGGAAAACCACACCACAGTTTAATCAATAATTCAAGATTCCATGAGCCTGACCTCATTCAATAATGTCAGAGGAGCAGACAGGAGACATTCTAGTCCTGAAAATCTGGTGGTTTTTTCAGCTTTAAAGTGAAAATGGCACAGGATGGGTGCTGTGATGTTGTGTGGAATGATAGTATGACCCTCCTGGAAGAGATTTTTGTGTGGACAAACACAAACATTTTAATGGACAGGTCTTTTAAATTCCATTTGATTTCCAAAATGGTTTGCTCTCCTTGGCCCAACTTCATCCTATCCCTTTGGAACAACCTTTTTTTCCCACCCAAGACCCAAACAGCCCCTTGAAAGTAGTTATTTTTCTTCTCTGGTGATGCAGTAAACCTTGGGATTATAACACCAACAAAGATTTCCCAGTTGAATGCCAACTGTGTTGTGGGATCCCACTGAAGCCAGTAGATTTACATTTGTGGAAAATGGATTTAAGATCTGTTGGGTTTTCATCCAGGGCTTCCTTTTTCCTTCCTTGGCTCAATGTGGTGGGAGCTTCTTGAACAAGATAGTGTCAAACTGCTCTCAGCAGCCTGAGGATGCCATGCCTAGAGAAGCACGGCTACTGAAGGACATTTAATCTCAGAGCAAGTTTATTCCTGTTCCTGGAGATACTGAGAAATGAAGGCTCTTCTGCCAGCTGCTCTCATCTGCTTTCATGGTGGGACAAGAGTGAGAATTCCCAGTTATTGTGAGTACAGTCCTGTGGAGAAAAAGCTTGGAAAATCTGGTGGTGTGAGTGGTGCCTCCCCCGTGCATCTGCTTTGCTTTTCTGAATCCTCACAGGGATGTGCAAGGCTGGGGCTGAAGCTCTCAACAAGGGACACGGAATCATGGAATGCTTTAGGTAAAATGGATCTTCACAGTCATCCTGTTCTAACCCCTGGGCAGGGACACCTTACACTAAACCAGGCTGCTCCAAACCCCATCCAACCTGGTCTTGAACACTTCCAGAGATGGAGTGTCCACAAGTTCTCTGGCAAGCATGTCCCAGTGCCTCACCAGAGATGGGCTGCTGCTGCTCCTTCTGCAGTCAGCCCAAGGTCACACAATATCTGAAGCCCCACTCTTGTTGGCAGCAGCCAAGGTTCTTTCTGCCACTCTCAAAGACTGCGGCACTAAATCTGTTGGAGCTTGGATGTGTCGTTTTCTTTTTTTCATCCTTTTGGTAATTTTTCTTCTTTCTCCCATCCCACAGAGTGGCTTTTGGAAAGTTCCTGTCTCTGAAGGTTGTTGCTTTCCCATGAGAAGGAGCTGTATTATACCAAGGGTTGCTGTTCTCAGCAGGTGAGCTGCAGAATGGGAACAAGCTGCCAGAGGAGATTGAGGGAGGCTGGTATTACACTGAACAGGCTTGATTCTGAACTCACACTGCTTTTCCACTGCTCTAAGACAACTTGAATGGAGTGTTTTTCTTGATTCATAATGATGTCAGTGAGAAGAGAAACCGAATAGACTCTAATTTAATCCCAGGCTTTGGCAAGAACCTCCATCTCCCTTTAATGAGTGGAGGTCCTTTTCATGAGGCTCCCAAAGACCCCAGTGCTGGGTGCCAGTACCAAACCTGAGATAGGCAGACGTTTATGTAATGGCAGCAGGCAGAGTGTCTTAGAGAAATGGAAAAGGCATTTTAATCGTGGTATTAGGTTAGATTCCACAAGACAGTATGGAAGGCATCAAGAGGTGAATGCCATAACAATCTGGAGCGTGTTACCACTGCATTGATCTAATATTGCGATGTAGTAATAGTAATTTCAGGGATATCTTGCAAAAATGCACTCTGAGTTACAATGGAAAAAAGATAGGGGGGAGGAGAGGAAGAAGAAAGGAAAAGTTAAAGCCTGTGCAGCTGCTAACAGTGGAACAGCTTTGTATTGCCACTCCTAGCCCCAATCTGTGCTGTTAATCAAGAGCAGTGCCCAAGGTTTCCTTGGAGAAGCCTGGGCTGTAAAAAATAAGAGCTGAGTTGCCCTCTCTGGTTACTAATTTATACACAAATCAAATGAGTGTCCATTATTAAGCCATCTCTGGGCCAGCAGCCCAACTAAAAACAAACATATGGTTGGTCTCCACAGAATGGTGGAGAAACTTGGTTTGGAAAGAGGCAGACACAGCCAAAGGAAAGCCCCCACTCCCAGTCCACTTCTGAGCAGCAGGAGACTTGGTGATTGCAGAGGGGTTAATGAAAGACATTGTCTGCACTCAGCTCTCATCTCAGGGGTGTATCAGCAGCAGTGATCTACAGAGAGGTAGTTCCCCACCAGGCCTGATACTGCCACAACACTTTGGAATAAGCCTGGCAATGTGTTTGGAAGGGTTGTTCCCACACTTAAGAGCCTGTATCCACAATAAACCTCATCTCTGAATATGTTATGCATACATTTGCCACATTGCTCTGTACTGCCAGTACCACTCTCCATAGAAATACTGAATGGTTTGGGCTGGAAGGGACCTTAAAGTTCATCTAGCTCCACTCATGAGAAGCATGAAAGCAACTTGAGTTTTGCTTGCCCATTGATCCCATTTGCCTTGGTAGCAGAGAACAGGGTGTAATTTTGGGGAACAGCTGTTCCTAAGTGTGCCTGATGCTGTGGTTGCAAGGGCAGCTGGCAGCAATGCAGAGTGCACAGAGGTGGCAAGACATGTTCATTTGGCTCTACAGCTGGCCATGAAGATGCCCTGAAGTAGTGGAGCATCCAGAGCTGGATAACATGGTCTTGGGACATCTCTTGAGCTGCTCCAGAGCAGATACACTTGAAGGTTTTGAAGAGCTTGTAAATGAAAAGGCTGCTGATGTAGTAGGCAGGGAGTGTGGTTGGAATGTTACAGGAGCCTTGCTTGGATTCACAGCTGAAGTAGATGCAAGGTGGTGAAGTCACAGGATCACAGGATCAAAGAATCATTAAGGCTGGGAAACTCCCAGCTCCCTCAGCTGCTCTCATCAGTCTTGTGCTCCAGACCCTTTCCCAGCTCTGTTCCCTTCCCTGGACACATTCCAGCCTCTCAATGTCCTTCCTGAACTGAGGGCCCAGAACTGGACACAGCCCTTTCCAGTGCCCAGCACAGAGTGACAATCACTGCTCTGGTCCTCTTGGCCACACTATTGCAGCTGCAGTCCAGGTGCCACTGGCCTTCTTGGCCACCTGGGCACACTGTGTCATTATGAGATCCTTGGATTGATTCTCCTGGTCTTCACCGACTGATGATACCCAGAATAGCCACAAATCATTTTCCTTCTGATCTAGGGGCTCATAGGATGTTAGGTAATACACATGGCAAATTATTCACACCCCTTATATCAGAGCCAGCATGATCCAGAGTGGGAAATAAAAGGCCTTGAACTTCACAACATCCATTGTCTTTTGTTTTATTTTTCATATCTGTCATACTTTTATGTCCTTATTACTGTGCAGACCAAGCAGAGGGGGTGAGTTAAATTTTTTAGGAAGATAGGATTCTTTGATTCTCTTTCAACTTCCACAGAAGAAATAGCCATGCAGCCATTAGTGAAATACAGAGGTGTTGTGTAAGACAGCAGAACCAATTGTTTAGGAAAAGAAATAGGGGTTAGGAACATAAGAAAGAGAGATATGAAAGGGTAGTCTGTGAGACACAGAGTTGGACTTCTAAGAAGTTACTTAAATGTAAAATTAAACTCTGCCTGAAAATGCTAAATAAAATTTGGTTCCTTATCAACCTTGAAGATCAAAGCTTAATTTTATTCTATTTCTTACTTTGTCCATTTTGATTTAAGATTTGAGCCTCCACTCAAAGTCTTAAACCAGCCTTTTTTCCCTGTGCTGAGTTGTACAGAAACAGCTGCAGCAAATGAGATCCTATAGGTAGTACACACAGTAAAATGTACAAAAGATGGTAGACAGGATTTTATATCACACGTTTAGAAAACATAAAGATGGTGAAAATTATAACAATGGGGTTTTTTTACCCCCTTAATTTTAAATTGTCCAAAAGAACATGTTTGAAATAGCTGAAAAGTTAGGAAGTTTCTCACTCTTTGCACCCTGCAGGATGCTGCAAGCTCTGAAGCGATGTTGCCACCTTGTGGAACACGAAAAAACTCTGTTGCTTTACAGGGGAAAAAAAATACCAGCTTTTCCTCCTTGTAATTTCTGCCAAATTAGAAAGAACAGTCCTGTGCCTTGGGAGGAAAGGGGCCGATGGGCTGAGGCTGTGCTGGGAAGGAGCTGGAATTGGAGTGCCCACACCTCCACTGCTCATTCTCAGAAACAAGTAAAATGGTTTTGATTTTCTTCTTTTTATTTCCCATCCCTTGTGCTCAATATTTTTTTCTTTCTTTCCCAAGGACTGGTCATCTTCCCACTGTCTTGCAAGCAAAACTTGTGATTTTCATAAAGTCCCATCAATTATCATCCTGAAAGAAGCAAAAAGAAAGATCCCCTGGCTTTTATGCTCTGTGGTCTCGTGTCCTTGCACAAGAAAAGCTCCCACTGACTCAGGGCACACTTTTGTCTGGTTTCTGAAGCCACACTTCTCTGTGAGATTCATAAAGGAAACCTTCAAAACCTGTGGGTACGTGCCCAGCTTGTGTGGGCCAACGCTTTGGAGAGCACACATCACTTTTATGCTCAGGAAATCAAAACTGGGCACAGGGAAATGATCACTTTAACTTTCAAAAAGAGCGAGTGCCTGACCTGGAATCTGCAGTATTTAATTTCAGTGTGGAACAACATGATGGAGAGATTTGGCTGTGTTTGGCAAGAGGATGCAAACCAGTATCACCAGGGACAGCTGCTCCATCACTGGCTAAAGAGCAAATTCCAGATTCCTCACATCTTTACCCTCTTTCTTCCTCTTATGGCATCCAGGGCTGACCTGAAGAGTGGAGAATTTAAGGGAGGTTCTCAGAAAATGTTCATGCACAGAGGGGTTATCCTACTTTTCTATTAAATTTTAGCTTTCCTGAGCTACTCAGTCACTCCAGGGAAATGGGGCATTAGGTTTTGTATCTAGCAGTGGGCCCTAAACACCCAGAAATTATTACTATCAGGAATTTTAAAAGCTTCTTTTTTCTTAATAACAAAAGTTTTTCTCTGACAAGATGGGAGTTTTAATTTGAAGCCTGTTTTAATTAAAAAATGGGAATTTTAGTTTTCAACATATGCCCAGATGCTAGGATCTACCTACATTTAATTATTTCTTTTTTATTCTATTTTCTCCTGCCCTTGCTGCTTTTTTGCAGTGGCAAAACAAGGTAAAACAGAATACAAAATAAAATATTAAAATAAAATAAGACAATTTTAAAAATAAAATTAAAGAAAATATAATTACAAAAAAACAAAATTATAAGAGGGATACAAGAGTGTCGAGAGGGAAAAAGAGAAAATATCAATAAAAGCACGTAGTTTTAACTCTACCCCTAAAATAAAATATGAAATAGTCAGGACTTCTTCTTTTTTTTTTTTTTTTTTTTTTTAAATGAAAACTCTGCACTGTTTCTGTTTCTGGTCAGCACTATTTATAAGTGATCACCACTGAATCGTTCAGCCTCTGGCAACGCCGGCATCTGACCGGCGGTGGGTAAACAGCAGCTCCCGTCATACAATGTGAGTAACAAACTTCCATTTACAAAATATGTTTACCCCACTGTGTGCTTGGGCATGAATGCTACCTTCTTTTTTTGTCTCCAGGTCTGGATTTCCCCTCCAAAGGGTCCTGGAGAGCCCCAGGAGCTCCGGCGCTCCCCGCGTACGTGCGTGTGCGCACACACGCGAGCGTGGACACAGAGCCTCCCACCTTCCCACTGGATGTGGGCTAGCAAGTTATAAACCCAAACCCATCCCAGGAAAGGAGGTCTGGGCAGCGTGGCAGTCCAGCTTCCTGCTGCCTGCAGCTCTGAGACTTTGGCGTTAAAGGAGCAAGGGGGAAATTGGTGTTTTGGGTTGTTTTTTTAAAAATAACCAAATTAAACTGTTGAACACTGAGGTCTGGGCCAGCCCAACAAGTTAAAGGTTCATCCAGTTGATAAAAATACAATGCCCTGATCAACTCTTCTTTGGTGGCATTCAGGGGTGTTGGGGCTGAAACTGAAGGTTTTCTGCCTATGCCCACTCCTCTTCACCCAGCACAGCCCCAAAATCCTCGTTCCCACCTAACACATCGCCAAACTTCTGGGTTACTCCCATCCCAGCAAGCAACCAGGATGGGAACTCCAAATATGCCCACCCCCCCTTAAATTTGCCCACTTTGAACCACCTTGAAGTGCCATGAATGTTTCCAACAGGATTCAAGCTAGGCTCCCATCCATACTGGAATAAACAGATCCCTTGAATGGAGTCAGATTTGTCTAGAAAGGGCAATGAAAGAAGGAATCTTCAAGGCTATATAACTTTTATGTGTCCCTCTCTTTTAGATCATAGGGAAACAAATTCATCTCCAGAGCCTCTGTTGAAAGAAATGGATTCACAGAAATTTTGACCTGGAGTGTAGTTTAATAGCAATGATAATTTCTTGTAAGGTCATATTTTACCTCAAACCAAGTCAATGTCTATAAAAATGCTATAGCGAATTGGCAAAATTATTCCTGGAATTTTTTTCTGCTGTTTATCTTTTACAAAGCAATTTTGGTTTGCAAAGACAGATGAAAGTCCTGGCAACTCAAGTGCTAAAGCATTGAAAGGCACAGTAGGCAATTTCATGGTCAGTGGCATACTTTTATTTTAAAATCATGCTGGAGACCTGAGAAAAACACAGGGACAAAGTTTTCAGATTACTGTAAAAAAAGGCTTGTGGGCAGCTAAGGGAGCCTAAAAGGTGAACTTGAGCCTTGAGCCATTGATTCTCCAGCAGGTGCAATGGGGTGCAAAGGGGTGACCAGTTTTACCACTCCCAGTCCCTGGTGCTCCTGGAACCTGCATGAAACTCCCCCAAAAACTGTGTCAGTGTCAATAACCTGGAGTTTGAGCAGTGATTCTGCAGGTTTTAAGTTTTCCCTTTCTCCCTCCCACCCCAGCCCCATCATCCCCCTTCAAGCACGATGACCCTTTTCTGAAAAAGGGACTGAAAATGCCAGAGTTTGGACTATCAGATTTTTCCTTTGGACCAGTGAAGTGTAAGGAAGAAAAAGAAAATACCACTTACCAGACAGGAAAAATTTAAATCATCAAAATGAAATAAAACAGAAGCTGGGCAAAGCTGTTTTTAATGAAGACCATTACAGAGAGAGGTGGTGTTTTCCTTCGCTCCGTGTTTGTGTGTGTGTGCAAACCCTTTTCTAACCAGTCACAATCAGGGAGCTGAAAAATCTGTCTTTAATTGCAGATGTTGTAAAAATAATCACATAGGAGACTAAACTAGCATTAAAAATGTGAATTCTTGACTTGTTGCCTTGGCGTGGAACATCTTTCTATTGAACTGCTTATAAAGCAGTAAACTATGAGTCAAAATTTCTTCAAGAAGATGCCTTTTCTTGTTATGGTTGTTTTACTTCAGAGGGTGTTTCTTGGCTTTGCCAGAAAAAGGAGATGGTGGGGAATGTTTGCCGTGTCTTAAAAGACGGCTTTGTTTTTAATTATCCTTGCTGCAAAATGCAGTGAGATCTTTCTGCTTTCATTTTTTTTAGTTCAGATAAAATTCTCAGCATTTCAGCAATTTTTTCTCCTCTGCAGCTTTTTCCCATTTGAACTGTTATTTATTACTTCTTTACTACCTTTCATGCAGTTAAATGAAAATCTTGATGCTTAATGGTGAAAACACCCAAAAGGAATTTAATTTTATTTTCAGGGTAATGTTGCCCTCAAAAGAACAATCCACCTCTAAACAATGAGAAATTGTTTCTCCAAATCCCACCTACCCTCCTCCTTCCTCCCTGAGTCTTCTGTTGAGTTTCCATCCCGCTAAGGGAAAAGGGGTATTTTGTTAGTTTGAAATCAGATTGCTGTTGCCTTTTTAGTACCTTTATAAATCCAGGAACATTAGCTGAAATGAAGTCTGGTGCAAAATGTTTCCTTTCTATGGGACCTAACACATTGAAGGGTGCCAGTAGGTGGTCACTTTTCATAGACTTTAAAATGCAGATTAAGTCCAGCTGAACTGTGCCAAACCTTGTTCAACCCCGTTGAAGTCCAAAATAAATTCACACCTCCTCATTTCTGTCCTATTAATCAATCAATTCAAGAAACTGCAGTCTGTGGTGGGTATCAGTCAGAGACTTGTCTGTTCACTTGGGCTGATGCACAGAATAAATGTTTTCATATATTTTAAAATTAATTTTATTTCCTGTGTCTATATTTTTAATTTTGTTTTCTTTTGCAAGAATGCAACTGTGACTACCTGTTGTCAGGAAGACCATAAATTTCAAAGTTAAAATAACATTATATTCCAGTATTTGTTTTTCAGGGGGAAAAAATCAAAATAGCAATCTAAAAAAAATAAAGAGGAAACTGTGAACCCTGCTTAGTATAAATGTACAATAATAAGATTTATTTTTACTTTGGCTGTTTGAAACTTCTCTAAGTTTATGCCAACAAACATAACTAGAGTCCTAGAATGATCATAATCCATCCACACCAAGTACAAAGAAGGGTTTCTCTTTTTTATGTAGACTTGACTTTCCAAAGTCAAATTGTTACGTGTGGTGAAGGCAGTATTAGCTAATATTAATGAGCTCTAATTCTTTGCAATTTTAATATTGAGGTTTACAACAGCTTTGCACAGAGCAATGAGATAAGGAGCCCCAAGGAAAGGGAAGAAATGTTCTCTTCATTTTGTATCCTGAAACTAAGGCACAGAGAAGTTTAAGCAAAATGTGGCGCTGAGGGAGTGGCAAAACAAGCAACAAGATTCAGATGCAGTCTCATTTCAGCCACATGAAAAAATTCCTTCCCCGTTAAAAAAAAAAAAAGCAAAAGGAAAAAAGATAAAAAAAAAAAAAAAAAAAAACAACAACAACTAAAAAATAAAAAAAAAAAAAAAAAAAAAACCTCCTCCAAACTTATTTCCAACTTTTCAGTCGTTATTCTGTGTCAAGATGCTTTTTATTGCACTGTGATATGTTAATTTCTTAAAAATACTTTGCTGTGGGATTTTGTTGACAGCTTTCGAAAAATCTGACTGGTTCAACTGGCTTCCCAAACTCCACACCCCCTTCCATTCCTTCAGAGGTTTCTAATAAATTTATGACTCCTGACTTTTGAGAAATGTGGTGCTGTGTTCCTTTTATCAGATCTACTGTCTACTAATTCTGCTATTTCTAGATTCTGCTATTTCTAGATTCTATTTCATAGAATCACAAAATGATTTGGGTTGGAAGGGACCTTTAAATGTCACCCAGCCCAAATCCTTGTGATGAACAGGAGCACCTTCCATGAGATCAGGTTCCTCAGAGCCCTGTCCAATCTGACCTTGAATGTTTCCAGGGAAATTTAATACAATGTCTACCAATGTGCATTAAAGAGAAGTTGGAATATTATTTGGCATTCCCAAAATGATGTTTGGAGCTTTTGGAAATATCTTTATGGCTGCTTACTCTTCTCTAGCACAGGGTCCTATGTGAGTGTTGGACCCCATACCAAAATTAATAATTTTTATGGTTTTTTTATGGGAATTTCTTCACTACTCGTGAGTGAATGACATCTGATCTTGGCCATTTCTTACTGCTAAATTTTATTGGCATGTTCTAAAATTTCTGCTAATAACACTTCATCTTGACACACTTCTTGAGCTTAATCCAACACAGAGGAACGTTTTGTTGCAAGAACTTTTCACTGCTTCGTGACAAAGAAGTGTTGAGCTTTTCTGCTGTGTCTTAACCTTTTCTGAGAACTCTTTTCTTTGAAATGTTATTTATTTGAGCTCTCTGACAGGCATGTTTTCAAATAAAAGTATTTAGAACATTTTTTAAGGTGTTTTTTATTGGTTTTGGCAGAGGTTTCCTCAAATTATTTATTGTCCTGCTTTATTAATGTATTAATGTAATATTTAACCTAATATAGCATGCTCTTCTCTTTTTCATCCCTTTTATAACAAAAAACCCCAACCCTTCTCATCTTTTAACAGGAGATAAAGTCAGAGGAAATTTTAGGGAGAATTTTAGTTGATCAATATTGTAAATCATTATGGTACCTCATTTTTAAAAGTCTCCATAGCAACTGCTGTCACTTGAACCTTTTAGATGTGCCTTTCTATTTCTTAAAAATACTCCTGACCTCCTCATTTTCATGTGGTTTCATTCTTAAAGTTAAACATTACAGTGGCAGGTACCTTTACCCTTGCTTTCTTGCATTATGGATGCTATGTCTTGCTGGGACTCAAACAAACTGTTCCTGTTAGTCTTACTGTTTTTATACCAGTGCTGCAGAAATTTTTGTAAATGCAAAAATATTATTTTAGGACAGAAAGAAAATGCTCATCATCATGATGATTATTAGTGGGTTTATTTGGGAAAAAGAAATATGTTTAAGAATAAAGTGATTGAAAAAAATATTTTTTTCTTTCTTTGGAGAAGAGTGAGAAAAGAGAAAAGAAAAAAAATATTTGAATATTGAACCCCTCTCTTAACCTTCTCTGTTAAATTAAAAGACAGCTTTCCCAGCTGCAGCAGGAGAGGTTTATATTAGATATTAGGAGAAAAATTCTTCACTGAAAGACTGGTCAGTCACTGGAACAGCCTGCCCAGGGAACTGGTGGAATCACCACCAATGAAGGAATTCAAAAGGTGGGTGGATGTGGCACTTGGGGACATGGTTTAGTGGTGAATATGGTGGTGAATGGTTGAACTCCAAGATTTTAGAGGTCTTTTCCAACCTTAATGATCCTATAAAATCTGGAATTGTATGTGGAAACCTCTGTGGGAAAGGAATGACAAATCATGGGAGACTTTTGTGGCTACAACCTGTCCCTTGCTGTCCTCAGCTGCCTGGACACAGAGGTGAATATAAATGTATGGTGACCTTCTGCAAACCTGGGCTGGCTCCTTGAGCAGATTTCTGTGCTTGGCTCAAGCCTAAACTGAGAAATCTGCCAAGTCTTCATTGACACCTTTCATGTCATGTCATGTGAGCAGATGTGAGCTCAGGTGGAGGAATTTGGACAGGAAAAGTGATGGGGAGATAGCTGAGTACCAAAAAGGGAACTGCTGGGCCAGGAGGGGTTTAGCAGTGAGGCTCCTTAAGGAGTAGTCAGCATTTCCTGATGGCCTGAGGAGAATGCCTTGGCTGGCCACTGAGAGGAACTGGAGGAGAGTCATTATTCAAGGAAGGAAATAGAAAGCTCACTGAGTTATGCTGCTGGCCTTCAGCTGGGATGGAGCATTGCTCTGCTCACATGTAGAAGGAAATGGAATCTCTGTTCTATGATCTGCTCTCCTGTACTTGTGGGGTCCCTCTGGCTATGCAGTGCTGAAAGCAGGGTGAAACCAGTAGGATGGCTTCCAGAGCCATTCCTGCATGCCAGGAGTGAGAGGAAACCCTCCCATGTGAAGTGCAGTCGCAGAGCACCAAACCTGCTGCTGTTAGTCATCACAGAGAGCCACTGACTCCACTGGCCCCAGGTGCCCTCAATACTGTTAACAAAGTGGTTAATACAGTTAACCTGTGGTTTCACTGAGAACTTGCACTGTGTGTTGAAATGGTCAGGCTAAAAATGGAGGGAAGAAGCTGAAAGGTTATTTGGGGGCAGCAGTCCCATCAAACCAGTGGTTTCCTGCTTGGTGGTGATCATGAGTATCAGCTTATTTTATGGGTATGTGTGAGGAAAATGTAGTTGTTGCAGTGTGTTATCAGCAAGAGCTGCTCAGACATGCTTGTGGTTGGGCTGGGGGACCGATGCTAATAATTCAAGTTATCCCCATTCAAGCTTTAAAAGCCTTCTATTGTGGTAAAACTGAAAGCCTCAGGAAATGTTTGCACAAACTCAGCAAGAAGGGAAGTTATCACCAGCTTCAACTCTGTGTATAACTCACGTGCTAAAAATGACTAATGCTTGTAGATATATGGGGCTCTTATTCAAGGACACTTATCTGTTACACAACTCTTATCCTACTGCCAGCCAAGGAAACTCTGTCACTGATTTGAGTGGTAGAATAATCTAAACTGTTCAAATAATTTTCTAATATCTCAAAGCCTGTGGGGTCCCATCTAATGGTTATTTATGTCTGTTGGTACCAAATTGCCACCAGCTTCCATTATCTTAAGTGGCAGCTTAAAGTCCTCAGTGCATTTGTTTTAAATCACACCAGTTAAGGAGGACAGTGCCATTATCCCCACTTTTCAGGTGGAATAGGAAGCTGAGTCAAAGCTATATTAGGAATCTCTAAGCTATATTAGGAACCTCACACTTGTTGGAAGGAGAGGAGGAGTGTAAACAAAGAAACAAAAAGTCCTTGTGCAAGTCCTTGTGGAAATTTCCTACAAAGCAGAGCAGCAATGAATCAAACATAGTCCCACATGTCTGAGAGCTGTGGTCCCTAAATCCCCTGGTGCAGGACCTCAGCCCCTGGGAATTGTCCAAGTCTATTGCTAAATAGACCTTAATCTACATCATCAGGATCTATGTGACCCAAATGACCCAGAAGCCTTTTCTCCTGAGAGAACAGAGCAATGACAAAGAGACTGGTAACCACCTATGTGTGGCTAAACCTTGGAAGGAGGAATTCAAGTTTTGTTAAATAAATCGAGTGCTTGAATATTACAAATATTTATGCTCCCTCATTGTAAGGAAATCTCCCCACCTTTAACTTGCTCATCTTTGCAACAACAGGAAAGATGCTAAACTAACCCCATGAAGAACTAAATTCTACAGTTAGTTAAGGAAAGGGTATCGAGAAAACAAGAGCTTTGTGCAGATCCTTGGTTCCTGTTTAGGCAAGGATCCCTGCACCCAGTCAAACCATTTTCATACCATGAAGCCTCTGTTTGGCCTGATGAAAAAGGGTCCTTGCCTGAGCTGAAGAATTATAAGGCTACTCAACAACTAGACTGTCAGCTTTTGGCTTTAAAATGAGATTGTTTTTTCCTCTATTAAAAAAATATACATACATAAGTTTTATGTAACTCTAACTGTGTTTCTTAAAACTGCACATAACCTTAAAATGGAAATGCATCTTGTCCACAAAATCTGGCAGGATGAATTACAACTGGGCCATACAATTTGTTAAATGTTAAGCATTTTTGAAGTCATCGTGTATCCCCTTGGGTTTGACTATTTTTATATTCTGCAAGATGTTTCCAAAGTGAGTGACATCTTTTGGAGATTCTAGAGGATTGCAAGATGCCTGGACTCAAATCACTCCTCTAGCCCCAGGACTGGCCCAAATCCCCTCACCTCCATGATGAGAAGAGGGGATGTCTCAGTGCAAATCCATTATTCCGTTTCCTCGTGGGTCTGGACACATTCATGGTGAGCAAATTAGCTGATTTTCAGCTCCTGCATCCCTTAGTTGTGACCATCTCATCCACATGAACACATTCTGCTAGCACACACCACCACAGAACTTCTGAACAATTTGCCAGGTCTGATATTCCAGATAAAAATTTCAGTGAACTGAGTTTTTCACTGGCACATAAAGCAGTAAGACACCTGATATTCATTATCTTTTATCACTACCAGTCTTGTCTGGACATAAAAATCTCTATAAACAATGGTCAGTCTGTGGATTGTCTTAGCTAATGTATCATTATTACTTCAGCCTTAGTCCTCTACCATCAGTGATAAGTAGGTCTCCAGGAAGAAACAAAATACAGTGCCAGAAATTAAACCAAAAGATTCCAAAAGACAAAGCAATTTGAGGATCAATCATAAAAATATAAAAAATAAAAAATCACCAGGAAGAAGAGACAGCTGTAGGCCTCAGCTGGCCACACCTGAATCTCATGAAAGAGATGATGGAAGAGGATACTGGTCAGCTAAAGAAAACTTAGGAGCTTATTGTAGCAGGAAGGAGTACTAAGGGACAAGAACAATGCAAATGTAAACCCATTCCATATGAAGAGGACTAAGGTGAAATCAGGGAGTTGCAGGCTTGCAATAAAGTTAGGTTTTGACAGTAGGCAAGGTCTTGGAGACATTAGCAGAGGATGAGATCACAAAACATCTGGAAAAATGTGAGCTGATAGAAAGGAATTGGGAAAGTTTCTGGAACAGAAAGTCATGTCTGACAAAATGGATGGAATTTTTGGAGGCAGATGAGAAGTGGCAGGATGAGTTCTAAGTTCTTTACAATTTTGTGATGGTCCTTAGCACTTTGCCAGCCAGTGGATGTAGCTTTGTGTGATAAATGGTGGTGCACATCTTCATGAAATAAATAGAAGCCTTACACCATGAGCTAGAGAAGACCAAAGTGCTGAAAGAGAGATGAAAAAGGAAAAGTTTTTTTGTGGAACAACCCAGTTTGACTATGCTGCTTCCTGGGTCTTGTTCCTGTATAATGATCAGGCAGGAAAGCTGTCAGGGGAACACTGGAGTGCAATGACCAGAAGCCAAATCTGACCTGAATGCTCTTTTCCATTCTATTTCGAACATTCATACTTTCAAATTAGATCATCATCCTTTCTTTTTTATTTCTAACAGGTGTCAACTTTCTTGTTGCTGAGGCCCCGGACAGTCTGTTGCTTTTAGCTGAGGTCTCTAAGTAGCCTGAAAATGATCTTTTTCACAGGGGCTGCTTAAGCCACAGACGATGCTCAGTTGTAGAGAGAGCTGCTGAGCTATGTAGAGATAAAAGCTCAGATCCAGGAACCTGCAGGACCTGGAATGTGGAGAACCCAAAATTTATTCTGTGTGTTTTCTGCTTAAGAATTCCAGTGCCTTCCTCCAAGAGGCACGCATAGCATAACCACAGAGAGAGAACTGATTTTAGAACTGCTGCTCTTAGATTCTTAGGAGGAAGACACTACCTCATCTTTGTTAACTCTGACTCTAAAACCCTCTTGAAGACTTTGGTGAAGACAAAGTCATGTAGACTTGGGGAAGGTTAGAACCTGCATCACAACAGAATTTGAATGGTACATATAAGAGTCCAGAAAAAATTCTGATTAAATAAAGGTGCATTTAATGAGCAGTTCAGGAAAATATATGGACTGGTTTATTGTTTGTCACAAAATTAGTATCCAAGTGAACTGGGTCCCATTCCAGAGTTACTAATTCTAGATAGCTGTCCTGGGCTCAACCCTGGGCTAATGCAGATATAACACCTTCATTTCTGAAACTAGCTTATTTGATTATTTACCACACATTTCTCCTCTGTGCTGCTTTGTCTGTCACCGACCTGCTTTGAATTGTGCATTAATTCTTGTGCTCATTCCCTGTGTATAACATGTGAGTTAGGTCAGGGTCACACATTGGTCAGGGTCTAGGTAGACAAACAGAAGTGTTCCTGAAGATCTAACACCAAAATCTTACAGAGGGTGTTAATCACCCCATGAATGCACATGGACTGATTTCTTTTACCTTATCTTTCTATTTTAGTGTCTGTAATGTCACAAAATCAGCTTTTCCTGTGGTTTTCCAATTACTTCCTTTATTTGTCCAAGGTGGAAGTAACACAATAGAGGGCTTAGTAGCAGCATGAAAATATTCCTACAGTCAGAATTACATACAGAAAGTATAAAGGGCACTTGAAAATTGAATTCTAAAATTTTCTCAGAGGTAGCCTGAACGGAGCCTTGTGGATCAACCAATTCAGCCACATGCTACCTCAGCCTCCCACGTAACACAATCTGTTCATAAATTTGGTGTGTTCCTTCGTAAAAGGGCTTAGGTTTCATGCCATAACTACTCCTAAGGGAGGGCTGCTTCAAACCCTCACTCTTCTGACAGTTTGAAACTCTTTTCTAATGTCCATCTGAAATTTATTCATGGGCAGTTAGTACCCATTTGTCCTCCTGCCAAAATTGTCCTGTTGTTTAAATAGTCATATCAACTTTCAGCTTCTGTTCTGATACTTAAAACAAGCCTCTTCTCCCATGTATGAAGTTCCATATTCCTTAGATGATCCCAGTGCTTTCTTGATCACAGGTGACCCGGACTGTGACTGTATTCCAGAAGTAAATAGTTTTGTACCTGTGCAATGGTTGTCACCATGCCCACAGTTTCCAGTTTGGCTTACCCTAGTGAAGACATGTCAGTGAGGTTCTGATTTTATCCAGGCTGGTTTGTGTAATGGATACAATTCCCAGTACGCTTCCACAGTGCTTTCAGCTCCATCTAGACAAGAGGCAGGCTTAAAAAATGTAATGAAAACCTTCTTCCATCAAGTTTTTATCAACCTACGTTAGAATTTGAGTGGCTTTGAATTGGTGAAAATACAAATTGCATATTTGCATCTGAGCTGTTTAAGGGTTGTGGCTCAGGACACAAGCAAATTATGATGTTTTTCAAGCTGCCGTGGCAGCTGCCCTGCCATGGTTGGCTGTGTTTGCTGCAAATGTGATATAATGCAACACAGAGGCTGATGCTATGCTGCAGGAGCTGTTGGATGCTGTGGGTGAGGATTGGAAGTCATCTCCATGAAATTACTAACTTTAATAAGCTCTAGGCTAAGATATCCAGATTTAGTGCTCACATGCATTCAAGCTTCTGTTACAGCCAGTGTGTGTCTGGACAATCATGAAGGAATGGAATAGAGAATGTCTTCAGCTGCATCTTTGAGGCAGGGGGCTGTCAATAGTCAACAGAGAGAGGGGGTCACTTGCAAATAACATTTTAGGCCACTTATCTTCAGCCAAGATGGGTTACAATCTGCCCCATAACTTGGAACAATGCGAGAATTCAAACATACCTTCATGTGTTTTTGATGAAGCTGAACCTGATCTATGGATCAAGGGTCATCTGCAGTAATAACTTTTGCAAGTGTTTTTAACACGTGCTGTGTCAGTGTAGTGGGTGCAGGAAAAAATACAGTCCTCATTTCTCCTGCTTCTTGAGACCAAGGAATGAGAATTGTTCTTTGACTATGTGGCTCCTGATGCAGAGTGCTGGATGGAGGCTCTGGATAGTTTAGGTAGCTGGATGGAGGTGTCTGAGTTCCCACTGTAGTTAGAGGGCACAAAGTTGTGGAAACACTGAAGTCCAGTCAGTTCTTCGGTTAGTAGTAAATATATAACACAATATATCACACAGTAAGTATTGTGTGATTCAGCTGTTAGTGCTACCTGAGCTATCCTGCCCATGGCAGGGGGTTGGGAACAGATTTAAGTCCCTTCCAACCCAAACCATTTCATGATTCTCTCAAGTATCTCAGCAGTGCCTTCCTAACATCCTGCAGGACCCAGCCCCTGTGTGTTTTTCTTGTTCAGCCAATCCATTCCATGACTGTGAAAATCGATTTTCGTTACCCATAATGTGATCCTGTGACCAATTCATAGGTGTTTGTATTTATCTTCACCTCAGAATTAGTGTCACCCTGTGGATATATTCAATAGTCACCACAAGCAGGCTTCAGTCAGTGGGACCTTCCCTCAGCCAGGGGCTTTGGAGTAAACCCCAGGAAGGATTGTCTGGAAAGAGAGCTCAGTGCTTCTCTCCATGTCTGGAAGGATCATGCTCCAGCAATTCCCCTGTCAAATACTGCTCTAAACAAGCCCATATTCTTTTTAAAGTAGGGATACTGGCTGCTCCCAGAGTTTCCAGCAATTCACATCACCTTGCACCAAATAATAGGGACATGCTGATGGTTTTTGTCCCTCAGAGTAATTTCTAAGCAGGTGCTGTGGGCAGACATTCTTTTTCTTTGCTGTCCTTTGGAAGAGTCATCCAAAGCCTCTAATCTGAGCCACAGGTCAGAGTTGAGAAATGGTTTATAGCTACAATATTTTTTCCCTATGTGCTTCAAATTAAGAAAAAAGCAAAGTCAAGAATATGTTCTTCTACCTTCCCACCCCTTCCTATGAATTCTTTTGTCATTTTCAGAATGGGTTGATTTGATTTCCTTGAAATATTGCAACACACATACAAAAATTGCTCCCTAGCTGAGAAGTTTTTATATCAAGTTTCATCCCTTCTGCTGTTCCTTTATTTTTTTCTTCAGGAAAAGTTACAAACCCATGAAAACAGGAGGGTTTATAATGAAAGTGCTGGCAGGGCCTTAGTGTAGCATTTCCAGATGTGCTGGTGCAATTAGGGCTGGTCAAATACAGTTGGATGAAATCAGAAGTGACCCAAAGTCTTTGTCAAAACCTTGAACTGAACCGTGAGGGGGATGAAAGCATTTAGTTGAGTTTTTCCCTGTGTTTTAGAGGAGGCTACTATATTCCATTTTAAGAGGGAATTGAATGTGAAGAACATTTTTTTGCAGCACAGCATTTCTGCCTCCAGCCAGGTAGAATGGGAAGTCCAGAGGCAATCAAGAACAAGGATCTCCTTTCCTTCTCCCACATCATCAATACTGAGGTAAGCAGCTGTTTGTCTCAAACACCTCCAGACCTTGGAAACCTTCTAGCAGCTTTCTAGTTGTGTAATTAGCCAAAGCAAAAAGAGTTCTGTATCTGGATAATTTGATGGTTTGCACCCAAAACTAGCTCTGGATTAAAGCTCTGCAGTGCAAGCTCATCTCACAACAACCGAAGGATCTTATTATGGCTTCAGATATGCACAAACACATCCCACTTAAGGCTAGGGGAGTCCCAAGTGTGTATCCACAGCAAGGCTGACTGATTTTTATATTTTCCTTGGTTTTTCACTTCCTTGTTTGAGTCTGGAGAGGAAATGGATAATAGGAAAAATCAATATCTTCCCAAAAGGTGCTTTGGGGTTAGTGCAGTGGATTTGCTGTTCTGCAATGTGTGTGGACACACAGCACGAGGATTTGAGAGAGGCAAGAATAACAGGAAGCAGTTTCTCCTTTGGGATAGAAGCACTGCCTCATATCAAGCTCTGAAGGAAGCCAGAAAACCCATCCAATTCATGTCAGAGGCTGGGGAGAGCCAAGGTATCTTCAAACCTGTAGCTGAAAGCAGAGGAGGTTTCTCATACTTGGGTTTGTTTTCCCATGCTGTCCCCTTGACTTGAAGTTGGAATCCCCTGCTTAGGTTTCCTGCAGGACACTCCCTCCATGTCACATAATTTATTCAGAGAGGAAAACAGATCCCAGCAGGGTTTGAGTTTTGTGAGCCTTGTGTGACATGCTTCTCTGGATATCCATTCTGAAGCCACATCTCTGCTCAGCTAAGGTTTCTTATTTTCTTCCCACACCCAGTGGCCCCCTCTGCCATTATTGAATAGCTGTATATATTAAAAAACAAATTAGTAAGTTAAGAGCTCTCCAAGAACACCCAGGTGCTGAGGAAGTTGTATTTGTGCCTCCAGAGGTGGCACGTTTTCCCCCTCAGATGATACCTGATCTAGTGTTATGGTATTGTGTTAACTGAGCATTATCGTGCTCTGAAGAGCTACAGCTCAGATGAGACATAAATTTGAGACCCTGCTTGCCTGCAGTGAGAGCTTTAACCAGGGAGAAAATTGTGGGAAGGCAGGAGGGATGATGAGGAATGGAGAAGAACAGGGATTTCTCTTGCTGGAGGTTGGTCCTCACCAGGATTCATCCAGAAGGGTTTTTTTTCCCCCTTTTTTAAAAAAAAAAAAAAAAAAAAAAAAAAAAAAAAAAAAAAAAAAGAGATAATGCTGCCCATCTTCATACTTAAAACCTGCCCTAAACATAAAATTTTCTTGCTGCTCCTTTATTTTCTCTGTTGTGATCATGAGGATATAAAAGGGAGTAATAGTTCCCTCAGACCTCTCCACTTTGCTGCCTGTGGAAAATGTGAGAGCATGGTTGGTGTCTGACAATCTCTTGTGGCATCTAGAAAGAGGGACAGGGCTCTGGTAGCTCCTGAGTCTGTCCATCACAGTTCCATGGCACTAAATCCCATCTCCACTCTCCCAAGATGCCCACTTGGCAGCCTCAGTGCTTCTGCTAGAAGCTGGCAAAGATGTTGAATACCTCCAGGTACGTGAGAAGCACACACATCCTCCAGGATTTACTTCAGGGCAGCATTTATCAAACCAAGGAGAAGCTGGATCCTTGTATCCTTGCCATTTTAAAGCTCTGAAGATTATTTCTGGTTACTGAAGTTTGACCTCTGCATTTCAAGCTGGGGGCTGCACTCCCTGGCCTAAATCTAAACCAGCCTGGGCGTAGCTGTGGTTTTCTTCCAGGGTCAGCAATGGCTTAAATCCATGCCCAGCTCAGTAAATTGGAAATGGCAGAAGAAGATTCCAGGGTGGTGGCCTGGGAGGAAGATGAATACATCAGTTCCAGATAATTACTGCTCTTATAAAAAAAAAAATGGGATGTCTTGAACCTGTTTCTCATGTATTCATCTATTTCATGCATTAGGCTGGAGATAAGACTATGTAATTAAAATGGTTCCTTTCAGCTTTAAAAATCTATGAAGGGTTTGCAAAACTGCTTGGCTCTGAAGAGTGTCCTGTAAATCTCAGGGGGAAAATATTGCAACATAGAAAACCAGTAGTGTTTATTCAAGATATAACAAATGGACAGAACAAATACTTTGCAGAATAAGCCCCAAACCCTGCATTTAGTAGCATTGCATACTCTATTTAAAATAAATGTATTTTTAATTTTTTTTCCCTTGCCATAATCATCTGGGTTGTATTACAGTAAAGAGATGAATAGCAAAGATTAGCGAGCTGGTCATCTGTCCACTCCCAAACTCAAATCAGGATTAACTACAAACTTTCTAGCAATTACAGTCCTGGTTCAGGATTCAGGTCATTAATGAATACATTGTACAGAGCCAGATCAGATACTTGAGGAAAACTACTGGATATATTTTTCCACTTTGACTGTGACAGATACTAACTGCTTTGTGATTATGAACAGCAGCAGAACCACTTTAATGTAGTTCTGTTCATGTTATTTTAGGTTATACATGAGAAACTCACATAAAACAATGTCAAAAATTTATTAAACTGGATATGGCATACAGATATTTAATTTGTCTTGATTTGTTCTTGCAAATTCTTCTCAGATATGCTTTGTAATTCTATGTGAATTTCCAAATTGAGATACAACCATTCTTAGGCTTAATTTTAATGAAGAAAAATATCAAAGTTTTTAGGAGTTGTCCTAAGATTTTATGTTGAGCCCAACTCAAGTCTCAAGGACTTTTTTTTCATCTATTTTCAAAGATAGGCACTGAATTTGATCCAGTTGTCCATAAGCTCACCAATGTTTCAGGAGTTATTGGAGATAATGCCTAATAGCTGTTGTCTCACACTTTGCTGCTCTTGAACTTTCCAGAATGAACTGGTCAAACTGCCATTTTTATCTGTGCTTCTAAATTTTGTTTCCTGGGGATCAAATCCAAAATTAATACCTATATAATAAAATAATAATAGCAACAGCAGATAGCATTGCCAATGCTTTCTGCTTTTCCTGTTCTTTATATATTTTAGTAGATTATTATACTAATAGTGCTTTGCTAAGTGGAAAAGTAGTGCCATCAAATAATGTTCTGATTTGTTCCTTGTCACAGGAAGAGATGAAGCCTAGAATAGTTTTCCAAAGTGCCTGAGTTCTACGCCTGCATTTTCTCCCAAAATAGTTGTATTGAGCTGTTTTATTTGAGGCAAAAGTGCTCAGCATTAAGTTAATGGCCCTTGCTGAAGTCAGCTGCATCATCAGCAATGCTGGGTGCATCCAATGCTGGACTCTTGATTTTGGTTGTTTTATACCTGTATAAAATGTACATACAGATGTATCATGTGAAGAAAAGGAAAGATTTATGCCTTTTTACTTCTCTTGACTCATATGTGTCTGTGATCCATTTCTATAGGCAAAATGAGGCAATCACCTTGTTTTACAGCCAAGGAATTTAGCAATAGGGGTGTGACCAGAGTATGCCACTTAATCTCAGGGTCAGAGAGTGTCCCCTGGCACTGTTTAGGTTACAGAGATGAACCCTCAGTGCTGTTAGTTCAGCAGGAGGAAAAGTGGATCCAGGCTTTTGCTGTTGCAAAATGATAGGAAAATATCACAGATCTTGATCTTTGGATTTAACTAAGCAAAGGATGTTGTCACAAGTTGCATTTTGGACTTGGAGCATTATCTTTTCTGGCCAAAGGACTCCTGGGATGACTTATTCCTTCAGTGCTCCCCAGAACTCCCCTTGGACTGCAAAAAGTGCAGAACAGTTTTCTTCTGGCACAGCTCACTGCCAGGCCTTGAGACTGACAGGTATGAAAATAAGAGCTAATGCTTATCAGATGCACATCTGGAATCACAACAGAAAACTCCAGAGGTAAAGACACCCCAGGTCATCTAAGGCCAGCTCCTGACTTCCTAGGATGCCAAGCATCTTTACAACAGGCAAGGTATCTGATAGCTTCTGATGCTTCAGAAATCTGGATGTGAGCTGAACCAACTCCTGCTGCTCTGGTTTGTTTTACCTGGGAGCTCTGCTCTCCAGTTCTCCTAAAACAACAAAAAAATGGGGAACAAATGGGAGCAGTGGCACTGTGGTGAGATGCCTGTAAGTTCAGAGAGGTATGAACTGGATGGATGGACTGCAAAGTTGGTGGGAAAACTGGACCACTGAGCTTGTGGAGCAATGGTCATCAGCAGGATGTGCAGCTGGTGACCAGTTGCTGGCACTTTTCTTCTGGGGTCAATAGTGGGACTGATACTGCTGAACACTGTCATTAATGGCTTTTAATGGGACAGGGAGCATCTCAGCAATCTCATGGATAACATTAAAATGGGGAAAATGACTGGGAAGTAGTAGGTAGGGATGACATTCAGTTGGAATTAACCTAAGGGAATGTTTGGCTACAGAATTTATAATTTCATGGACGTTTGGCTCCAAGTTTCTATTGAAGCTGAGAGATGACAGCATGCTTGTTCCACATTGTCTCTTCCTGTGGAAACCCTGAGGAACAGCTGAGCATAAAGGATCTTCAGGACTTTGCTTGGTTATTCCTGCACTGAGCCCAAACATTTGTGCTTGTGAGGAATTTCTCAGTAGGAGTCATGGGCTCCTGGAAATGAGAAAGGAAGATGGAATGACAGAGCCTGTTGATGAAGAAACAGAATTTCCTAACAGTCCAATGCAAAGATTAATCTGGAAACAAGTGCAGTTCATCTTTTCTACTTCTATTGGAAAGAATTTCCCCTTGAAGTGAGGATAAACTGATATATTTTGCAGATTTTGATGGCATTTAATGTTTAGGGACATTAGTGATGGGAACAAGACAATAAAAATAGCACGAAGTTATGATAAAAACATCAATGTTTGTGAAGGCAAATTTTTTTTTTAATATGAGTGAAGAATTAAATACTTGTATATGGATTCACTGCACATGGGGATTGTAAATATGGAGATTGGAATTTTCAACAGAAGTCTCACTTTAAATACAGTTGGAAGAGCTGCCTCCTGTTGACTGAGGAGTAGCTCCTCATATTTCCCACCCCACTAGCCCAGACTGGATTCAATCTTGCCCATTAACTCAGGAACTACTTTGCTGAAGGGGAAATGTGATGAAGCCTGAGTTTCAAATGGTTTCAAGGTGCTGGTGACTTTTACAAACTGCACAGACACCTTTTAGTGGTTAAAGGACGTGTTTATTTCTTGCATTATTGGTCTGATTAAAACAGTTCCTCTTGCAAGTGTGTAAAAGGTGGCTTTAAAGGAGTGCCTGAACACCTGCATGACAAGCCAGTCAGGTTGTTTTCAGCCACCTTTTCTAAGTCTGTTGAGCAAAGCCAGGCTCTGTGTATGTGTGTTACAATCCTTAGGGATGCATTAGACAAGCTAAATATGACTAAACATAGTCCTAAGCTGACTGACCTTCATGGCCTTGCTTTATAGTGCTTCTTTCATGCTTCACCTCTTGAAATCCTGAAGTCTCATTTTAAGTTTTGTCAAAAATATTTTTTGTATTTCTGAAAGCAAATAGAGAAGAAGTGGAAGTAGAGAGGGGAATTGTTTTGTTTGGGTGAAATTCATGCTTAGCAAGGAGGCTATCATGTAAAACTGAAAAGAGAGCATATCTAGGGCCAAATGAAGTCATAAAGGACAGATTAGTACAAGAATTTTCTGTATGGAAAAAGTGCACTGAGTTTGAGATCCAGTGGGGATCTGACATGAAGACAGGGGAGGAATGAACACTTTAGGAGTTAAAAAAGCTCCAAACCAGATATATAGGTAGAGGAGCTGAGAAGAGAAATTCAGAATCCTACTGATGGAGAAGATTTAGAGCATCTCAGGAACATAACTGTGGATACTTGAGGGTGCTGAGACCCTGGCACAGGTTGCCCCATCCCTGGAAGTGTCCAAGGCCAGGTTGGATGGGGTTTGGAGCAACCTGGGATAGTGGAAGGTGTCCCTGTCCATGGCAGGGGTATTGGTATAAGATGACGTTTAAGGTCCTTTCCAACCAACCATTTAATTCTATAACTTCCAGGAAAATGGGGCCAAGAGCCCTGAAAGGAATTAGGAATGGTTTGAGTCTGAGGCATAAACTGTTGAGAGTGTAGCCTGGGACTGTGCACAGGAGATAGATGGAAAAAGTGCCCAGGCACATGAAAGGGGCAGGCTTGGCTGAGCCAGGGAGGATACAGGACTGCTGGCTGTGCTGAGGATGTCGAGGCTCATGAATCCATCTGAGAGTATCATGGTTTCATAGCATTGTTATGGCTGGTGACTCTCAGCCTCCAGAGGCCTCTCATGACAAACAGTGAGACAGCCTGACCCTGATCCTGGAATTCATTTCATCTCTTTAGCCCCACACTGGGAATGTTGGCATCTGAGCCAAGTTCCCATTGCAGCCCCAGGAGATAAAATAGGTGCTTGAAAGGCACAATCTCATCTGAAGTTACTCTCCAGCCACTCTAAGTCTTTTGCCTTGTTAGGTGGATATTTTTTGTGGTTTTTGCTATCAACTGTTGCTGTAGCCCACAAGTATGGTTCCAGAAGACTTCCAACATACCAACATCTCCAGATGACACTACATGTAATATTTCTGGCTTTTATCTAGCTGATAAAGAAATTTGAGAATTACAGACAGCAGCTTTCTATGCTGAAAAGCTCCCCAAAACCTGAAGTCACAAATCCTATCAGAATACATTTAAGTCCAGTTTTAAAATGCAAATAAAACCAGTTAGTGATGGTGAGCTGAACTGGATGCCTAGCTGACCTCTTAAGAAGAGATTAGTTTGATTTTGTAGTTGAAATGCCTCCTGCCAACAGATAAACATTCTAAAATTTGGACCTGGAAAAACTATAAAAGAAGTTGAGTGCATGACAATTGCTCAGGTGTTGACAACCCTTTTGATGTAGAAATCTTCTGTTCTGCCTCCATCAACTGCATCACCCCTGTAAGGTACTGGATTGCACAATATTGGCCTTTATCCTGGAAAAATTTAACAGTCTGGTCTTTGTAAATCTTTGATGCAAGACCAGGGCTGGCACTGCAGAATGCTGTAGAATTACCAGTTATGTCCACAATGTCCATTAAGTTACTCTGTGAGTTCTCATTGCATTAAGAAGATCTGTTATAGGATTGTCATATACCTTCTATGATGGTTTTAGGAATGAGATTTTTGCTGTTGTGTGAGGCTGTCAATTAATAATGCATTACAAAGGGAATAATAAATGCTTATTAGTTCTTTCATCCATGAAGCAATTGCATAATTGTGTCTGGCCCAAAAGTCTTTGAAATGTTCCACCTGTGCAACAGATCTTGGGTTAGGGATGTCTGGGTTGCAGGAAAACTACAGAATGTGGTGACAAGCAGAAGTACCAGGTAGGGTAAAACACCATGGGAATGTGCATGTGTATTCCCAAAATGCCTAAAAAGATGCCAACTGGAAACAGAAACAGCATCATGGTTCAGTGCTCAGCCCACTGGTTCACTCTCAGATTTGTGTCCAAAACATCAAACCAAATATTTTCAGCTCATCCTGCCAGGGCAGCTTTCTTCCTCTTCCCAGCAGAAAAGAAATGCAGCAATATCAGCAGTGAAGGCAGGAGGATCTGCTGCAGCACCCTTTGCTGCTGAAACCTGCCTGTGCAGAATCCCACCTCCGAGGGCTGACTGGAAACACGTGGCACCATCCCACGTACACATGAATTCAGCACAGGCATAAAGAGCACAAATAAGGCCAGGCTGTCTGTCTTAGCCACTTGCATACCTTTCACTTAGAAACTTGCTGAAAGCCTCCCCAAATTTGCAGTCAGAGCAGAGTTGATGCTTGGAGCTGTGTGAATGCATGCAAAGGGAGATTCCCTGACACAGGGGAAAGAAACCAGACAGAAAAGGAAGGTCACTCTGGAGTCCCCCTTATTTCATCTCATTCAGGCCACCAACTGCTCCCCATGCCCCTGAATGTTCCCTGTTAGTCTCTGGCATAAGATTGTGTGTTTTTTGGGGCAAGGACTATTTTTCTGTTCAGTTTTTGCACAACTCTCATTGTAACACCTTTCTCATTATAACTGTGGGTGTGAGGCTGCTAAGAACAGTAACAATATCACCAATAATAATTATTACCCTATTTTTCAAGTCTAAGCTTTAAACTTTGACATCAGGGTTCAGCTCTTATTTATGGTTCCTCAGTTTTTAAAAAAAAAAAATTAATTCCAAAGTGACCCTTTTCCTATTTGCTCCACACAGGCAAATCACTTGGACAGACAATCTGCTTCACCAATTCCAAAAAGAAACCAAGACCTAGTGAACTTATTATAGGTGTAAACTCTGTTTCCACCACGGATTCATGGTGATGGGCAAGCTGGAAATTTTTTCCAATCTTGTATTGACAGCTTGAGGGTGGCCATAGAAAACAACATCATTTTGATCAGATTCCAGTGCCTCCAGCATCCTCAGAAAAACTCATTTGGCCAAGCTGCAAAAAGGAAAAGGGTGTGTGGAAAGGAAATAATAATTGCCTCAGCTATCAATGTCTCTGCCATTTGCATGCTGGAGCTGCTCCAAATAACTTTGCCTGCTTTGGAAGTCGCTGTTTGCTCTCGTTGCTTTGTACTGGGCTAACGGCTCCAATAAATTCCGTGCTATTCCTATGGCTCAGGGTGGCTGTCATCTGAGTTTATGAATGTGAGATTTGTTTGGCTCCCCCCACCATGATTGGGGTTAGAAAGTGTGATTATATTTGGGCAGAGGGAGAGAGATGCTGCGAGAAGGCAAACTGAACAGACATTGTGAATATTTATTTTTTTTTAGATGGAAGGCAGTTGTATTTATGTGCAGTTGTAAAACAGAAAAGATATTGGTTTCTGCTGCAGGAATTATATACTAACACCAAAAAATGTACACAGTGAGAGCTTATAATAGAAACTTATTCCAGCAGAATCTTTTTTTTTTCAACAAACGTAGATTGGCATGTGGAGCATGCTGTGCTGAAGAGATCGAAGCTTGATTGTGGTTTCATATCTGGCATTCCTGAGTGAACAGAGAACTGTGGTCCTTATTCATAGTATTTTGGGCTGGGGGTAAGACAGGGGACTCTGCCATGCAGAATGGTGCTTGTTTTTGCAGGGGATGGGAAGCCAGAGGAGCTGCCAGTTCCCCTCTCCTTCATTTTAACTCCTCTGCCCTCTGTGAGTCTTTTAGATGTGGCAGCATGGCTGTAAAATGCCAAAAGAAAATGGAAGATTTTGTCCTTCTAGATCATATCAAATCAATTAATTTGCTAAAGCAGGATTAACAAATGTAATTCATTATGAAAACACAGGAGGAGGCTTTTCTCTTTCCATGGGTTGCTTGGGCTTCACATGAGGAAATCAGGAAGGCAATTTGGTTATCCATGCTGGAGTAGTGCATAATGTTACATGCTGTGGGATTTCAGGAGAACAAGGCATTTTCAGCTTTGCCTTTCCAATGTTTGCAAGGCTCAGGCCTCATGGGAGAGGTGGTGCTTCCAATCTGTCCTGGAAAACTCTGGCATGCCAATACGCTGCTGTGAAGGGCTCTTGTGGTGAAACACGTGGCCTGACAGCGGCTGGAGAGCCATGAAGATATCATCTAAGTCAGGCTGGCACCGCCATAAATACAGGAATTTGTGTGGTTATGTTAAGTGCTCTCTCCTTTTTGTGCCAGGGAGAGGGTTTGTTTTGGGAAGTTCATCACCATGAAGAGCTGGAGCTGTACTGGAGAGATGTCACATAGCATCACTCCCTAAACAGACCCTGCCATGGTCCTACCCAAAGAACTGAGTTTTGGGTTTTAGGTTTAGTTCAGGGCTCTTCAATCCCTCAATGGCCCCAGGGTTTCACATTGCTGAAATTTCCCACTTTTGCTTTCTAAGGAACTGATGGTGAACGTGGCAAGTTTGTATTATTTTACCCATTCAAATGTTGTCTGAGACTGTTTAAAACTCTCCCCTTTGTTGTTAATTAAGACTTCCAATCACTAAATTATTTTGCATTGAAAATGTGTCCCCGATCTCCTCACATTTTAGCACTTTTAAATAACAACATTTCAGGGGCTTTTAGGCTGGCATAAGTTAAGAGTTTCTGTTTTCTTATCCTTTCAATGACCTTATTTCAGCCCTGCTCACAGAGCTCATAGAGGCAATAGAAGATCCTCATTGGGATGGGATTCAAGAGCATATACAAAAAAATGACATTTGTTTTCCTGTTTCCTACTGGATTTGCTGAGTGATGTGCTGCTGAGGAAAAGCTGGCTAGCTCTGCAAGCCAGGGACCTGGGGTACGTGCTCTGCAGGACACCTAGGGAGGTCTTTGGGAGCTGAAGGAAAGCAGGGCAGAAAGGCCCAAAGCAGAACTGATGAATTTGATGGATTCCAGCGATTTTCAGACAAGTTAAGACACATTTTCCTCTGTAATACATGTAATACACGATGTCACCTTCAGTTCTACTTTGTACTTTGAAATTGCTGAAAAAATTCCTGGAGTTGTTTTTTTTGTTTTTTTTTTTTTCCAAATTTTAGATTTGGACATAGAGAGAAATTAAATATTGCCCCATTGGTGGGATTCAGGTCATCTAATTGCTCTGTTATAGCTCTGTCCATCTATCCTAGACACACTGTGATAACTTAAGAGAGTGGAAAGAAACTGGTGTGCCCAGAAAGTGATTTCTGAGGCCTGGTTTAAACATTTCTTTAGGTTGGGAGGACCAGTTAGAGGAGCTCCTTCATTCATTTATTCAGGCACTTGGGGTGCAGAGTTTCAGGGATCCTGTTCCTTCTGTCAGGAAGAACCTTAACCCTTTCATAAAAGGATTGTCCTCCCCCCTAAAACCACCAAGGTATTTTGCTATTATTCTTACTGTAAGGTGATTTCAGACCTCGGCTATCTGAAAATTTGAAAAATATATTTAATTTTTATGGTAAAGACACTCCAGGGCAAGAGAAGCCCATTTGCACTTGAACCCCTTCTTTCACTCATTAGCTCTTTTTCCTTGATGAACTTTGGCAGATCTCTGCCAAAATTCAACTGCTTTTAGATGCCCTTCAGGAGGAGATTTTTGTTGGACCTTTTTTTTTTTTTTTTTTAATTTTCTTAACCAAACCCAAGATGAACATGCACACTAAAGCTTTCAGCTGGAAATATTTGAGCGATGCCTGGAAATATCTGAAGGGTATATACAGTGCTCTAGATTAACAATCAACTAAAAATATTTTTGGCTCCTCTTACTTTTATTCAGAATTTACTTAAACAAGTTGGTCAGGTTCTGAAGCAACCCATATTGAGATTGAAATATGGAAGTTTGTGGGAATATCTCACAACACAATGGTGACTGTCATGCCTTATTTTTCTTACAGAAATTATTTCTTATTGTACAGTGCATCAAAATAAAGTGCTATGTTTTAACTTAGCCTTCTGAAAGACAATATGAGGCTGCATATCCAAAATCACAGAACTGACATATTTAAAGGGGTAAATGATATTGAGTCTTCAGAAGGAAAAAAAAAAAAAAAAAAAACCAAAACCTACAGAAAAATTAAAGCAGTCTGTTTGAGTTGCCATTGAACATATGGATGCCAGATTGCAATGGTGAAAGCCCTTGCATGATTTGAATGCTTTGACTTTTCACAGTGGCTTAATTATGATTAAGAACTGCCCTCTGCAACAATGTGCAAATCAATAACTGGTTTTCCTAGGCAGTGAGGAGAGAGCTCTTTGGGTTGCTTGGCTGGACAGCGATCAAGCACGTTGCTCTTGAGCACTGATTGCCCTTCATGGCATATTATTATTCATGGAAATAGTGCTTCCCACTCCTCTAATGGTGACATCATGAAATCAGTGGAGACAAGCCCCCTTTCTCAGCAGGACAGGCGCCAGCAGCGGATGGAGACGCCTGGCTGGTCCCAAGGCAGATGATTTCTGGTTTCTGACTGCTCCTGGAGGGGCTGGTGGGAGCTCTCACCAGCAAGATCAGGCTGTACAGGACTAATCTTAACAGCTCATTTTAATAACACACTTATCTGTCACCAACTTGCTGTCACCATCTTTTGAGAATGAATTTGTGGGGAGGGAAAAAAATGCCCCACAAAGCAAGGGTATGTGGCTGACTTGCAGTGTATTTGGCCTTACAATAATGGAGAATTTTATTTCTTAGTTCTTTCAGGGAAGCCACCCAGACAAAGCTGATTTGCAGAAACTGCAGTAGCATTTGATAACAGAGGTTAAACTGGATTTGGTCAGAGCTAGGAAAGCTTTGGGTTGGATCTAGGGCATTAATGAAGTAAAGGTGATGGTTGGAGAAGAGGTAAAAATAAATCCAAGTGTTTAAGAGGTGAATCTCTAAAGAAATAGCCAAGAGCATCTATAATGTACTTTCTGGCAGGGCTGGGGGAGTTCAAGAAGGCTGAAATGAGGAATGATCACAGAAAGATCATTCAAAATGCTTTACTGTAAAAGAAAATAAGAGAGCAAAAACCTCCAACCCAGTGAAGAGTCACACCACCTCTGTCTGTGCTTGTCTCTTCAATTACAGAGGAGCTGAAAGCAAGTATGCTACTAATTTTTGTGGCTCCACTGTGTGCCTAAAGTTAGGCAGAGCAAACACAGGCATTGGAACTATATTCAAGTTACTTATTTCCAAAATCTGCTAATAACACATTAATCTGTTAATAATGTGCTCAGACTGCCAAGCTGTTTCATGTCTTTCTTTCCTTCTTTTGACTGCATAGTAAATGTTCTGAAAGGCACAGCTAAGTCTGCTCAGGGCCAGGCCAAAAGCCAAGTGCCTGGGGCAGATAGGAAGCAGTCTGGACGTGGAGGGCAGGAGGATTGGATTATGAGAATTCCTGTAGCCTTGCAATGTCCTGAGGAGTCATCCCCTCCATTTTGGTGATGAAATGTGTGTGCCTCTCCATCCCTCTGGTTTCCACTGACTACCTTAAGAAGACAAGACTGATTTCAGCTTCCATGGAATCACAGACCCCCCAAAGCTGGAAATGATCTCCAGCACCATCAAGGTCCACTGTCAAACCAGCAGCATCATCATGTTCACCGTTAAACCACACCCTAAAGTGCCACATTTATTCATTTTTTCACAGAATCACAGAATAGTCTGAGTTGGAAGGGACCCACAAGGATCATCGAGTCCAACTCTTAGGTGAATATGAATATATTCAATATATTCATATTCATGGGGGAATTGCACCCATGCCTTGGTGTTATCAGCACCATGCTCTGACCAACCAAGCCAATTTCAGGGCCTACACTTGCAGGGATGGTGACTCCACCACTGCCCTGGGCAGTACTTTTCAATGCTTTCCAACCCTTTTGAAGAGTTTTTCCCTAATATTTAATCTAAGCCTCTCCTGGTACAGCTTGAGGCCATTTCCTCTCATCCTGTCACTTGTTACTGGGGAGAAGAGACCAACCCTCAGTACATCCTCCTTTCAGGGAGTTGTAGAGAGCAGTGAAGTCTGCCCTCAGCCTCTTCTTCCCCAGGCTGAGCTCCCCAGCTCTGGATGCCATCCCCAAGCCCTGTCTGATGCCATGCACCAGACACTCCTGAGTGCTCTCACTGAGCACTGTGCCTTTTACACGAGGGGATTTTCTCCCCCAGTTTTGCTCACGAGGTGCTGCCTCGAGACACAGATGGATTTTTGCACTTATGCGAGCACACAGCTGTGTGTGCACCATTTGTAAGGATCAGAGCTTTGATCAGAGCTCCTTGGGAAGGAGATGTGCTGGTGTGAAAGGTCCTGAGCAGCTGTACAGAGATAGCTGACTTTACACTTTAAACCCCAGTCAACTTGCACCATTGTTTTCTCTGCATCTGCTGCCTGAGCTCCCCAGCTGTGCCTTGCCATGGGGGCTGTGGCAGTGTCTTAGATTCTGTAGTTCACCCCAAGGACAGATTCTAGTTTGGAGCAGCCTCTCAGGGGTGCAGAGCTCTGAACAGCCAGTTGTCTCAGCAAACTGTTTCATAGCTCCAGTCCCCAAGGGGCTACCTCTGTGCCTTTGACCTTGAGCATCTGGCTATATGTAAATATAGATATATATTTATATACACACACACTCTGGACAGTTTGCTGCTTACAGTGCAGCTCCATTAAAGCTCTGTGTTTTAAATGCTTCCCAAGAGCCATGGTTTAAATTGAGTGGAGTTGACTACTTGTATAAAAAGTCATCTCCTCCTGAATCCCATCCATATCCTGGCAAATGTCTGCCAAAAACATTTTTCCCACCTCCTCTTCTCATGAAATATGCATATAAAATGCCCCCTGAATGGTACCTAAAAAATTCATAGTTCCTGACCACATTATAGTGGTGGGACCTAGCAGTGTAAAAGATGCCTTGTGACTCCTACAGAGATGATGCCCTATTCAGGAAATTAATCTACAGGAGAAGCCTAAGCACACAGGCAAGATTCATGTATATTATTCAGCAAGGGCTATGCGTGTATTTGGAAAGAATGCTGTAGCTGTTGCCATTTACAATATTTAGTGTGCTTGAAAAACATTTGCAATTCAGAGTATATAAGTTTTTCAGTATATGTATAGACATGCATGGAAATATACACACATTCTACTATAGAATCAGGATCACAGAATCAGGATGGTTTGGGTTGCAAGGGACTTTAAAGACCATTCCATTACCCCCTACTGCCACGGGCATGGACACCTTCCACTATCCCAGGTTGCTCCAAGTCCTGTCCAGCCTGGCCTTGGACACTGCCAGGGATCCAGGGGCAGCCCCAGCTCCTCTGGGCACCCTGTGCCAGGGCCTCATTACCCTCACAGGGAAGAATTTCTCCCTAACACCTCACCTAACCCTGCCTTCTGTCAGCTGAAAGCCATTCCCCTTTTTTCCCTATGCCATTGCAAAAAGTCCCTCTCCAGCCCCCTTGGAGCCCCTTTAGGCACTGGAAGGGGCTCTAAGGTCTCCCCTGAGCTCTTTCTTCTCCAACCTGAATAACACCAAATCTCAGTCTGTCTCCAGCCCTCAGAACATTTTCATGGCCTCCTCTGTATGTCCTGCATACTCTGGGGCCCCCAGAGCTGGATGCAGAATTCCAGGTGGAATCTCACCACAGACAGGTAGAGGGGCAGAATCCCCTTCCTTGCCCTGCTGCTTTTGACACAGCCCAGGAGAGGATGAACCTTTTGGGTTGCCAGTGTGCATTCTAGATCATGTGGAGCTTCTCATCCACCAACACCACCAAGTCCTTCTTGGCAGGGCTGGTTTCAATCCATTCTCTGCCCAGCCTGTTTTGTGAGGTAAGAGACTTCAAACTGCATTTCTGTTAATCACAATCTCACTGAGTAATAGGAGAGGAGCCCAGTGATTGGGCTAAGAATGTTATTAAGAAAACTAGCATTTTCTTAATAAAAAGATGACCCATGATTGACTGGATTAAGAATTTGTAAGTATTTCTCAACAAAATATAATTGAAGGACTGAAAAAACCACTTCACCCTCTCATTCTGACTTTGCTGAGAACCTGGGAGAAATGGTTTTTGTTTTGAAATACAGAGTAGGAAACCAGTTAGTAAGAGCTTTGTAACAGAGATTTATGGTTAATTCCCAGAAACTCCACAGGGGATTGGGAACTGGGAAATGATAATTTGTTCTTGCTGTCCAGTTTTCAATCTCTGAAGTGGAGATAATTATCTTTCTTTCTGTAGGGAGCTGAATTGACATTCCTGTCCTGGCATGCTCTGATTTTTAAACCTTCAAAAAGTTTTCAGCTTTCAGTAAAGGTCAGTCTTTCCCTTATTTATTATCTACAATAACCTGCTAAGGGAGCTTGGGGATAAATGACTCATTATTACGGTAGCACTTAGGAATCTTCTCTGAGTGTGCAACCTGTTGGGGAAGGCCCTGCATCAATGTGTCATAGGAGACATGGGCTGCTCCAAGGAGTCTTGCAGGCTAAACAAATTGAAGAGAGGAAGGAAGTCTGCAATTTGTTTTTCTCATTTACCAGGAGAACAGAAGCACAGAGGTATGGGATGAATTGTTAGGGATTGTACAGGCAGGTTGTAGGAGAGCCAGAACCTGAACTAACATCTCCTGCCTCCTAGTATTGTGTTTGTCCCACAAGATCTCCTTTCTTTTCTGCTGGTGGAGCCTGCATTTCCATTAAATATACAATTTTTCACTGTGGTGGAGACCTGTCAAAGAGTGGGAAGGAAAAACTTCTAAACAGAAAAACACAAAGGGAAACCTGCCCTGCCCACCTTGCATTAGTCACTACCATTAATCCCTCCTTGCTGAGTGAAGGGAAGAGTTTCCAGACCCATGCAGAGCTTGGCAGGGAAGGACTCACCTTATCTGAAAGACAATTTTTGCAGCTTGCTGAGCACTGTGTCCAGTCAGAGCCAATGCAGCAAGTGGGGAGAGTGTGAACACATGCACTGATCAAGTGAATACACACTCCTCTGTGTGAGTGAGATTTCAGGGGGTGTCAGTCCCAAAGACAGCTGTCTCCACCAGCAGGGATTTCTGAAAATCCACCTTGTTGCATCTCTGACTCCTCTGACCACTGCACTGTGGCCACTGTGATATCAGAGCTCCAAGAGGCCAAATCAATGCTTGGCTTCCCTCCCAAACCTTATTAAGCTGACTAGAGCCATTTGCATATCATTTTCTAGAGAAGTGATTTGAATTTGTGATTAGTCAAAATAAGTTATTCTTTTTCTCTCTTATTTTTTTTCCTAATGAAGTCTAATAAAGCAGGGACTGTAGTTGGGAATAATTTAGCTGGTGGGTTTTGCAGTCATTCTTGAATAACTTGCTTTGAGGAAATCCTGCCAGAAGTCAGTGGAACTGGACTCACACACTGGTGAGGAGCCCAGCCCACATTTTTGTCCTTGGATAGCTATATCAGTTCATTTAAAAACATGTAGGGAAAAAGCTGTTTTGTTCAAATTAGTCAATTCCTTCCATCAATGCCTAGAGTAGATACTGTTCTGGCAAAAGGTAATGTTTCAAAATTTTAGGGATCTTTTTACACTTCTTTAATTCCAACTTTTATTTGTATACCTTTTAAATTTGATTTCTGGCTAAGCTGGACATAACCCAAAGAGTATTTTGAAATTCTAATAAATTTCTGCTTGCAAGGCTCCTGAAACATGATAGTTCTGAACAGAAATGGGATTATTTGACACAGAGATTTTCCTTGTCCCAACAATTGCTAAGACAGTGACTGCTACAAGAGTCACCATCCTGCTGGCACACAGCTCTCTAAGTTGTGATCTGGTCCAGCTAGATCCAGATGAGGACAGCTGGCATTTGGGATGTTTCCCCATTCTTAGGGGCCATCCCCCTTGCTCAGGCTCTGAGTCACAGCCTTGCAGCAAGGAGCCAGCGTGCTCAGAGAGCTCTGGCTCTGGCCAGGCTTCTCCAGGCTTCCAGCCTCCCTGCTGTGGACCTGGGAGCTGAGCCCAGATTATATCTACTCTTCCAGGCTCTTGGCTCCAGGAGAGACTGTCTGGAAATTTTGGCATCACTCCCTAGCCTACAGCTACAGACTCTGTAAAGCTGAAGACCTTGGCTTTGGGGAAATCTTCCTGGTGGGTCTATGCAGGGGCTGTCCTACCTGGAAGGATTTCTATGAGTGTTTGATTTTGGTGGGTCTGTGTGGGGGCTGTCCCTCTTGGAAAGCTCTCTGGATGAATTTGAATAGATCTTTAGTGCCAGAAGAGCCAGTGCATGAAATCTTGGGCAGTGTCTCACAGGGGAGAGCTCTGTCTGTGGCTCATCTCTGTGGTGCAGATGAGAGGCTGCAGGTCAGGGATTTGTTCTGGGAGGTGGGATGGGTGGGTCTGAAGCTCTGGAGAGTGAGATTGCAGTGGGATCCAGATATCCCACTCCACAGGTGGGAAACATCACACTACCAGCTGCACACTGCACCCCACTCTCATTACAAACCAGGGAAAAAAGAAATTTCTGCAGATCGAGAAACACACTTGGGGTGGGTGAACCTTGGCCCACCAAGCTGCCCTCTCGCTCCCCAGCTGGATAGGGGAGAGAAAACAAGATGAAAAAGGACTTGTAGGTTGAGATAAGGCAATTTGCTGAAGCAAAAGCAAAATTTTGAGCAACCACAAGCAAAGGGAAAACCCAAAATCCTCATCATCTACTTCCCCTCGGTGGGTGAAGTTCAGATACATCCTGGGAAGCAGGACACTTCCTGCTTCAGCACATGGAGCTGCTGCTCTGGAAGGCAAACACTGTAAAAATGAATGTCCCCCCTTCCTCCTTTTCTTAGATTTATATCTGAGTTGATGTCCTATGGTATGGGATATCCCTCTGGATAATTTGGGCCCAGTGGCCTGGTTGTGCTCCCCCAGGATCTTGGCCAATCCCAGCCTCTTGAATGCTGGGGAGACAGAGCTGATGCTGAGCCAGCCCTGCCCAGCAGCAGCCAAAACTCTGGTGTGTTCTCAGTACCTTTGCAGCTCCCAATGCAAAGCCCAGCATTGGGAGGGCTGCTGTGGGAAAATGAACTGCAGCTCAGCCAGACCCAGAGCAACACTGTAAAGATTTCATCCTAATTCCCAATGGACTGCATGAAGTCTCTGCTTCTTTCTCATCAAACAGGCTCGCTAATTTAGTCCAAAAAATCCTGGAAACTTCTGTGTCTAGTGGTGTAAATTTTCATTACCCTTTTTTGTTATGAGGTAGAAAACCATCATCAAACTAACAAGGCAATAGCTGATCTTTCATTCCACTGTCTCGTAAAACTATTTCCAGCCACAAAAGAAAAAAAACTGGGGCAGCAATGATAAGTCCTTTCCTTCTCTCCAAGTTCTCTTCAAGTTGTGAGGATTGATGCCTAATCAGGGTAAGGTATTGACTGAAGTATTATTTACCATAAGAAATGCCTCATTTTCCCCTTACTTTATAAAACAGTCTAGGAAACTAAATGCAAGACAACTTGATTTTATTCCAGGTAAAGACTCCTGGCTCCCAAAAAAGTAAGAAAACATTCTTGCTTCACAATGGCATGGCTTGGCCTCCAAATTTAAAAAAAAAAAAAGAGTATTTTGGAAATGTGGCCAATGTTAAGGAAGAGCATGGTGGATGAGGATGTCCTGGCATTCTCAAAGCAGCGAATGGAGAAGAGCACTAGATCTCTGCAGTCAGGGCTATATTAACAGTTCACTTAGAGGTAGTTTCAGACAGTACATTGATGACTTTGGGGGTGATTTTGGAACTCTGTAACATCACCCTGTTTCCAGACACTTGCCTTGATTTGTTTTGCATATCTCTGAGCACGAGGCAAGTTTCAGGAAGGGAGAGTGTCGTGTATTTAGTTGAGAGAAACCTGGTGAGCCTAGGTTTTGCAGGCTTCCTGAAAAAATCTTCTCAGAGAAAAATACATCAATTCCCAGCCCCTGTGTAGCAAAGTCATGGGACTGTTGAAAAGCTGGTGGATGACTTTGTTCCAGAATTTCCAAGATGAGAAGACCCTCTCAGCACCTCCGAGGGCTGATGAATGGCAGTCTAGTCCCACTCGCTGAGGAGCCAACATGGAAAATCCACAGGGGGGACGTGAGTGATGGAGTTTGTAGTTGATGCTTGCTTGAATCACAGTCTGATGAGAAAGAGAGAAGGAACAGCCAATACAAACTGTCCTCATCCTGTTCTCCCAGCAGCCTAAAGCCTCACTTGGAGGTGAGCACACTGGAAATACTATTATTACTCAACTCCTGCTACTGTGAGACCGCCAGCGACTGGGGCCGAGGGAGCCAACTCAAATGACAATAAAGTAAAATCCTTGGCAGCTGGGAGTGTTTGCTCCCTGTGCCTGCAAAGGGAGCTCTGGCTTGTGCTCTGCACTCACGCTGCTTTGGAAATCTGAAGTTGTCCATAAGGCATCCCCTGTGCAGAGGCCCTCTCTGCAAGCAGCAGGAGATGTTGTCCTTAGCCATGACAAATGATTGCCAGTGGTGATTTTGGGGAAGAAAGAGCAGCTTTGAGATCTACCCCACCTTGCAAGCCGTGGAGCATGGCTGGGCTGCAAGAGCCACTCATGATGCTGTGAACAGTGGTGGCACCAGGATGGGGCAGGACCTGGGAGCATCCACGGGGCTGTGTGGGTGGCAGGATCTGGCTGGGTGCTCACTGTCACATCACTCCCAATATGACAGGGCCAGCTCCCTGGAGCTGCATTGGCTGAGCTGGAGCTCTGTAATTACAGGCAGCTTTCCATACAGTCTGGAGTGCTCCTTGTCTGGCTGGTCCTGCTCACACAGCCCTCCTCGTGCCACTGAGCATCCCACACCTGGGGGGGTGATGGACAGCTTCCTGTGGGCACCCCTTGTTTTAATGAATTAATGTGGGAAGGTCTGATCCAGCTTTCAGACTAATATGGAGAGTCTTTCCATTGATTTCAGTGGCTTCTGGAATGGTCTCTTATTGCATAAACTCAGATCTCTGCTATTTCACACTTCATTTCCTTCTATACCCTTGGGTGAAGATCATCAACTCCTGTTGATTTACTGCCCTTAACTTCTCAGGTTTCCCCAGTTTTTTATTTTATTTTTTTTGAAACTTGGAGTTTCTTTCAAGACCACATTCAGATTTCTCCATAAAAATTCCCTGAGAGGAGGAATTTCCCTATTATTTTTTATGGTTGAAGAATAATGCACCAAAAGAAACAGAAAAAAAAAGACCTTTGACTTCTCTGCATCTCTGCTAGTGTCTCTAACTCATACTAGCCTCACTTGCCTCAGCTTTGTCTCCTGTTTTTTAAAATTTTATTAAGCTTTACCTGGAAACACCACACTTCTGTTGTGCATAAATATAGGGGTGTTTAAATGTGATTATAGCAGTACCTGCTGAATTTTCCTTCACAAATGTAAAACCATGCATTCCTGATCACTATCTGGGCACTGGAAGACACATTTAACTGGCTTTAATATAAATTCTTATATAACCTGCTCTTCCTCCATACCCAGCATCCCAGATTCACAGCTCGGATTCATTTTAAGCTCCAATGGAATTCTTTCTGCTGATTTAGAGGCAGATATTTTTCTCCCATGCTGTGATTCTTACACTGAAAAGCTAATAGGAAATGGCATTTTCTTAGCCTGAATTCCTCCCTCTGTATGTATTCAGAGCCACTGGCTTCCAGTTTTCCAAGGCTTGCAGAACAAGCATATTTAAGACAGACTCAGCTGCCTCTCACTCCCTGTGCAGTTAATAAAATTATTCATTTTCCCTTCACTTGTTTCTAATCAAATCCACTGGAGTTTAATGAGTTGGACACATCCCTGAAATGTTTCATTCCATGGCTGTAAGGTACATAGAAAATAAGGGTATAATTTATTCTATTGGATCGCTTTTGAAAATAATGCTATGGGAAAGGAGGCAACTCCTTGCATCTCAGATCCAAAACTACATCTGCAGGGATGGAAAAGGAAAAAAATCATTGTGCCTAGTGTGTGTATGTGATAGGAGACTGCAGCTGAATGAGCAGGTAATCCTGTGACCCCTTTGCTGCTCGGTGGTTTTTCAGATCACAATCAAGTTTAGACTGGATATTAGGAAGAAATTGTTTTTGTGAGGGTAGTGAGGCACTGGAACAGGCTGTCCAGAGAAGCTGTGGATGCTCCATCCCTGGAAGTGTCCAAGGCCAGGCAGAGAAGGATGACACTGTCCTCTAGGCATGGTGTGGATCTCTGCCTCTTCAGAAGTGATGTGGAATGGACTCAGCTTTTCCTATATCAAATTTCACTGTGAATCTATTTAGTTATCAATGAATTTGCTGATCTTTCCTGTGCAGTAAGGCCCAGGTCCCAGCAGCCCAGCTCAGACTCACACTTTGTGGTTATACCTCCCTGCAGTCTTGGCTTCTGGTATCAAATGTGCTGCACAGAGACACAAAAGATGAGGAAAAGAGAAATCCTCATCCTCCTTCTCTGTATATTCTAGGTCTTGGTGTCACCATCACCCTAAGTCAGGCCCTGAGAACAGGTCAAAGTGGAGAGAAGATTGTTTCCTTTTCTCTCCCCATCATTCCTGGAACTTGATACCAGCTGAGGAACAGCAGTCCAGAAATAATTAGCAGCATCTTCCCAAGCCCCTCTCAGCTGTAATGCACCTGTGCTTTAAACTAAAGATGAGAAGCAAGTCAACTTTCACAACCTAGGCAGGGACCTATAGCAGTGTGGATTTAGGACTTCCACAGCCTGATCAGACTCAGAACTGAGTTAGGATCCAGACAAGACATGTAGTTTAAGAATATAAAAATCTCTATTGAGATGCCACCAAGGATGTCCTAATATTTAGTTCCATGATCTCCTGAGCTTCCTAAAGGTAGCTGACAACTTTGTTCAACTCCTGAAGAAATTCTGCTGCTGGCACCCTGTTTGAACTCTGTAGACAGATTCTAGTGGGGATACGTGATCACTCAAATATTAACAATTGCCTTCACTATGGAAGTTCCTGAGGAGACAGCTCCCATCCTAAGGTGCCACCCAAACCAGTCAACATTCCACATCACCTCCACAGAGAACCCACAGATGTGGGAAATGTTTGTGTTGGTCACAGGATCACAGAATATCCTGATTTGGATAGGATTCACAAGGATCCTCCAGTCCAACTCCTGGCCCTGCACAGGACAGCTCCAGGAATCCCACCCTGTGCCCTGAGAGCATTTTCCAGACAGTTTTTGAACCCTGGCAGGTTTGGGGCCATGACCACTCTCCTGGGGAGCCTGTTCAGTGCCTGATCACCCTCTGGGTGAAGAATCTTTCCCTAATTTCCAACCTAAACCTCCCCTGACACAGCTTCATGCCCTTCCCTCAGGTTCTATCTCCATAAATCTGGAGAGAACCAGTGAAGACCTGAGGGTGGAAATCTGTGCTAAGTCAACAGATAACGCTCAAACCCAGCACGTAAATCCCAGCAAGCCCTTCCCTTGATTTGCTGCTTTCATGCAAATCCCAATCAGCTCCTAGGGAAACCCCACTGGGATCTGGTTGTCGAGACTGATGTGCCTCTTGGTGAGGGCCTGTCCACACCTCTGATGCTGAGGAAGCTTTGCTCTGGATGCCCACTTTGAAGTTGAGCTGTGCTTTCATTCGAAACAGAGCTGTGGAGCAGAAGGAATTGGTGCTCCATGGCTGGTGGACAAGCTCAGGGAGACGTGTTAACAGCTGCTAATGTGCTGCAGCTCTGATTTCAATTTCAGGGCATTGTGTTTTAAAAAAAAATATTTTTTTTTTCTTAAAAAATCAGACATTAACAGTTAATAACAAGGGAGTGTTTCACTGGTTTCAGTTTTGACATAATGGAGCAGGAGGCTTGGTGAACCAGGAAAGGCTCCATAATGCAACATCCTGATGCTGACACAGAGCACAGAGCAGATGAAAAAGCCCCTACTCTGCCTTTAATTTATAGCACATTTTATTACGTGACACAGATTTAATAAGTGAAAATATAAACATCAGGGTAACAATTACAGAGGAAGCAAAACTTGGAATTCATGTCAATGTACGAGGCCCCAAGATTGCATCCAGAACCTCTCATTTCTTCTGGCACTCTCCTCTCTGGGTCTCAACTGCATTCTCCCCATCAGAGCCATGAGGCTGGGTGGTGGAGGAAAGCACTGTGATTGCTTCATTGTGTTTCTGTTGGGAGAGGCAGCATGTGCAGAGGAATCTCTGGAGACACTCACTTTTATGGAGAAGGGTTGGAGTAAATTAGATTTCAGCACCAATCAAAAGGGTTTTGAAACAGGTGATTTACTTCTCAATTAACATCAATGGAATAATGGAAGAATGAGCCCATCCACACATTAAAGATGGATAGTGGACATCAATTGAAATGCCACAGAAAAACAATGTGCCTGCACCCATCAGGAGAAATTCTCAGCAATAAGCAGGAAAATAGTGTGTAGGAGATGGCCTTGCATCTGTATTTGTGTTAGAGGGGCTGTTGCTGCCTTGCAGATCTGGTGAACTTCAAGGAAGTCACAGGGTAAATAGATTCAGAAAAAAATTGTATAAATCACTCAGGATCTGAAAAATGGATCTGATAGTGAAGCTGCTTACTCTGTCTGTGGAGAAATTAGGGAGGGATTTAAACTGTGTCTACATGGTGGAGCTGGCCTGTCTCACCCTGGGTTTGTTAGACCTCCATGCCTGTAGCCAGCGTTGGGAAGCCCTGAGATCCACCCAGAAGGTTCAGCTGCCCTGAGCTCCAACATGAGAATGGGCAGCCTGAGCTCACAGCCACCCTGGGAAGTCTCTCCACTGCTTTGCCTCTTTCAGCTGCCTTTTCCCAGCTGTGATTCCTGGTGGGGAATGGTGCTGTTGGCTGAGCCTGGGTTACAATCACACACTCCTCCCCATGGGCAGGAAGAAGGTGGGAAAGGCTTTCATGCAGAGAAGAACAGGAACTCCCCTTTTTCTCATCTGAAACTAGAGCCTGACTCTGCAGTTCCTGCCTCTGTGCACAGTTTTGGGATGTTTGTGTCAGCTGGTCTGGCTGCAGACTCTGGTCTCACACAAAGGTAGCACCTGCTGATGACTGCTGTGTCCCTGTGAGCCAATGCCACCTGCCTCTCAGCTGGCATCTGTGCACTCTTAGGATAACAGGCCAGACCAAATGTTTTCTCAAATGAAATTTAGGAGCTGCAGCCCCAGCCATGGTGTGCAAGTGACACTCAGGACAAGCACATCACATCACAAAGTATCTCCTAAAGTCATGGCAAGCTAGAGTGTCATGAACTGGGACTTGAAAGTGTTCTAGGCAAAAACTTGGCACATCTTGTAGGGCTGAGACTCACCCATTAAGTCTGTGTGCCCAAGGCTGTGGTGGCTCCTGCAGGATTGGATGCTTGGGTGGTTTCTCAGAGTGTTTCCCAGTTCCCATACAAAATGGACAAATCACTGCATGAAATTCTATGGTCTGTGGTGTCCAGCAATCTAAATAAATTGTCCAAAAGGCTCATTCCCTCTGGCCCTCTCAACTGTCACTAGTCTAAAAATAAAAAGCCTTGAATTTTCCCCCTTTCCATTCTGCAGTGAATGCTTGGAAGGGAGAAGGAGACTGGATCTGATTTGGATCCAGGGGACAGGTTAGAAACAAAATAATAAGAAGCATTAAAGTGAAAATGAAGAGTAGCCAGATCACTGAATTTTAAAAGAAAAACAAACACACAATAAAGCAATACCTCCACTCCTTGGCCCAGCTCCTACTCCAAACCACCTATCACATCTCATTAGAACAATGTTGAGCTCTTTGGAAAAGAGGTGCCTGCCTAGGATCCACTTTCAAAGAAAACTGCTGGGAGTTTTCTTAGAGATGAAGAAAAAAAAAAATTAGAGCTTTTATAAGAACCAGAGAGAGTAGAATTCCTCACTCCAAAGCAATTGTTATATTTTAAATATTCTATTAAAGAATCCATTTTCTTCTCTTTCCTTAAATGGCTGGGGATAGGTTTCAATGTACATCTTGAATTGGGCTTTGCAGCGTTAGGATTTCCAGTGGCATTTGGTTTTGATAAACCTCCTCTTTTTTTTTTTTTTTTTTTTTTTTCCTATTTTGCCTTGAAGCAGTTTGTTCTCTTGGCAAGAATACAGAGACTGGCAATTGTAACTCACTTCTTGTTGCCAGCAGAAAGGAAAGCTTGAGGTCCTCTTTTTTAGCTGCAGCACGTTTGGTTGTTTGGAACTAGAGCAGTGAATAGAGGGGGAAAGGAGGAGGGAGAAGCAGGGTAAAGAAAAAAAAGGGGACCCTAAATCTGTTCTTTTCTCTACTGTAAATTACAACCCTGCTTTTTTAATTTCCTTTCCCAGCACAATGTTATTCATTCACCTCCAAAATAAACAGGGGGCTTAGAGAGAGAACAGTTTGGGAGAACAAACTGTCCTCTTTTCACAGTCTTTACCTGTCAAGAGCCTGATTAAACACATATATGCTGAGGCAAGTATGGCATGGTGGCCTTTGGGAAGCTTCTGCAACTCAAGGGTTGACACAAGGCTGAGCCTGAAGTTCTGAGGTCTTCAGAGAACTGATGGGTTCTTGTTCAGCTGAGCTACTAAATGAGGCTTTTTTTCGTTTTTTTTTCTGTAAAGGCTCTGGTTTTCAAACACAAAACCTTCGAGACCAGCTTGGAAGAGATTGTGAAGAAAGACTTGCCAGTTGTTAAGCCTTTTGAAATCCCTGATTTGGGATGATCGACATTTTCCTCCATGAAAGGTGAATTGGGAGTTAGTAGTGCTTTACTAAACCTCAGTCCATTCAAATTCTGTAACTGAGTGTTTACTGTGTCTGTTTGGCACAACAGGCCAGTCCTCTCCAACACAGCTTCATGGATCTTCCAGAGTGGCCCGTGGAGGGATGTGGTTACATGTTTCCTGATGAGGAAGTCAGATGTTCCTGCTTCGTATTTTTATTTCCTCAGTAGATTTCCAGCATTTCCTTTAAGGAGTCTCTGTGGTCTGGACAAAAGCTAAAAGCTTTAGTGAAGGTGAAGCAGGACTCATTTCCCACTGGTGTTTTCCCATCCAGTACCTGGCCCATCTCCCACCCATCCAACCCTCTCTCACCCACCTCTGACTTCCAGAGTCGCTACAGAAGTGAAATCCATCACACAGCTGCTAATCACAATTAGCCACCAGACTCACAGAGCAGAATGAGGTGGAGGTTGTCAGCTCTGTTTGAGACTCCACTGCTGAGCAATTTATCGACCTGTTCCACCACCTTGACATGAAAACACATCTCAGAGCTGGGCTGCTGGAGCTACCTGAGCCTCCTGCTCCAACAGCAACCTGGTGGTGGTGGAAGGTTTGGGAGAGACCTAGGAGCCAGAGATCTCAGAGTAAGATGCCCAGACAAATTAACTTTTAGCTGAAGGAGAAAAAAAAAAAAAAAAAGTAGAGGGGAAACCCACCTAGTTTTTGCCCATTTACTGTGTACATTAGGTGCACCTAACATTTTGAGGTAATTTTCTGGAGTTTTCTTTCTTATTTGCATGTAAGTGACTGGAAAATTCTAGAAAAAAAAACTTTTAGATGTTTCCTGTTTATACAAGTGGGTTGTTGTTGTTTTGTTGTTGTTGTTTTGTTGTTGTTGTTGTCGTTGTTGTGTGCTTCTTTTTTGAGTTTATGTTTGTATATAAATTATGATGGAATACAAAATAATGACTAGTTTGTGGAAAAACCATTGGGAACTTCCTCTTTATCCAACCCCATAAAAAAAAGAACTGGAGGAGTTTGCCCGGCCCTTTTCACAGGCAACAAAGTCAAAATGGATACAAAGAAATACTTCTGCTTAAAGCATATAATCACCCTAAGAAATTCCCTGCCACAGGAAATTGTTGAGGTAGAGTTGAAGAAGGTCAGAGAGATATTTCTAAAGGCTTGAATGTTCACGTGAAGCAGCAACACACATTGCACACTTTTTCTTACTGGCCAAAGAAGATTGATCAAATATTATGGGAATTCAAAATATATGGGCACCATGTAAAACCTATAGTGTAGGAAGGTAACCATTTTCACACTAGGGTTCACTATGCAGCATTTAAAAAAGAACTGGGAGCCTAATCAATGTGCATTAATATCTGAAAACACACATTTTGAAGATCAACAAGCTCCAGAGTGATACAATGGTACTTTAGAGTCATGCCAATGCCTGTAAGAATTTTTAGTATCTCCTCAGAGATTGGACCTTAGCTTTTCTCACTTGTTTCAGTATATTGTTACAAAACAATAGTAGTTTGCCCTCATTTCTTTCTCCTTTTTGGTGGAATACCATCTTAACCTGTTTGAGGTCATACCGTGTGTTTCACCGCAGCCACTCATTCTGTATTTGGAAACTGCAAAAAATTTGGAGGCAAGCTGTAGCTGGGCTTTTCAAGGATGTTCTTGAGTGTTGCAGTTTGCTGGAGGCCAAACCCAACCCATTTCCCAGGCATTCAAACCCGGAGCACTGAGCACACTTTCCCTGAGAATTGTCTCCTCTGCTTTATCTCCAGCACAGCCCCTAGAAATGTTGCACCAAAAAGGAACTCATCACTTCAGGAAAGCCCTATTTCCTCAGGTAGGATTTTCCACAGAAGTGATTTGCTTTGATTTTTATTAGAGCAATAATAATTTGCTTTGATTTTTATTAGTGTAGGGTGGGTAAACCCCACCACAGCCTGGTGTTCCAAGGGTTCCAGCCATCCAAAAGGCACCTGGGACTGCAATCATCACTTCTCTTCAGGGACTCACCCTGCCTGCTCTTGGCTGGGGCCAATGGCAGTGCCCAAAGTGTCCCTCTGTGGCCTGGAATCAGGACCTTGCAGGCACCATCCCAACAGACAAGCATCCCTTTGAGAAGATTGAGAGGTCATGCTACAGGCAGGTCAACATCTGTCAGCCTGGCCAGGGTGTAGATTAGACAGGATATTGGGAGGAAATTCTTCCCTGTGAGGGTGGGGAGGCCCTGGCACAGCTGTGGCTGCCCCTGGATCCCTGGAAGTGTCCAAGGCCAGGTTGGACAGGGCTTGGAGCAGCCTGGGATAGTGGAAGGTCCCTGCCCATGGCAGGGGGTAGAATGAGATGATCCTTAAGATTCCCTCTAACCCAAACCATTCCATGATTCCATGATTCCATTATTCTATTCTCATCCATCATTTAATAGCAGAAATGGGGCACAGTGGGCTCAAGGCTTGGATGCAACATCTCATGTCCTTCAACCATGTGCCCATGTGTTGTTTTTCTAGTTCAAACTTGCCATGAGAGGGGAAATGAGAGATCTGGGATGTTGCTCTGGTGAGGGATGTTGTGCAGGTAAAGAGTTCAGGGGACTCACTCACTCCCCCAAGTCTTGCAGCACAGAGGCAGTGACAAACATCTCACCTTATTCACAACTCTCAGGGGAAGACAACAGCTCTTTTTATGACCAGATGGAACAGAACTTAAGACAAATCAACTAAACAAAATTGTCTTTCAGACAAGGGCTTTTAACTATTGCCAAGATAGCGAAATGACTTTTTCAAAAGTGTCAATTAAGTCTGGACAAGAGGTTTTGAAGCAAAAATTAACTCTTGTCTTTCACTCCTCTCACTTCTGATCTGCTGTCATTTGGATGTTTTACATTCTGGTCAGCAATGCCAGTAGAAGGCTGAAGAACAAATAAACTTCAATTTTACCAGCTCTTTCCTCATAAATAAAGAAAACAAAAAGGAGGAAGATATGCCTCCATAACTGGGAGATCTATGGTCAACAACTCTGCCCACTGCCTGTCTCTAAGAATTCCTATGAGTCATTTGAAAGAAATACTGAACTTACACTGGGGCAGAAAGGTCTAAGCACCATTATGAACCTGCTGCCACCCATTACCTCCCTTCCCAGGCCACCTCACCCTCATCATGGTTGAACATTCTGGTGGCTGTGAGTAACTTGTCTGAATACTGAATGTTTGATCTCACTGCTGCTCTCACCAGGGGCAGCACAAGTGGGTATTTTAACAAAGCCCAGCAGAGAAAGACTCAGACTGGAGTCAATTAAAGACTGCAGTGGACTGGAGCCACCAGACGTCATTCTCCATCACCACATTTTTACTGGTACTTTACATTTCAGGAATTAATTTAGGAAACCCAAACAATAGTATTCTCTTTAAGGATAAGTTGGCTGCAGTCCTGCATATCTTGTGGGCTGACCCCAAAGCGTGGCCTACAGCCCATGTAATGTCTCATCCTCTTGGTCTGTGCCTGAATCAACTTCCCCACATGAAAGCATTTGCAAAGGAGTCTGCACCTCTGGCTTTGTGGTGGGGGATGTCCTTGGAGGATGAGGAGCAACTGCAGAAAACTGACAATGAACCAGCCAAGTACTGAACAGCTCAGCTGGTGGCTGGCACCCATCCCACTGCCTGTGGGTCAGGTTGGCTGCTCAGTCTCAGTCACTAAAACTTCACAGCAGGACACAACCCTCCCTCTTACACCTTGTTGGCTGTGTGATCATTGCTGTGCCATGAAATGCCTCCTCAAATTTGCCAGAATCAAAAGATTCCCTCAAGAAGCCTGGTTAGAATACTAATACCATGGAATCACAGGATGGTTGGGGTTGGAAGGGACCTTAAAAATCATCTCATTCCATCCCCCAGCCATGGGCAGGGACACCTTCCACTATCCCAGGCTGCTCCCAGCCCTGTCCAGCCTGGCCTTGGACACTTCCAGGGATCCAGGGG
>JAOTQP010001546.1:107143785-107157180 GCA_026413545.1 Cichladusa arquata
GGGAAGGGAAGGGAAGGGAAGGGAAGTTTCAGGGAAGTTTCAGGGAAGGGAAGGGAAGGGAAGGGAAGGGAAGGGAAAGCTTCATTGGTTTTAGCAGCTGAGGGTTTGGCAAGAAGCTCCAGGCTGCCTTTGGCCATGCCCAGGTGAGATCGACTGATTTACAAATTTCCAACTCGTTGCCAAATCTCCAGCTCAGCTGCACTAACAAGGGGCTGTGTTTCCATGGGAAGTACCCCAAACCATTCCATGCTTTACACCAGCTCTAATGGACGTTGAAACTGCGGTTTCCAAAGTAGCTGAGAGCAAATAGGATCAAGAGGCAAATCCCAGAGCCATAAAATTCTGTGTTCCTAGCCTGGAACACCCTGACATCCCCATGAATGACTGCAGTTAAATATCCATCCTGCCTGTCCTGGATGTCACTGACCTTCCAGGGAATGCTGACTGCTCCCAGTGTACTCATCAGGAATCAGCAACCCCCCAAAGCTTTGGAGAATTAGGCCATGAAACTTTCAGAGCTGAAACAGAAATGCAAAACTACTCCAAAACATCCACAGGACGCAGCTGCCTCCAAATGAAGACACTTTCCTGTAATTATTCCATGCAAAAAGCCTTTGGATACAATCAGAGAAGTGTGTGCAGTCAGAGTGGGTAATCCACCCATCCAGCAGCACCATAAACGTGGAGGGGAAAGAAAACTCCAATGAAGTGCAAATTGGGCTGTGGTGGAGCCCTGTATAAACAGGCTTAAGAGTCAGGAATTCCTGAGTCGGAATCGAGATGCCAACACAAGCTTCCTTTTGTTGGTTTGAACAGAGCTGTGCTCAAGGGGCAAGTTCCTTCTCTCACACCTTTTTTTTTTTTTTCACCCTTTTGAATTCATAGGAGATCCTAAATTTCAAAGTTCTTAGAGAACAGAATTTCTGTGAAAATATTTCATCCATATTCAAAAATAGCGATTTTGCAGAAAATCCTCTGCAGGATCTTGCTCCTCGTTCAGAGTATTTGAAAATGGCTGAGTTTTGATATTTGGTGAAATGTTTTTTGAGTTCCCACCTATTACAAAACTTCTGGGGGAAAAAACACTGATATCATGAAGAACTGTAATTTTGATGGAACCATCTCCACACTCAAACTACCAGAACATGGACAATTAGTGGTGAACATGATGGTGCTGCTGCACTGACCTGATGATGTTAAAGGTCTTTCCAACTTTAGCAATTCTGTGATTCCACGTGTGAAAAGGTGTTTTAGCAGTAGTGGGAGAGTAGGAAGTGGTTTAGATTAAATATTTCATCCTTTCTTTACACCTGATTTTAAAAAAAGATGTCCAAGGTGTTATTACAGGCCGAGCTCTACCACAGACTTGCATTGGCTTGGACACATCCCACAGCCCAGTGTCCTGAATGTCCCATTTTCCCACTCCAGCTGAGCAGGGTGGCAGCTTGGGATGGTGCTGGCACTGGTGGGGTGTCTGTGGAGGAGCAGAGACCAGAATTCCAAACCTCCCCTTGCCCAGCCTGGGCTCTGAATGAGCCTTCAGAAACCTTCCTGGGAGCTGGAGAGAACCTCAGAACTGTCCTGCAGCATTCCCAGAGTGGAATAAAAACCATCTGATGACACCTGTGTCACCAGACAGCAACCCAACAGCCAGATCAGGTGCCCTGGAGCAGAGCCCATCCCAGGATTCTGCTCTCCACGGCACATGGGAAGGAGGTGATGCAACACCAGGACGTCCACAGCACCTCCTGGCTAGAGGGGAGAGGCAGGACCAGGCAAAGCAAGCCCCAGATGTGATGTTTATTAAGAAGAATAACAGAAGATACTTTGAAAATCTGCTCATGGGGTAATTTTAGCTCAGGCTGGGCTTCATCTCATGCGAATGCCACGAGACTAAATATAGAGCTGGACGTGTGCAGTGGGCTGCACTCCTGCACTTAGCACAGATGTTCCTAAATGTGCTCAGAATTTACACCACATGCTTTTTCTATCAACTGATCTGTTGATTTTAGCCAGGGGAAAGACAACATGTCAGCAGCAGCCACATCAGGAGAGCCTGTGCCTTGGGCCTGGGCTGGAGGTGGATCTGCCCAGCCTGAGAGGGATTTCACTGCCTTTATTTCCTTGGGCTCAGGGAATTGGTGGCACCAGGATCCTGCCTCAGTTACACCAGTTAGGGATGTGCTAGAATTTTTGCAGAGCCCCCTGAATGTATACTAAACATGTCAAGGAACACCATGTGATTCTTTTTGAAAAACAGTTTACAAGCTGGCATTCTCCAGCTGCAGTTAACCCTAATTTGATTACATTACTGAGACAGATCACAATGAGCTTATGTAAATAGTAACGTTATCCATTCATTCCCCCAGCTCAGATAAACTGTCATTTAGGGGAAAAAAACCCCAACCCAAACTTCAATAGGCATGGCCTGATGCATTCAGCAAGGCATGGTGCATTCAGCAGAGATGACAGACTGGAACCTGCCCCTGCTGGATCTCTGTGAATCTGGATTTTAAAGAGGTATTTCCACATCTGCTCCAAGCTGGAAGGAGAAGAGAATGCCCAGTAATTGCACAGAAGTCAGGAGGGAGATAACAGCACTGCTTTCAATAACTTGGTCTTTATTATCATCTGATTTTTCAGTAAGAGCTCAGCACACCACTGATGGCATCAGTGATGCTCACAGCTAAGTGAGCACTTCAGGGTTTCACCCAGTGCCTGGCCCAAGCCCTCCTTGGGTCAGGGCACTGGGGACATCACTTCCAGCTCTGGAACTGGGCTGTGCCACCTGCACCATCTCCAATCTGCCTCACCACGCAGCTGGTTCAGGAAAAGAACTAGAAAACACTTCCTTTGCCTTAAATTAGCCAAGGGCCTGCGATTCTTACTTGCACACAAATTCACATGAATACTTCAGATGAAAGCAGAGGCTCTGGCCCTGCTGTGCCCAATTTGTGCTGTTCATAGCTGGGTTAATGGCAGAGTTACTCTGCTTGCCTGTGAGGTGATGGCCCCGCTGTCTGCATGGACACAGGAGCACCACGACCTGCAGAGCAAACAGCTCCTCCCAGCCAGCCTCTTGTGGCTTTAAAAAATGTCTCAGGTCAGAAAGTCACACAAGATCCTGAGCTGGAAGGACCCACAAGGGTTAGCCAAGCCCAGCTTGTGGCCCTTCACAGGACACCCCAGCAATCCCAGCCTGTGCCTGGAGCTCTGGCACTCACACACAGCCGAGCTACTGAGCAACATCCAGAGCAGCACAGCACCCCAAAAACCTGGCAGAGTCCATTCCAGCCCCAAGCAGTTCCCAGCACCTCCAGGATGTGGTTTCTGAGCAGGTTAAACCATTTGGAGAGCACTGGAAGCTCTCCTGTCCAGCAGCTCAAGTGCTCACACACCTCCCTGCATCTCTGTTCCACCCCAGCTCAGGAGACAATGCTGTTATTAAGCTACAAATGCTCCTCTTGATGATTTCCATTAATTATTCCCTTAAAAGTTTTATCCTGCCAGCTCCTGAGGGGGCTGGCCCTGGCCCAGTCAGGTATTTAGGCAAGAAGTGTCAGTGAGATGAACAGAACCAGGAATGTCTCCATACATAAGTGCTTTTCTGGCCATAGGCCAGGAGCACAAAGAACCGTGTGGGACCCAGCCCAGGCACAGAGCACCAAAACCCACGGGAGGTATTCCATAGGGAAGAGGTTCTTTATAATTTTATATCCATTGTCATACAGTTTCACACTGGTTTGGGTTGGAAGGGGCCTCAAAGATCATTTTGTTCCACCCCTGTCATGGCAGGGACACCTTCCACTGTCCCAGTTTGCTCCCAGCCCTGTCCAGCCTGGCCTTGGACACTTCCAGGGATCCAGGGGCAGCCACAGCTTCTCTGGGCACCCTGTACCAAGGCCTCAATAGCCTCAGAGGGAAGAATTTCTTCCTCATTTCTTCTTCTCTAATTTATATCTATTCTCTCTCCATTTAAAAACATTCCCTGAATGTTTCCAGTTCAGCAGGTTTTTTTGTGGGAGCAAAGGGCACAATGAGTTATCTGTTCTGTGAAAATTTCTTTCAGAAGTCAGGTCTCCTAGAACTTTGGAAAATTGTTCAAACCTCACTGAACTGATAAGAGGAAGTGTAAGACCATCAAGACTTTTCAGAAGTCCAGAAAGATAACATTTATAGTCCTTCCCTTGCCCACTGATGTTGTCAGTGCTCATCTTCATTAAAAATCTTCCTTCCATATGTCTTGGAGTCTGATGAGGCTCGTGAGTTCAGGTTCAATCTTTCTGAGATTTTTATTTCAAACAGTGGGATTTTCCCAAGCTTTTGGTGTAGTGCAGCAATTAATTTGCCCTAAATTTACGTGTTATTAAATTTACAATTCTTTCTTTCTTGTGTCCTTATGCTAAGGATGGGGCATCTCTAAAATAGGATGAGGGAAAGAACAACATCAGAATGACATTAGAGATTAACCAGAGTCCTGCCTCTGGAGGATTTCAATCAATTGGGAGTGACATTTATTTAACCAAGACAAAAGTCCTGTGGCTCTGATTTCATTGTCACACAGCAGCACAGATCTGGAAAAACTAAGAAAGGGGCTGTTTAAACTCAGACTATAACAGGTCCTTTTTTCTTGTCCCTTTGGAACAATAAATTGACTTAAAATCCAAGACGATACCAAATGCTTATTACTCCTGTGGAGAATTAATGAACCATGGCATCCAAACTATCGAGTGGTCAGACCATATGTTATTAGAAATGGTGGATGCTCTGTATTGGTTAGGGATGTTATGCATTTGTGATTAAGGCTATGAAACTTAACCAATAAACACAGCTGAGAAATGAGCATAAACAGTCAGTCCATATGAGGGAAACTGCTCACATGAAGTAAATGTAGCAAAATACAATTTAATGAGCCTTGTAGAGAAGACTTGCTACATCCAAGAAACTTTCCCACAAACTAATACTGGCTGAGACCATCTGCTTATCAAAATAATCCTTGGTCTTACTGGACAGGGGTTCTATACACAGGGAGTGTAAGAGACGTCTGACAGTAATAAACTTATCACCCTTGGGATATTTGCTGCTGGCTGAAGGGATCTTCCCTGCTATAATCAGGGATCAACTGCAAAAAGGATGGTGCAGGTCCAGTCTCTTGAGTGGCACCAGCAAGCCCAGTCACTGTTCCGTGCCTCAGTTTACCCATCACTCTAATGAGATGCCAATGCACACAGCTTCCTGGGTTTAATTAGCATGCTAATGAATATCTAAGCAGTTCATCTCATGCATTCCCTCATTGTCTTGAATGTTATTTAGCAGGTATTCAGAACAAAGCTTCTCATCACAGCGAACACCTTGGGATCCTGGATGAAATACCTGAATGCTTAAAAAAATTTGGTGGAGTTCCACTTAGAATGAGTAGAATCACAGAATCATGGAATAGTTTTAATTGGAAAAGACCTTAAAGACTATCTAACTCCAAGCTCCTGTGATGGGCAGGGACATATTCCAGGTTGCTCCAAGCCCTGTCCAGCCTGGCCTTGAACTCTTCCAGGGATGGGACATCCATAGATTCTCTGGGCCACCTGTGCCTCACCGCCCATACAAGAAAGATTTTCTTCCTAATATCTAGCCCTGTCAATTTTAAGCCATTTCCCCTTGTCCTGCCAGTTTGAAACCCCTGTCCCCAGTCCCTCTCCAGCTCTCTTGGAGCCCGTTTAGGCTCTGGAAGGGGCTCTGAGCTCTCCCTGGATCCTTCTCTTCTCCAGGTGAACACTCCCAGCTCTCCCAGCCTGGCTCCAGAGCAGAGGGGCTCCAGCCCCTGGAAGATATTTGTGGCCTCCTCTGGACTCCCTCCAACAGATCCTCCACATTCTGGGGATCCCAGAGTTGGATTTGGCATGGTCTCAGGAGAAGGTAACAGATAGGGAGAATCCTCTCCTCAACCTGCTGACCTTTGGATGCAGCACAGAATACATGGCTGCCACCTAAATTCAACCCTGGGGAAAGCTGTGAATCAAAGATGCCCCCAGGGATGGCTCAGCACTGTCCCCAAGCCATCGTGGTCCCAAAGGAGCACAGCTCATCTAGTGCCAGCCCAGCATCACTGTCCTTAAGCAGAGACTGAGCCTTCCACTCCCCAGGGAGCAGTCTCAGTTTCACTGACAGACCTGCCTGAGATAGCTGGTGCACTGATTTCCCTGAGTGTCCTGATCTTCTCAGGATGTTTCCATGGGTGATTAAAAAAAAAAAATTATGCAGTTAGAATGATAGAATAGCTTGAGATGGAAGGGATCTCTAAGGGACAAGTAGTCCAACCCCTCTGAAAAAGAGCAGGGACATTTTCAACCAGACCAGGTTGCTCCAGCCTGGCCTTGAACATTTGCAGTTCTTTGTGGGAACAAATAGCGTGATGTGTGCTCTGTTCTGTTAAAACACCTTTCAAAAATTACATCTGAGAATTTTGGAAAATTGTTCAAAACTCACTGGACTGAGAAGAAATGAGCTGTAAGTGTAAGGCTGTCATGAGAGGCCTGCTGAAACCCCGGTGGCAGCAAAGCACAATTCCTGTTATATACACCAGGTTCCTTCCCACCCCTTTCAGCCTCCACTTGTTTATTATTCTTCCCTGGTTTACAAGCTCCAAAGAGACTTGACATAGATTATTATACACAAGAAGGCTCAATGCATCTTGAGATGGATTATTTCCTTCCTTCAGAGCCATGAGAAGGCTGGAGTTGCTCATGGTTTGGTATCTTTTGACATTTCACTGCTTTTAGCACAGTGAGGCTGCAGTGTGGTGGAGTCTGACCAACACAGGCCCATTTTCCTGCTGGTGTCTCCAGCACTGGGTCCATAATGGGGTTTGCTGTTGCTGTCATGCCTTACATCTGGTTTTGCTGTTTAGAAAGTGCTAATTTTGACCTACAAGAGCACTGAGAGTTGTTGTAATGTCCCTTCCTGTGAGGTGGCCTCACTTTGCAGAAGAACCATATGATGAAGAAAAAAGAGTGAGAGGAAAGGGTCAAAAAAAGTAACTGGAAAAAGCAAGCAAAAACTGTTAATTTGTTTAGCATGGTTTATTTATTTGTTTGCTAAAGTAAATATTTTCTGGGTTATTCAATCAGTGAGCATTTGGAGGTTTGAAATAATATTTAGGCTCATGGATGTCTGAGCCATTTATTGAGACCTTCAGGGCTCAGACCTGTTGGGCAAATGGATTTGTCTGAGTCTGCCTGTATTTCACAAAGTGGGGAAGCTGCAGTTTTCCAAAATCAAAACTCTCTTTTTGAGTATCAGAATTGAAGAAAATTGGTAGTGCTCAAAGATGATCTTGTATCAGATGGAAAATAAAAACTTCAGCTGGGAAGATTTGTTATTAGCATTTATTACAAATCTAATAATGTGTCATGGCTGAGACAGCCCAACAAGGAGAGGCTACACCACAGACAAGGCCATTAGTATTGAGTCAGGAGCACACATGTCACATTTTAGTCATCCAGCCACCAAAAGGAATAGGATCCTGCTTAAAAAACAGGTTTTGGTAAGATTATCTTGACCTGCAAAATTATGTTCTTGAAAATTGCAGCTGAGTCTTACTGCACTGTACTATCAGAGTCCAAGCAGATTGTTCTCCAGTGGTGCTGAGGTATTTTATGTACATATTCTGATAAAAACCATCAAGCAGGACTCATTGCAAATTAACATTTCCAGTGTACCATACAGAATTTAGCTTTCTGGATTATTCCATTTTCCAGTGAAGTACAGATTATAATACGGCATGTGTTCTGTTTTTAAAGCAATTATGCTTAAATATACTTGTTCTTCAGTTTAATTTTCCTTCTGAAAGCACAGCAGTCGTCTTCTATCAACAAATCCATTCCAGAATGTTTTGCTAGCAACTGTTACTATGGCTTTTTTCATCCAAATTGGAAGCTTGAGAGGGATATGATCAACCCTTGAGCATGGCTAGAGACATTTGCCAGTAGCTAAAATACACAGTGAGCAAAATATCTGTTCTTTGGAAGCTTTTAAAACAAGGAAAAGCCATCATAGCTTTAGGACATGAACTTCATGTGCTTCTCATCCTGGAAAAGCAGGAGTCGTTCTGGTCTAGCAATGCTTTCAGACAGGAAGGAGCAGCTCTCTGGTCCAAGCAATCAATGAACATAGGGCAGGAATGAATGAAAGAAATTCCACCGTTGGCATTATGTGACAGAACAGTGGTGTGGACTCCAAAAATGCAATTATAGAAGGTTTCTTCCCAAAACAGGGGTGTACATTTGGTGTCCTCTCCTGCATCCCCACTGCTGCCCTGGCAGATGCCAGGTGTGACCTGGGGACAGTTTGGCTGTGGATGCCATAAAGCCCTGGGTCTGCACTCAGAAACAAAAGCAAACTGTGCAAGAAAGTAGCAAAATAGACACCTAGCCCCATGCCTAGCCCCTAATGCTGAGGCAAGGCACCATTTCATTTTGATTTAATTGTTTTACCTTTAATTGTTTTACCAGTTACTGGAAAACACTTGCTTTTCCCATTCTCTCACTATTTTATTTTATTTTATTTTATTTTATTTTATTTTATTTTATTTTATTTTATTTTATTTTTATTTTTATTTTTTCCCCATTTTATCCTCACCCCATCGCCGGGGGTCAAGCAGAATAAACAAGGCTGTGCATGGCTGGTAGCCAAGATTTTGTGCTTGTCACCCGACCAGTGGATGACACACATGTTCCTGTTCCTTAACCAGTTAAGAACAATAATGATTGTTACTAGTCAGCATTTTACAGTATTTTAGCACAGCCCATTCTCTCTGTGCACACATGTCTATGTGATTCATGAGGTCTGGATTGCTTCTGAGGTCTGCTCCAAGAGCTGTTTCAGGTGGCTCTGATGTTATCAGGAGTAGCTGGAGAAACAAAGGCCTTTCTACAGAAAAATTGGCAGGTAAGGAAATAAGGAAATTATTTCCAACTAATTTGTTTTAAGGTATATTTATCACACTCAAATCTAAACATATTGATTTATATTATGGCTTTGGCATCATAAACATTTGATAGGATTATTTATTAACATTGAGCTGCTCTTTTTTGGCTTTCCAAAACAAACTTCAGAGGAAATATTTAAACACACACACACACTACACAATTGGCTGACTCCAGCTCACCTCCCCAACACAACTGGGTTGTATGAATATCCACATCTTCCACAAAGCAATCCAGCAGCCAGGGCTGCAGACAGATCACAGAACCAGGCTTCTGAGCTAAAGCTACACAAGGACCTGAGTGCTATTTCCAGCTTGGTATTTTACAGGGATCCCTCAAATTCCTGTGGCTGAGGGCTATGAACATTCACATTAGTGCTGGCAAAGCCCCGTGGGCCTCGAGTCTCCAGCAGAGGAACTGCACCAGCCTTGAAGCTGTCATCCTGCTGAGCCCCCTGTGCCACATCTGAGGCAAAGCAGAGCTCTCAGGCTGCTCCTTCCCTGCTCCAGGGAGTGCTGTGCTTCCATTGTACTTCTCTGAGCACTGCTGTTATGCTTGGCTTCTCCCCGGCCAGAAGGTAGTAATGGAATTTCTAGTAATTTCTAATGCTGCCACGTGTGCCCCACCATACCCCACGGGCCAGTGGCTGAACTGGACAGGATTCCTGCTCTTTTGCCTACTCCACTGGAGAGTGCTCAAAAAACTTCCCCAAGAGTCAAGTTGTGGGTTTAAGTTCCTCAAAGGAGTGAAGGGGTTGTCTGAGAAGACAACTCTCCACACTCCTCTTTCACTGTCAAAAACCAAGTCGTGGTCCTGCAGGTTTCAATAAAATTGGGCTAGGGTGACATAGGTACTAATCTAGAAGAATATTCAGAGCTGAAAATCCCAGCTAAAGACTCCCAGATAGCCATGGAACCATAGACTCACAGAATCATTGAGGCTGGAAAAGACCTCCAAGGTCAGCATGTCCAACCTTCAGCCAAATCCCACCAGGACCACTCAACCTTATTGCAAAATGCTACACCTAAATTTCTTCCTTTTTTTTTCAACACTTAGCTTTTGAGCACCATGTCTTCCTTCATCCCTTCATCCAGGACCAGGAAACTTGGAGTACTGAGTCTTGTCCATCTTCCTATTTCCTACCAGTTTCCCCAGGTATTTTTAAGCTCTCCTTTCTGTTTTGGGCTAATCCTATCCATTCATGTAATCTGTTTAGAGAGATCCTGAGTGCCTGATGCCTGGAACAGCCCAAGCCTGCACACAGATCTAGTTTTAAGTGACTTTTCCAAGAGTAGGAAGCAAGTGAATTCAAGAGCCAGGAAGGGAAGCCAAGTTTTTTGTTTCATAAACTCCTGAGTTAACCACTTCTGCTCATAAGAATGAAGCACAAAAAGAACAAAACAAAGGGGAGTGAGAAGGAAAGCTTTCAAAGAACCAAGCCCAACACCACTCATTCAGATTTCTTCAATGCCTTGTGTTGCCAAACATTTATGGCTTTGAGCACTTCTGGAATTCTCTAAGCTGGTGGATAATTTTCCCCACAAATTTTATTACTGTAGAATTTGATTCTGTTACCATCATGCATCTTGGTCAGCCCCACTTTTAGCCCCCAAGGCTGAAAAGAGCCCTTAAGCTCTAAGGGGACAGAAGGTTGCCAAGTGCAGAAACTTTGTTTCCTTTTCCTTGAAAATAAAAGGAAATGAGCAGATGAAATGCACATTGCTCCCTGAGTTTTTTCTTTTTAATGAAATTTTCCTTCCCTTGAGATGCTCACTCTTCCCTGCTGTACTACCCAGGACAAGGTAACACTGACTATGAACCAGATCCAGTGAGAAATTCTCCCCTCAGATCATTTTTCTGCTAGGAAAGGCAGGTTTGCTCCCATCTGAACGGCTCCTGGAGGTGGTTTGGTTTTGGCAAGTCCTGCAGGAGACCTAAACAAGAAATTGCACTTGAAATTTGTGTATTTTCTTTCAGCTCAGAAGGATGCTTCTGACTTTTCAGTTGCAGATTTAAGAAGGCTTCATGAGGACCGTGGTGCTCAGTGACCACAGCCTGTGGGTCTTTCAGAAAGGAAATCTGGTGGCAAATAGGACTGGGACTATATTTGATGAGGTACTTTGAGGTAAAAAAGAAAATGAGAGGATATCAAGATGGGCTTTTTAACCACAATTTAATATGCATGAAAGTAATTTCCACAGCAGTTGCAACAATGAGAGTCTACACATTTTTAAACAACCATCCATTCTATTTCTTGGGGAAGGAAAAAACATCTAAATGAGTAAAACAACAGCAATGAAGAAGTAGTGTCCTGGTTTCTGATCAGCAAATGAGAAAAGAGATATATAAAAAAAGGTGGCTCCTGTAAAATACAGGGGAGAAGGAAACTCCAGTAAACAAGAAAAAACAGACCTAATTGGAAACAGCACCCCAACAGCATTCTGGATTGGAAGGCAAGTGGAGAGAATGGGAGAGCTGCAGAGGAGATTGGAAGAACTGAAAAACTCAAAGAAAACCAAGGGGAATTGAATAAAAACAACGGTCTGCTTATAAAAGTAAACAGAGGGGGAAGGGAGAGCATGCAAAGGGAAAACAGATGCACAGTGAGACAGTGCTCAAGAGACAGAGGGAGATGAAAGCTGTCTGAAACAAGAGGAGAACTCAGAGGGGAAAAAAAGGAACAACTAAAAAACCCAACAGAAATATTAGCAGCAATGCCTTGGTGACCTTCACACAGCAAGATGCCTCTGTTTGTACAGGCCCTGGGGAGGCTGGTGGCATTTTATTGACACAGAAGGGTTTACCATGAGGAGCACACTGAGGAACCAAAAATACAGCAATGTTGTCCTACTCTAGATTGGATTTAAATTATCTTCCCTTCTTTGTCTCAGTCTTATAGATCTGAGATGGAACAGATGAGGAGAAACTCTGAAATTGGGTCAGGATACTGTTCTGAGGTATATAAAACCCCAATCATGATTTCCACTCATAGGTTAGATTATTTGTGGGAGTGTGTCCTTTCTGCTAAATAGATGCACAAAAATAACATGGCATGGAAAAAAATCTGTTCTCTGGCTTCTCTGGAACCTGCTGGAAACCCTGAGAGGTTCTGAGTACTGCAAACAAGAGCAGAAGGTGTTCTGATGTGAGAAGTTACTTCGTGCTTTAAATCAAAAGGATTTGAGTCTTACAAGCTTATTCTGGGAAGCTGTGCAAGGAGGTTTAAAATATTGCTCTTCCAGCTGTCTGTCCTTGTTCTCAGCAGCTCATTTTGGTGAGTCAGTACAAACTGACTCACTTTTACACAGATTGTATAGGACAAGGGGGAACGGCTTTAAAGTAAAAGAGGAGAGATTTAGATTAAATATTACGAAGAAATTGTTCCCAGGGTAGGGAGGCCCTGGCACAGGTTAGAAGCTGTGGCTGCCCCATCCCTGGAAGTGTCCAAGGCCAGGTCAGACAGGGCTTGGAGCAACCTGGGATAGTGGAAGGTGTCCCTGCCCATGGCAGAGGGTGGAATGAGATGATCTTTCAGGTCCCTTACAGCTGAAACCATTCTATGATTCTATGATTCCATGATTCTATGATTCCATGATTCTGTGATTCCATGACTCCATGATTCCATGGCTCTGTGATCATAACAAGGCATGATAGACAGAAATAATCTGTGCCTGTTTTGCCAGACTCTGTGGCACATGTTTGACTTGTTCCCTTATAGAGTTTAGGGATTTTCAGAGCTTTGGATGAGTCTCACTGACAGCACTGGCAAAAAAGATCAAATGTCTGGGTCTAGGAGCCAAAGGTGTTCTCAGAGGGAAAGCTCAACATCTTGCTCAGAATTATGATTTTGGGTTAGTGCTATAGCATTAAGTGATGCTGCTGTGTTACTCCCATGTAGTAAAAAAGCAGAGGATTTATAGATCAGACTTTTATCTTCTTCCAGCCTTCAACTCTCCAGTTTGTCTCATTGACATCAAAGGTTACATCTCTATTAATAAACACTGCCAGGATTCATTCCTGTGCTTGGAAACCCACACTCTGGTTACCTCCACCCTATAAAACTCTGACAGCTTTAAAACTGCATCCAGCCATCTAATGGAAGTGATCCCAGGAGTGTTCCTGCTCCTGCACCATCCTTGGGAGCAGTGAGAGAGACAGGACAGCCTGGCAAGGGCCACTCTGACAGGGATCAACACCAGGGAGATCTGCCCAAGGACCTGGTTGTCCCTAATGTGACCAAGATAAAGAGCAAGCTGTCCTGTGACTGCTCATCCCTCTTCATTAGTTCTCAATCTGCTGATATCAAAACCAATAGAAAATGGTTGTATCTGCCAAAAATACACCCCAACCCTGGTACTAGTTCCTTCATTTAAAAAAAAAAAAAAAAAAATCCTTTTAAGACAAATCCCCAAAG
>JAOTQP010001546.1:107165600-107202776 GCA_026413545.1 Cichladusa arquata
CTCTCCAGCTCTCCTGGAGCCCCTTTAGGCTCTGCAAGGGGCTCTGAGCTCTCCCTGGATCCTTCTCTTCTCCAGGTTGAACAATCCCAGCTCTCCCAGCCTGGCTCCAGAGCAGAGGAGCTCCAGCCCCCTGAACAACTTAATGGCATCCTCTGGACCTGTTCCAACAGTTCCTGTCTTTCTGGATGTGGGGACCCCAGACCTGGATCAGAACTGCAGGTGGGGTTTAGAGGACATGGTTTAGTGGTGGATTGGCAGTTCTGGGTTAACAGTTGAATTTCACGATCATAGGGGTCTCTTCCCACTAAAATAATTCCATAATTCTATGATTCTATAATCTGACTTTTGATCTTAAATTGTCCTATAATCCTGTTTTTAAGGTTTTAGTTCCGGCAATCAGGCAGCAGGTATAACTTGTGCTCCATGCTCAAAGCAAAACTTGCAGAGTGAGTTTGGTGGTTACACAGCCTGAAACCAGCTTTAATACCAGATCTGACACTCGTGGCTTCAGTGGAGATGGGAATATTTGCTCCTCCTGCCCTGCATCTCAGTCCCTAAACCCATCCTGCCAGCGAGTGATGCAGTGAGTGCTGGGTCTGGCTCCTTCGTGAGCTCATCACAAGTGAGGATTTCTGGAGACAGGGGGGATTTGTGAGCCCCAGACACTTCTCTGCAGAGGGCTGGTCCATCTGCTGCCTGGTGTTCACTCATGTGGAGTCAGAGGAGCTGGCTGCCAGCTCCCAGCAGACACATCAAACCAGCAGAAAAAGGGATTAGTATCTGAAGACCGGATGGAATTCCCTGACGTTACCCCCTAAAAGTTTCAGGTGGAGGATAAAGAAAAATCTTGTAACCCGAAACCTTCTGATGTCCAAATTGTTATGTTACATAGGAAATCTCCTCCTTTCTTACAGCCCCTGGTGGACTTTCACTGATGAGTGAGCGGGCCATCTGTTTAATTTCACCATTACCGTGTGTGTCGTGCAGCTACAAACACTTTCCTCCCTGGCTGTCCGGCTGCCCCTGTCTGAAGTGCAGCTGATTTTGGTCCAAAAACCACAGCAGGGCGTGTGATTAATAAGGGTAATGTTGTGCTATGATAAGTGCTGCACTGCAGTGCGTGGTTGGGCCTATTGTTAACCCCAGAGCTGTTAATTTCAGGGCAATGTTTTAAGCAGATTTACATGGGAGATAAGCAAATTAATCTGTATTACAGCAATAAGACTATTTAGCACTTACCCAGCTGCAGATCTTAAAGCAATTTGTAAACATTAATGAATTAAACTCCGTGTTCAGTCAAGCTGCAAACAAGCTTATAATGTCATAGCCCCATTTCTAGAAAGAAATCCAGAAGAATGGGAGAGAAATCCCTGTTTTACCAGCCCAAACTGAGAGAAATTGCCCCCAGTTTTTATTAGAAGTTATAAAAGGCCTATTGTGTGGTTCTGTCCTTCTTTGGACACCTGGGACAAAACTCCCTTTAACTTTGATATCCATTCAATGCTAGGTTTCCCCTTACAACTTAATAGTGAAATATCCCTTTACAAAATGGTGCTCAAAACACATCACTGATAAATGAAGGAGGACTGGGTGAGTTTTTTCTGGTGGTGTTCTGATCTATACTAGAAAAAAAAAAGTCTTTAAAGCCCAATTTATCTGTGTCTATGTCTTCTGTCTCTACTCAAAAACAAAATGAGAAAGATCTACATTTTTCAGCAGTCAGTTGGGGGCTGTTCCCAGCTCTGTGTAATCAGTTAAAAGAGTCCTCATGCTTTGCAGTGGCTCCAGCTCAGACCCTGGGGATAAACACTCCTCCTTTTTAGTTACTTTAAAGTCAGGTAGCTCTGCAGTAAGCTGGCCAAACTCACCGAGTGAGCTGAGGATGTTTTAGCTGCCCAGCGAAAAAGCCCTCATTAATCAAGCAGGACTTGCTTCCTTAGGTCTGCAGGATGAGGCTGTGCCCTGCAGGCATCATCCCGTGGTGGGATGGGAAGTGCTTGGTGAGGCAGCTGTTACAGGGTTTCACAGCAGGAGCACAGGCTCGGCTGGATGTGATTCTGATTGCTTGTGCCAGGAGTTTACTACTCAGTTGAGAGAGTAAATAGGGACTGCAAAGCCTCCTCAACCTGCAAATCAAATATATCCACAGCTGGAGAGAGGCTGTGTGCACAGCAGAGGATGGGAGGGGATGGGCAAGATCAACCTGAGCACAAGTCTGGTGAGGAGGGGCTGAGGGAGCTGGGAAAGGGGCTCAGCCTGGAGAAAAGGGGGATCAGGGGAAACCTTGTGGCTCTGCACAACTCCTGACAGGAGGGGACAGGCAGGGGGTCAGGCTCTGCTCCAGGGAACAAAGGACAGGATGAAATGTTCTCAAGTTGTGCCAGGCAAGATTTAGACTGGATATTAGGAAAAGTTTCTTCACTGGAAGGTTGTTTAGGCATTGGGACAGGCCATCCAGGGAAGTGATGGAATCACCATCCCTGGAAGTGTGGATGTGGCACCAGGGACGTGATTTAATGATGGGCTTGGCAGTGCTGGGTTGACAGTAATACTTGATGATCTTAAAGGTCTTTTCCAACCTTAATGATCCAATAATTCTGTGATTCTAAGAGAAGAGCTGTGGGCATCCCCCCTCTTCGCATGGATAAAGGATCGGAGGGACATCAGCCAGATTTGCAGAGAACTCCACAACCAGCACCAGGGGCATTCACCCTTCAGGGGTTCCTATGAGTGGCCACGTTTTCTGAAGCATCAGTGACCATTCTGTCACAGAATGGCCACCAGTGTCACAAAAAAGTGTTTCTCAGGTGCTCTGCCCACACTTACAAATCAGAGTAGGGTCATGGTCTTCATTTCAACTCAATGATCTTAGAGGTTTTTGCCAGCTTTAATGATTCTCTGTTTTCATCCCCAACAAGCTGAGGACAGGTCCTGCTGCATGGGGCATCCCATAGCTGTTGTCTGAGGTTCTTGTGGGTATCCCCTGTGATCTGCAGTTTTGCTGCAAGATTCACAGTTTTGTGTCAGAAAAAAGTGTGAGGTGCTTCCAGCTGCAGGTTTTTAACTGCTGGTGTCACCAAAAAGAATGTCTTCTGGGTCTTTGTAAAGCCTAGGGAGAGATAGAGACCCGCAGGGAAGAGGAAAGCTGCATTTATCTAGCTGGCATTCCCTGATCCATGAGCTGGGACACTCATCCTAAGCGCTTTGCTCACAGACAGGAAAATAATCACTAACAGGAACTTTTCCCCTTCAGCTCATCTAAAAAAAAAAAAAAAAAAAAAAAAAAAAAAGTGTGCCAAGAAAACTCCTATCCAGGGCCTCCTAGACGCTTTCCCAGTGCCAGAGGATGATCTCTGAACATCTGTTGCAGCTCTGCACATGAAAGGCTCACAGGCACATCAGTTTGCATGTCCAGCCATCCTATCTCCAAGGGGATGCGCTCATCGCTGACAGAGCTATCTGCAGGATGTGATTGCTCATGCTGCACCCAGGTACTTGGCAAGTCAGGGGGGTGACGACGTTCTTGGCATCACACCTGGCCCGTGTGAGGAGCCAGGGGCGGGATTTCCACGCTGCTGCCTCCCCTGCCCGGGCTGAGAGTGCTGCGAGCTCACAGCTGGAGCTGGCCGGGCCCAGCAGCTCGGGAGGGAGGATTTTGTCTCTCCTTTCAAGGCAGAGCTGTGAAAAGACTTGCGCTTGATGGGTTGTAACTCTCCAGCTAGACTGAAGGTGCTCAGTGAACTTGGTGGTCTTTGCTTCAGCCTCTAAGATTTTGTAGGTGAAGCGTTCTTCTACCCCTGGGGAGACCTGCAGGAAGTAACACAGCACCCTGACCCCCAAAATGCAGCTGGAGCTTTCCTGCTGGTTTCAGAGCAGCCCCCAAATCACCAAGGCACTGTCAGGAGCTGGGTCCAGCTGTTCTCAGCTCCTGTTGGTTTGCTTTGACTACGAAACCCACCTTCACAAAAGCAGCATCTTCACCTCTGTGTCTGCCAGCAGGACACCAGTTCAGGTTGCTCTGAGTTTTACAGCCCTGCTTTTAGCCAAATTGGCTAGCAATCACCCCAGAAGGGTCAGTTGTCTGGAATGCCTTGTGCTCCTTGCTATTTCCCAGTCAGAACTGCTCACAGTAAGCAATGCTCCCCAGGGCAGCTCTTATAAGTGAGTCAGGCAGGGTCATGATGCTTTGGTCATTTGTCTCTGCTTCTCTCTCTTATCTCTTCTACATATTTATTTCAAAGAAAATGTTTGGGCTGTTCTTAGGGCAAAGTTCAGTTCAGTCTCCTGCTGTATCTTAGAGACACAGGCTCATTAAGGTTGGAAAAGCCCACTGAGACCACCAAGTCCAACCATTACCCCAGCACTGGCAACCTCCCAACCAAACCATGTCCCCAGGAGCCACATCCACACGTGTTTTGAACAATGGGATGGTGATTCCACCACTTCTCAGGGCAGCCTCTGCTGCCAGTGCCTGACCACTCCTTCAGTGACTAATTTTTTCCTAATATGCAATCTAAACCTCCCCTGGCACAACTCAGGCTCTTTTCCTCTTTTCCTATCACTTGTTACCTGGAAGAAGAGAATGACCCAGCAGTGTATCCATCTTATACTTAGATTTAAGAACTTTTACATGGTGTAAGCAAGGCAAAGAACAACACCTGGTTTTGCACAGTGTACCAGGCAAATGCCACACCAGTGACAGCTTTTGGTCACCAGTGGTAGGGGCTGGGGTTACATCTCATTGCTGGGAGATAAAAGATTTTTTCCTTGCCCAAATGCTGATCTGTGTGGCTGTGGGACTGCCTCCTCCAGAACAAGGAGACACAGAGATGGGGCAAAACTGCATCCTAAATCTTACCAGAGCATCAATTTCTCTCTCTCTTTTTCTCAGTCTCACCCCATTTAATTCAACTCTTACTTTCCAATTTGCAACAGTGTGTTATTTTTGTCTCTGCAGACACAAATCCAAATCCTGATCTCATTAATGTTAGTGGCAAAACTTCCAATAACTTCAACTGCACCAGGACTTGGCTCACTGTGAAGAAAATGTTGTTCTGAAGGCAATATGTACTGCCACAAGGCTTCAGACATCCATAAATCCATCAGGCCAATGAGTATTTCCATCTGCCATCCAGCATTTGGAGTAGTGTGTGTTAACAATATGAGCTAAAGAGTGAAAGTTACCAGCAAATGCATTTCTGCAACCATTTCTCCCCCCCTTATTGATGAGGCTTTTGCATTTACTGGCAGAAGGATAAAGAACTGCTTCCACAGCACAGTAGTTTCTGTGTGGGTTGGCTCTGGGATGTCAGTGATGGACACCTTGAAAATGTTGTAGTAAGACTTAAAAAGGTTGTTTTAGTTCTAGGAAGGCTGAGCTTATTTCCCAGCTCTGCCACCAACCTCCTGTTTGTCCCAGGGCAGTGATCTCACTGTGCCTCAGTCCCTCTGCTACAACATTTCTAACTCCTATCTTTTGCCTATGCAAAATTAGAGGTAAGGCTGTAATACAATTAATAATAATAATAATAATAATAATAATAATAATAATAATAATAAAATGAAAATCTGGTCTATGCACTGCATCAAATCTCTGCCACCCACATCTGGCCAGCTGCATTCTGTCAGGATTCTCACAGCTGAGCAGCACACACGAGAATCCTTTAGCTGGGGAAAAAAAAAAAATCTTTCCCTTTCCTGGTGAATAATTTTAGGACTAGACTGGTAGGAAAGCCAGAGTGCAACCTGGAGGCAATTTTGCTGGCGTTCTGAAATGAGTTTTATTTAAGTCCATAAATGTTTTTGAAAAGTCTGTTTCAACAGAGGCCAGAGTGCCCTGGGGTGACTCTCTTTAAAGAGCTTTGTTTGGTTAATAATGATTTGTAAATGCTGTCTGTCGGAAGTGCTGCTGCCACTACCTTGGAAAAGTCTCTGCAGGGAAACACAGGTACCTCGTGTTTGCTGAGGTGCTTTGAGTGTTCTCCTTTCCAATAATGCCTGTCAGTGCCTGGCCCTGTGTGGCCACAGTGAGATGATGCTCAGTTGGATGGCCACGGTCTTGTGCTGCATCCACACCTCCATTTCTTCAGTGGCATGTGGGATGTCACCATGGGGAGCAGATGGCATTGCCCTGGGATCTGGGGAGGTGACCACCTTGGGGAGCTCACCACATCATTTCTGAGCAAGGACAAGCCCTGGCAGATCCCTGCTGCAACCTCAGCTGGATGTGCTGTGGTGTGGATAAAGGACACATCTCACCTGTCAGAGGGAGGACTCATGGCACAGAGAGGGTCCTGCTGGCATGGTGAGTAGTTGACATGGGAATCCCTGAACTAGGAGCCAAAGCCACAAATCCTGGCATTAACTGTCAGAGAAAGGAAAAGATCAGTCATTTCAATGTCTGTACTTAGTGGGAAGTAGGACTTCTAAAAAACTTTGAGAAGTACTCAGAATTGTACTTTCTGCTGCTACCTCTCCAAGCATGGACTGTGTGAAAACACGATGCCTGCTATTTCTGCTAAAATCCCACACTTTGATTTCGCTGCAATCACTGTTTCAAGCCTCTGGGTCCTTTCAGAGGGGCCAGCTCCATCTTGCAGGGATCAGCAGCACTATTTCCACCCCTCAAATCTACTCCAGCAGCTTCAGTTTGGATAAAATTACAGAAGCCATCAATCCAGTGCTCGTACTCCAGAGCCGACGCCAATCACCGCCGAGGGGAAGGAAGCAATTTTCTTCACACTTTATTACTGTGCAGCTCCATACTTACACATCTCAGTGCTGCTCTTTATTTTGCATCCTTGAGGAGCATCCATCACCATCCAGTGACAGAAAACCAGGCTGGACAGACCACTGCACTGCCCAGGCAGGATTCACCTGACCTAAAAGGTGCCTTCCAACTGCATGAAAGCTTGGCTGATGCCAAATACCTTTTTCTAGTTGGTGGAGACACTGGGAGAGCGTCAGGGGATGATTCAAGCCATGCTAGGAGAGGTGTCTGAGGCAGCCAGGATAAACCACCCTTCAGAGGTCCAGCTCTGTAGGTGGAGCCCATAAGATTCACCCCTGTGGGATTCCAAATTTCTTGATGGCTGTAGTGGAGACAGATGGTCCTCACCTCTCCTGGCCATGGGTGCTGTATTCCTGACCCTCTGCAGCAGTTCTCCTTCAGATGAATGAAATTTCAGAAGATTGGCTTTTGCTTAATACAAAATTGCCCCAAGCATGCTGCCTCTAAGCAGGCTGATGCACGAGACTACAGCAATATGGATGTACCATGATAATAATAATAATTATAATAAAAATTGCTCATTTGGAAAAAGGAAATATAACAGCTGAAACTCAGCAGAAGGGGCCAGTGAGAAGTCCTGTTCCAAAATGATTGTGCACTGAGATGAGGTGGAAGAGGAGGGGGAGTTTTATTAATTATTGTACTTAAACCTGAGTGCAACGGCAAACATTGCTGCTTTTAAAACTTCCCAGCTGTTCCTTCCTTTGTTCTGGTGACTGCTTGGAAGCCTGAGCAGTGATAAAAGCACGGGCTCTTAAAGCAGTTTGCAAAGTTGTAGGAGACTTTAAACAGCTGCTATGATAAAACACCCACATTTCCCCTGACAAATGTAAGCTCCACCGGTAGCTTTTAGTACAGGGATCTGTACCAGAGCCATAAAAGAAATCAAATGGTTAAGTGTGGAGGTGAGGTCCCGGGTTTTCCCAGCTCAGTAAAGATACATCCAACCAGCCATTATCACACAGGTGCATGTATATCATTCAACATCAGACATCAAGGAAAAATAATCGCCTGGAGCGAGAGAGTAAAGTTCAATGAAAGTTTGAAAGCGTTACACACCAGCACTCCTGGAAGGATAATCAGACACACACACACACACACAAAAAAATTACTCCCATGCTTTTGTTTGGTTGATGAGTTTGGGTTTTCTGGCTGCATCAAATGAGATCTACAAATCCGTCTTCATTAGACTTCTTCTAAAAACAATTGTACATTTCCTGGAAGCTCATTAACAGAGGAGCATTGCCAGGCTCTTATTCATAATGACCCTGATTCAACAAAGTAGTTAAACATGTGCTCTGGGACTGATGATTTATAATAGAAAGTATAAAAGGAACCCAGATTTTTTTTCTAAGTTTTAGAAAAAACTAAGCCCAGATTTCATTTGCATTTTTAGTGACAATTCTGGTCAATCCCTCTTTTCTTTGATCTGATTTGTTTTAAAGCATAGGTCCAATATCTACCTATCTATTATTTCATCACTCAGCATAAATTCATGTTGAGCTCAAAATGCTTGATAACTCCACCTCAGCATCTACTGATTCCTCCTTCTCTCTTCTGAAATACTTCAAATACTCCAGAGGCTGGGAGAGCAGCAGCTGTTACCTGTTGAGCACAAGGACAGAGAATCATGAATTATTTGAGTTGGGACAGGCCAGAAGGTTCATCTATTCCAACCCCCTGCCATGGCACGGACACCTTCCACCAGACCTCCAAGCCCTGTCCATGCTGGTTTTGAACAATTCCAAGGATGGGGTAGCTACAGATTCTCTGGGCAACCTCTTCCAGGTCCTGACCAGCCTCTGAATAAGAAATTGCTTCCTAACATCTAATCTAAATCTACCCTTCTACATCTTAAATCCATGTAGGTAAACATCTTTCATGTAGGTTTAAATTTATTCTCTAATAGCTCAAATATCTTTTCCTGTTGCAGTTTTCTCACTGGAATCGATTCCCTGTTCCTGGCTGAACTGTGATCCAGTTTTGGTCCTTATTCCAACCAGCTCCAAGGCATCAGCATCTACTGCTGCTTTGCCCAATTTATTGCTACTTCACCGTTCCTGTTCCCGTAGGATGATAGCCCCAACAGTGATTAATCCCTTACTACATCCTAAACTCTGTACAAACATGCAGCCAGAGATTAACATCCCTCTGAGAAGCCTATAACCTAAATAGATGAAATAAATTAGGAGGTGAAGCGATTTGCCAGGAGGAAAAGCTGATTTTTGGATTTGCACCTGATGGCGCCGGGTCTCGGTGCCTGGCCATTAATCCCCCGTTCCCCAGGGGAGCATGTGTGTTACCTGCTGGAAATCCACAGCTGGAAAACGTTCCAGCTGCAGCTTTCCTTATTGCAGTTCTGCTGGAGACAGATCACTCCTTGCTTGACACATGGAGCTGTACGAAGTCTCATTACAGAAAATGTTTTATGCTGTCGATCTTCCAAAGCGTCGTCGCTGCCAGCAGGGCACTGGCTTCAGAATGGGTGGATTGTGCTTCCAAAACCTAATTAAAATCATTAGTGGCTCCCTCAGATCAGTTGCCAGAAGCTATCCTTCATGACAGCAACCTCACATTCCCCTCGTCTGCTTGGGTACATTTAAGAGTTATTCTGAAGTTTATTATCTACCTTTTTAAAAATAATTCATGGTTATTTTATGGTAAGGGGGAGACATCTTAAAATTATTATGTATACCCAGATAAGCAATAAAAATCACAGAGGTCAAGAAAGAGAGGGCCTGTTTTGAATGTTACAAGTGTTCTGTATCTGCTGCTGGGTTCAAGGCCAGAACCTTTGCCAAATCCCCTGAAGTCAGATATTTTTACACTCTCTGCCTGTTACAAATGGAAGCTACGAAGCTGCTCAATGGGAAGGGGATGGAAAGATGAAAGGGGAATTCTCAACCAGAAAATAGTCATGAGACAATATCACCACTTAGGATTTCTTTTACTTTGCCCTGAATTTCTATTGCCCTCATCTTCCATCATTTCCAGGTTTGTATCCTTTGGAAATTGATAGAAACAGGAGTTTCAAGCAAGCCTATGTCTATGTCCTATGTAGTATGGATAAAAACTCTGACCAGGATTTATACTGCTTACCTGAATACCCAAGAGAAGAGCTGCATGAAGTCCCTGGACTGAGAAGGGTACTGAATTCTGTTCCCTGAATACAGGCTGTGACCCTCAATAAATCAAAGTAATACAACTCTCCTCCGAACCCTTTCTTGTCCTGTCTGTTTCAAATATATTTTATTTGCCTTCCCCAGTTGGTATGGTGGATTCTCCAGGTGCTGACACAAGGCATTTTGAGATTTGTAAGCCACATTATACCTGCAAAGTGCCTGGTGACAGCTGTGAGAGCTGCATTTGTTCCAGCTCTGCTCAGAGCTGCTGGCTACAGCCATTTGTATGGAACAGCTTTGAGCTGTAGTTATGTAGATTTAGATTTAGACATTAGGAAGAAATTCTTGACTGTGAGGGTGTTGTGGCCCTGGCACAGGTTGCCCAGAGAAGCTGTGGCTGCCCCATCTCTGCAAGTGTTCAAAGCCAGGTTGGATGAGGCTTTAAGCAACCTGGTCTAGTGAAAGGTGTTCCTGCCCATGGCAGGGGATTGGAAATGGATGATCTTTTAAGTCCCTTCCAACCCAAATCATTCTGTGATTTTGGCAGGGAAATTGTCTAAAACAAAGGATTTGAGGCTACTGGGAGCAGTTCTTTGTGTGGCAGATTGCTTTCATGGACATGGAAACTCATGCTACAAACATGGTTCTAATAATTAAATTCATTTGGATATTTTATGTAGAGTGTCAGTTTAGCTTTGTAATAATAAATTCCAGTTTTCCTTCCATTTGCAGCAATTTAACTCTTGCTGGAATAACCACTTCTGTTCTGCTTCTGCTTTCCACTCACTGGTGCCATGGATTTATCCCCCTATATGGTTTTTAAAAAGCACAGGATCACCTGTAAGATGGGGCTGCCCATTGCATCTCTGCTCAGGGCTGCCAGTGGTTCCAGCACAGCAATGAGCAGCTCTGAGTGGTTTTGTCCAAAAAAGAAGATGGAAAGAATGTTCTTTGTGTTCTTTGTGTTCTTTGATGTCTCCTACATTGAGCATCTTCCATGGTGATGAGAGGTCCTGGTCCTCTTCCAGCCTCTCCCACCTGGAAAGGCTACATAACAAGAATAATATTCCCTGCCTTTAGCTATGTTGCTGCTCAGCCAGGATTTGCTAAAATTTGCTGAAATAGCCATTGAAACCCAAATACAAGCAGAAGTTTCTCAAGTCTGATTTCTGCCATGCAGAAAGGCTGTACCTGTGGCAGCTGAGCCACACTGCTCAGTGACAGCCACCTCTGCAGCCATCCTGCAGGGAAGCAGCAATCCAGCCACATTCATCAGTTCAGAGAGAATGATCACAGTTGCTCTGTGCATCCCTCACCTAATGACAGGCTGCCTTCAAAAGTTTTACAGCTTTTTTTTTTGCCTTTTTTTTTTTTTTTTTGATAGTAGGAAGCATCCTTCCAGTGACCATAAGACCATTTGATGTTACAATAAACCATTCTGCTGGCTCAAATCAAAGATGAGGCACCGAGGTGTTGTAAAAATCTTTGAGTCAACGAAAGACAGCTGGTTGAATCATTTCCCAGATTTTCATATGACTCATAAATTTGTTACATAGTGAGGAAATTCCCTGAAAGCTTCTTGGCAGGCACCACCAGTCTGACCAGTAGCTAAGAAACACATAACCTTCCAGTTATAGGGAGGGAGCAGTGTGGGGAGGAAACAAAGAACACTCTGCCTTCAGGTTTGAGCCTGGGGTCAGCTGGAAATGCATTTCTGCCACCAAAGCCACAATCCTTCTGCACAAGGGGACAGGACATTGAAGTGACAGCTCTGGGTTGTTATGACAATGTCCAGAACAGTCTTGTCTGCTCCTCTCTCTCATTCCACCCCACTGCACCCCTGCACAGAAACACACATGTCCAGACTCCACAGGGGTGACCTGGTGGTGCAGATACCTGTATCAGCCAAATACATAAAATTAGACTTCATCCATGTTAACCAAGAGCTATAAATTCATAAGTGATTTGGGTTGAAGGGACTTGAAATATCAACTCATTCCTACCCTCTTCCATGGGCAGAGACCCCTCCCACTGCCCCAGGTTGCCCCAAGCCCTATCCAACCCAGCTTTGGACACTTCCAGGGATGGGGTAGCCACAGCTTCTCTGAGCAACCTGTGCCAGTGTCTCACCATCCTCTGAGGGCTAGTGTCTCACTGGAGTGAGACAGGGAGCCCAAATCCTGTCTTATTTGGGCATCTAACTAATGACAAAATTTGAGATGTTTCTGCCACCATGATCCACATTTCTTTGGGTAGTTAATGGGGAGCACCTTAGAAAGCCTCTAAAGGGAAAATTCTGCCTATTGTGAGCAGGTAAATTGGGTACTTGAGTTCCCCAAAAAACCCTTCAAAGCTGTGTTTGGTTTTTTACTCTCACCACTGATTGTATGTGGTCAGAAAGATTTTGCTTCAAGGGGACCAATTAATTAGACACCTAAGCCTTGGCACAGATTGGGGCACAGTGATGTGGACCCCAAATTAAGCTGTATGAACCAATGCCAGTGACCTTCTCATGCTTGTGTTGACACAAGCACTGGGCCACAATCTTGCCTGATACCTCAGAGACCATTTGAGCCTGGAGCTGTCTCCATTACGCCAGCAAAAAAAAACTCCTCCAGCTTCAGAGGTTGCTGGTGCAGAGAAATGCACCTGAATTTCTCAGTGATCCCTTCTTTGTGGCCAGAGGAAAGGAAGAATAGGTTCCTCTCATCCCAAGCTCTTGAAGCTCCATGTGACCTCAGGTACCATGCAGGTAATCTCACAATAATTTTCTTTCATGTCCCTGTGATAAATAGAGAATAAACCCAGGACACACTCTTGAAAGCTGGGGTGTAGAATCTACAGTAAAACTCAACAATGCAGCCTTTGGTTCTGTTGGGTCTCTAAGCTCTACACCTTGTTATCTTTTGAGGAACCCCCAAGGTATCTGTAGGGGCTGTGCACGTGTCAGGCTGTAGCACAGAATCTGAGGTGCTTTGGGGTGTTGGCAGACAGGTCAGCTCAGGGTTTTTCCCAGTCACTGGTACCAAACCCACAAAGCCACAAAGCCACAAACCACAAGGAGTAATTGACTCCAGCGTGTTGGGCTGGGTGGTGGAGGCGAGGCTGTCTGGGTTAGCGGTGTGAAGGTGATGGGGACCACCTTGCAGAGGCTTGGGGACCACCAGAGAGGAGTGGGCTCCTGTTTGGAGCCCGCCAGCGCCAATATTTTAACCGGTGCTTAAGCAGAAATTGTGTGCCCTGGCAATTTGCCCCACAGAGTTTTCACACATTTAATTTATTCATCAGGTAATTCCACAGCCGTGGACGACCATGGATCAAAGTCCCACTGAAGTCCCAGTGCATGAGCACACCCAGACCCAGGCACATCTAATGGAACGCTGCTCCCAGCTCCCCAAATCCAGCTTAAAATGGCCAAAGGAAACACAAATAACATTTTGTTTCTTCCCTGTGAAAAACACTTGCAAAAAACCCTGACCGGCAAGAATGGATTGCATTTCAGGGACTTGTTTATTCATCCGAAGCTGAAAAGATTTAAGAGTTTAAATAAAATGTCTGAATGAGGCTCTGGGTATGTGAGGCTCTGAAATGCTCTTTTTAAGAGACAGACGCCTGACGCCTTGGAGGAGCTCCTCGGTGGCAGGAGGGGTTTAGCAGCCTCAGTCGGCTGCAATTAAAGCTGATCAGGGCTCCGAGCTGCTTGACAGCACAGAAAATCATGCCCAGTTCAGCCCTCCAGAATGCCTCCCCGTGTCACATATTTGTCACAGCTTTAGCTTCAAATTGCAGCATGAAATGCACAGCCCATCGCCAGGTTAGGGGTAAAAATGTTCCTAGGAATTCAGAAACTTTACCAAACCGTTATTCTGACTGCTTTCCAGATTAAGCCTCTTTTTTTTTTTTTTTTTTTTTCCTACTTTTTCTTTTGGTTGCTTTAATTTACTAGAGGAAGCAAAGGCAAATAGTTTAATCATAACCATCCCTAGGGGCAATTTAGAATCATTTTCTCATTAGTGCCTATAATATGCAGTATAAGTAATGTTCAATCAGATGGTGGCTACAAAGGCCTGTGCAGACAGTGAAATAAAATGCACTCCAAAGCCAGGAATAGCTGAATGAGAATAATGTTGTCTTTTTTATCTTGCTCCGTTGCTGGTGGGTGAACAGGATTTTTTTTTCCCCCTTTATTCACTTTCTGGTTTAGGGGGGATGAATCAAACTTTCTCCTAAATAGTAAAATCAAGTTATAGAAGTGGAGAGATTCCAAGACTATAAAGGCTCCAGGGAGTTCAGTCACAGACAGCCAAAGGCAGGAAGCATTTGAAGGGGGAGAAGAAAATAAAAACATGAGGGAGCAGGAAATACGTGCTCCATAAAGATGGCTTAAGCCAGAGACATGTGTCACACATCCATGAAGAGAGTCCAACAGAAGTACCTGAGTGTATTTTAGGAGAGACAGTAGCTTCAAAGATCTCTTCTTCCCCAAAAGATTCTCAGCCTGAGGTGCAATTATCCCCATCCCCAGTTCCATCACACCACCTCGTGTGGGTCAGGATTGAAGTCAGGTCATGGAAATGACTCCCATTAAAGAACAAGCTATGAAGATTCAAAATGGTGGGGCAGGAAGTTCTTGCACCACCTCTCCTGCCAAAGCTGGCACACATGGGATTACTCCCCTGAGTGTAGATGGGTAGATAAGCAGCAGTAAAATGCTCATTACTTGGATGGCCACCAGCTCAGTGGCTCAGTTGCCCTCTTGCTCCTGTCAGGTGGGATGTGCTGCTCAGTGACAGCTACACCACTTAAATGGGATCTCATGGATCATCCTGACCACGATGGGGAGTCCAAAGAGCACTGCCTGTGATTCCAGCACAAGCTGGGAATTGAGGAAGGTAAATTCTTTCCATGAAAAAAATCAGTAAGACCCTTGGTTGTGTTCCTCTCTCTATTCTCAGGCGGCTCTTGGCTTGCCCAGGGTGGTACCTAAAGGCTTTGATGGACCTTGTCTGGTAAAAGGGCAGATTCTGGGATTTCCTGCTTTCCAGCTGGCCCAGGGTGATGACTGGGATTGGATATTGTCTCTTGAATAGCTAAGTCTCTACATTCAAATAAAAAAAAAAAAAAAAGAAAAAAAAGTAGTGGCTTCCCTTGTCTGTTTTTTATAGGTTGGAAGAGACACTGGTGCTGCTCCCAGCATCCACAGAGATCAAAGGTATGAAATTGGACTCCATAGCAAGGGGTTTTGCAGATCGTTTTTCAGGATCATTCAATGAGGGTTTGAACCTCCCAAGTTTCACTTAATTCTTCATAACTGAATAAAACCAAAAATTCAAAGTGAAACTCAACCCAGAAATCCACATTCAGCTTGGTTTTGGATGGAAACCAAAGGAAATCATTTAATCCCAACATGGTTCCTACCAGAAGCTCTGCTTTGGTCTGGGTTTGGTTGTAGCTCAGCTCTTGCTTCCCTTTGCTGAACAGTTCATGTAAACTGTGGGATAAGAAGAAACAAATTCAGGAAATACTTGTGTATTTTCCTTTAATGTTTCAAAAATATCCCCTGAATTCTATCAAACACATCAGTTCCATGAGACTCCAGAAAGTACATCAGTCCAAACTCTCTGTAAATTGGAAAGAAGAGAAATTTGTCACTGTTTATCTTCAACACAAATACAGATACCCCAGCACTGGAGAACTTGGATATGTAGCCTGCATTTTTTTGCCATAGGTGGGGAAAAAGGATAGCTTCAGAAAAGATTATTTGATTTGATAAATAAAAGTGAAAGGCTTAATTAGTGCTGTGAACAAGCCTTCCTCTCACTTTTACAAAATCTGAAGGAAGCAAAAGCAGCACATCTGCTGCTACAAGAGACTTGGAGGATTTTTTCTCCCAGATCTCAAAAATAATGTTATTATACAAATGTCCTATTGGGCAACAGGTTTCAAGTGATTAAGGACAAGCCTAATTGTTGTCTTATCTCATGGATCACGGCAAGGAAAACTCTATTAAATAGGAGGATGGCAAGACTGTTCAGATAGTACATGACTAGTGAGTAATGGGTATGGAAAATGGATATTTCTTATTTCAGAATGTGTTTGCATAAGTCTGTGTAAGGCTCGTCTGGCTCGTATCCTCTTGACCATGAGAATGTGGAGCTTCATAGGAAGGGATAAGAAACCATAATTTACGCTTATGGGATGAGCAGTTTTTTAGTTCAGCCAACAATTAGGGGCAGCCTCAAGTCAGAAGATGAAGTATTGTTCCTTTGGGCTCAGAGATTAATTGGGGTCTGCAGATCTGGATTATTCAAGGCCAGGTTGGACAGGGCATGGAGCAACCTGGGATAGTGGAAGGTGTCCCTGCTCACGGCAGGGATGGAATGAGGTACCTTTGAGATCCCTTCCAGCTGAAACCATTCTGTGATTCCATGAAACTACTGTAAACTGGTATTCCCCATTAGGCATTCTGGGTGGAAAAAATACTTGTTTACAGAGTTTGGGGTATGATTGTTACTCCACAGGGAGTGCTGGGCATCTGCTTGGCAAACTCACACCCTGGAGATATTTCGTGGAAATTCCACTCACTGGTTTTTTGGTTGTTTCTCCACAAATTCCTCGTTAATATATTCTCCACTAATAAATCTTTTCATTGCTCAACCAGCTCTGCAGAAAACAAAAGTACCGTTGAGGAGCGTTTGATTGCAACATTTCTTTCTACAGAAATAATTATCATCCAATAAAGTTGGAAGGAGCTTGGCAGAGTAAAATCCTCCACTGGGACTGGATCCCCTTGAAAAGACTCAAATTTATTTTGTCGTTGCCATGATTTGATTAGATCTTGTTTCACATGTGGTTGAGCTTCAAAACAGAGATTTATATCTGTGCAGCTAACCTGTGCAACAGCACTTGTTGCTCCTCTTAACTTTATTTAATACATTGAATGCAGTATGTAAGCATATTTTAAAGCATGTAAAAAGTCAAACCTAAGGAAAATATTGAAAATATTGACTCACACACATGATGTTTTTGTGCTTCTCTTCTTACACTGTCTGCAAAAACAACATGTGTTTTGGCCAGACCATTGTCAGAACAGACAGAGATTAATTACCACATCCATTTGTTCTGTTACAGAAAAGATAAAAATAACTCATGAGTCATGACAACAGTGAACACTGTGGAGCCAAATCCTGCATCCTATTTGCCATTCTCTAGCCCCAGTGTAGAAGAAGAGACGTGATTCTGAGAAAGGACCTGGTGCTATCTTCGGTCCCTCTGTGGAGTTTGCACAGCCGGGGAAGCCAATGCCTGGCACTGCCTTAGGGACAGGGACACTGTCCAGGGGAGGGCTCTGCTGCAGGCTGTGGAGTGAGGCCACACCTCAAATCCTGGGTCCAGTTCTGGGCCTCAGTTCAGGAAGGAATTGAGGGGCTGCAGCATGTCCAGGGAAGGGAACGGAGCTGGGGAAGGGGCTGGAGCCCCAGGAATGGCTGAGGGAGCCGGGAAAGGGGCTCAGCCTGGAGAAAAGGGGGATCAGAGGGAACCTTGTGGCTCTGCACAACTCCCTGACAGGAGGGGACAGCAGGGGGGGTCAGGCTGTGCTCCAGGGAACAGGGACAGGACGAGAGGAAATGGCCTCAACTTGCACCACAGGAGGTTTAGATTAGACTTTTGGAAAAATTTCTTCATAGAAAGGGTGGTCAGACACTGGAACAGGCTGCCCAGAGCAGTGGTGTAGCCCTGGAAATGTTCAGAAATTGTGTGGAAGTGGCACTTGGGACATGGTTTAGTGGTGAACATGATTGTGGTGCTGGGTTGATGGTGGGACTTGATGATCTTAGAGGTCTTTTCCAACCTTAAAGATTCTATGATTCTATAAAAATCCACAGGATGTTCTATAAAAAGCATGAAATACATAAACATGACATACATGGGTCACCAGTGTGCTGGACCCAGGGTCTATGTTGTGTGCTCCCTGTGAAGCATGGATTCCTAGGCTTTCCTCAGATGTTAGCAGGGGCCAGGGCAAATTTCTGACGTAGTTATCATCCTGGGAAAACCAGTTTAATAAGGTCATGGACATAATCCATGCAAGAGACAGAGATAGGTGTGGTTTAGCTTCCTGGCACATATAGAATCATAGAATAATAGAATCACAGAATATCCTGAGTTCAAAGGGGCTCACAAGGACCACTGAGTCCAGCTTTTGTCCCTGCACAGGACAAACCCAGAAATCCCACCCTGTGCCTGAGAGCATTGTCCAAATGCTCCTTGAGCTCTGTCAGGTTTGGTGCTGTGACCACTGCCCTGGGGAGCCTGATCAGTGCCCAGCCACCCTCTGGATGAAGTAACTTTTCCTAATGTCCAACCTAAACCTCCCCTAGCTCAACTTCAGGCCATTCCCTTGGGTCCTGTCACTGTCACACAGCGACAGTGCCTCTCCTCTTCCCCTCATGAAGTTGTAATTCCCACAATATCTCCCCTCAGTCTCTTTTTCCCAAGGCTGAACAGACCAAGTGGCCTCAGCTGCTCCAGATGTGGCCATGCCCTGCACAGAGCTCCCTGTGACCTCAGAGGGACAGCCAGCAAGCAGGGAGCAGCTCTGGACTCCACACCCAGGCTCAGATATTTTTAATTTAATGGTGACTGGATATAATAAACAAAGACAAATCTGACTGAAGTCTCCCAACCTCTTCCTTGAAGTGCTCTTGCCTGTCTGGCCTGGGAAGGGGTGAAGAGGAGGTGAGTGCCTTGTTCTTACAGTGCAAAACTGGGCAGCTCCTGGTCCAGGCACTGCTCAGCAGCAGAGTTACTGAGTACAGAGTTATGACGATGATAATTCTCTTCCAGCTGTGCCTGTCTCTTCCCTTGTTTTTTATTGGGCCAAGTTCTCTGTTGAGGAGCTTGAGCCAGAGATGGCCAAAGACCAAACGCATCACCTGAGTCCCATCATCTCTGGGAGTGTGGTGATGCCAGACAGAAGGCATCTGAGGTCAACCCTGCGTGTGTTACATGAGCAGAGAAGTATCAGGACTGTTTTTTGGGTTTTTTTTAAATTTTGCTGGCACACGTCTTGCGTGTCAGGTCATTCCTTCACACATGCACATGTGTGCACTTCATTACAGTTTCTCATCTCCCTCCCTTCCTCTGCCTTGCCCTGCTTCCCTGCAGCATCCTCCTTCCACCCTGGGGCTTGGAAGCTGTGCTCAGCCTCTGCAGGAAAACTGCTTCCAGCTGTGCAGTGACAGGCTCTCAGCGCTGTGCAGCTGTTCCCAGCTCCTTTGCTCCCCAAACCAAGGGGATGGCTGGGGAGAGGCTGATCTGTGCTGCTGACTGCCTTCTGAAGCAGCTGCCTGAGTGGGTTTGGAGCCCACCCTGTTCCTGAGAGCACTGTCCAAATGCTCCTTGGGTTCTGTCAGGATTGGTGCTGTGTATTTCCATGGGGAGCCTGGTCAGTGCCCAACCACCCTCTGAGTGAGAAACCTTCTCCTAATATCCAACATAAACCTCCCCTGACACAACTTCCCTTGAGTCCTGTCACTGGTCACCAGTGAGGAGACCAGTGCCTACCCCTCCTCTTCCTCTCCTGTCCTCGTAGGTAGGAAGGTGCCTCCCACCCAGCTGACGTCTCTCAGCCTCTCCTGGCCACACCACTATTTGTGGTCACTTTTTGCTTGGTGCCTCCAAGGACATGTGTCTGCCCGGCCCAAGTTCCTCTGTGAACCCTTGTCCTTCTGGCTGATTCAGCAGTTTTTTCAATTACAGTCACAGCCACATGGGCTTGGCTGTGCTCCTGCTGGAAGAAGGAGAGGCAGGCAGACGTTTGTGCATTCTCTGGTGATGCACAATCCCCGTCCTGTGGTCACCGGGTAACTGTAAAATTAAATCAGATCCTTGCTGTTAACCAAAAGGCATCTGCAATGAAAGGAAGTTAAATTCAGAGCTGGAGGGGTTCTTTTGCTGCTAACAACACATTACAGGACCTGATAGGAAATCATATTCTCTGTTCTATCCTCACCCACATGATTAAGTTCATCCCCAGCTTAATGTGATTTAGGATTAGGTGGGATATTTTATATTGATTGTAGGTTCAAGGACTCTTTTTTTTTTTTCCCTGGGCTTTGGTAACATTGCCATTATTAAGAATGACAGAATAAAATGGCCTCAAGTTGCAACAGGGGAGATTTAGAGTAGACATTTGGAAAAACTTCTTCATAGAAAGGATGGTCAAACACTGGGACAAGTTGCCCAAGGCAGTGGTGGAGTCACCATCCCTGGAAGTGTTCAAAGATTGTGTGGATGTGGCACTGTGGGACATGGTTTAGTGGTGAACATGATTGTGGTGCAGGGTTGACAGTTGGACTTAATGATCTTAGAGGTTTTTTCCCAATCTTAATGATTCTATAATTCTATAAAATCCACAGGATGTGCTATAGCAAGCATGAAATGCAAAAAAAAATTTTTTTCCCTGCTGTATAATCCTTCCATGAGGTAGAAAGTGGCCAGATACTCCCATCTTCCTCTCTAGTGATCAGGCAGGAAGCCAGAGAGAAAAAAAATTCTGCCTTCAGCAGAATTTGGGTGCTGTCCAGGCAACACAGTGAGGCTGGGGGGTTGATCTCTGGGACTGGCAAAAGTGTGACTTAAGGTCCAGACCTTCCAATCCACGGCAGGGCTGAAAGTTTGGCATCTCCCCCAGAGAGGCACTTTGTCTTAGTGAAATGACACAATTGTGTGACTAAACATCTGCTGCAACGGGGACAGAAACTGCTCAGGGCCCTCTAAAGCAATGACCAACCATTTATTATGTGGGGTGAAAACACCTTATGGGTGTTCCCACCAAACTGCTGCTCCTGGTTTTGTCGTGTTTCCCTCTAAACCTGAAGCAAGCACTGAAGCAGCACTGTCTCTTTCCAACTAAAGCACCAGCAAAATGGGGAACAAAAACCCTCAAGGTCACTGTTGGAGCTAGGATGAGCTGAGGATGCAGAACCAGCAGTTTGAAGGGAGAATATCTTTGAATAAACCAGCTGGAATAGGGAGGTGAGTTTTAGAGTTCAAGACTTTGTAAATATCTGTGTTCTCCACCTATATGGTCTAGTGAAAGACCCTACCTCTTCCCAGACCTTGGAAGGGCTTGGCAGGAGCATAGATCAAGGAGGGATAAGCCTGTTCTGTGCTAGAGATTGATTTAGTTGAGTCAGAATTAAGAAAAAAAGTGGGGGAACACAACCTAAGGAATAATTTGACTTTTGTTTATAGTTATTTTATGGTCTGCCATGGAGCTTAATTAATGTGGTCAGTAAACTCACTCTTTTTTTACAACCCAGTTACAGTGATGGTCCTGCCCAAGCCCTAAGATAATTCATGAACAATTATAGATAAGAGAGAGACAGCTTTGAAATCAATGTTTTACACAAGAGCCAGATATTACAAAGATCAATGCAATAATTAGGTTTTTAAAAAAATAAATATATCATACAGTTGAATTACTCCATGGGTGCCTTTGTGTCTGAGGTTCAACCAGTGGATTCTTTTAATCAGAATTAGTTCTGGAATAGATTTTGCTGGCTATAGAGCTAAAAACGTAATCCTGGCTGGCTCATTCAGCTTTATTAAGCATTCATGGCTATTTTTCAAAAGATGATCTCTTTCTTCTCCTGACAGAAAGGCTCATCAAATACAGACAGGAGAGGAGAGGAAAGGAAATCCCAGCTTCATTGAAGCTGAAGCCAAATCTCCCATCAAATTCACTGGGGCCACAGTCTCACCTAAGCTGCATAACACACTTAAAAATGCTACTGGACTGACAATTATACAAAATAGACCCCACATTTCTGTCCTGAGAGGGGAGAGGGAGCAGGAGAAGAGGGGAACCTAACACACACATCTGTCTGATCCTGTGAGGCATTTACCTCACAGTAGCATGTACTTGGCAAAAGATGTGATGTATGGAGTGAATAAATAATAAAATAGTCTGTGTTTCCTTGTGTTGCAATTCATAAATGCTTTCAATGTGCATAAATGATCCTAAAAGACATACTTGCATTTCCTTTGAGGAATCCTTGAGGAATCCAAACACATCAGCACCACAGTTGAGACTTGGAAACCTGAAAGTCATCGAATGAGGCAGAAGCTGTCTAATCTGATCTGGGAAAAACCTTCGAGTTGAAAGCAAGACTTTCCCAACCCTGACACTAAAGCATCTCTCAATAAATTACAGTAAACCCAGACAACACCCCCCCAACAACTGGCAAACAATCAAACCCACTATGAGTAATCACACCAGCAGCAGAAGTGATGCTGTAAAACACTGCTCATACCCACTTCTTCACCTTTTCACCTACTGTGTGCATCACAGTCATGCCTGAGGCAGCAGGAATTGGTTAAAGCCACCCCATTTAAATACATAAAAAACTAATGAGGCTTGCTGGAGGGGAGATGACTCACCTAAAGGCCTGCGTGCAACCAAAAATGTGAAGCTCCTCTTTTTTTATCCACAGCTACTCCCCTTTGCTTCAAAATTATTAAAGTCTCAAAAGTGCTTAGTGTGGAACTTTCAAAGGGTGAGACAATTGTGGGCTGCCTTTGCTTAGGTATGTGTCAAATGTGTCTTCTGAAGTCTTTCTCAGGGTCTGATCTCACTCCTAATGCCAGTGCAAGTCTTCAAGATCAGCAGAACCAGGTATTTTTTGCTGATAAGGAAAAGTAGAAACTGGAGCCCTGGAAAGGCAGAGCACACGGGTCTGGAATCAGTTACAGGGACACTTTGCCTTGAGATGAGTATCTGGCTATTTTTCAATGTGCTTTTCACTCAGCTAGGAAAATGGGGGAAATGCTATTTGATACTCCACTTTTAAATCCTGCTTAGGAGACAGGTGTTGCTTTGAACCCACATTATGGAAGATAACTGCAAGCTGGATTCCAGAGATGAATGTGAGGCAGATTAAGTCCAGACCACAATAATCTCTCTTCTCCAGCAACATCATTGACCGAGGATAATGAAGGCAAGCCAAAGTTCACACACTGGTTTATGATACTGTTAGCAAGTCTGCAGCCAAAACAAAAGTTCAAACACGGGTTTTGATGCATTTTATTTAGAAATCTATGTTCAGGCCATGATGACAAAAAACAATGAATTCCCAGTGTTTTCATCAGGGGCACAGATCCAGCTGAGTCTGTCAGAGGACCTAATTGTGGGTAGTTACCTCATGTCAGCTACTGGCCTTGAGCACCACAGCCCATGTTTCACACTCACTTCAGGCAGACAATGAAGTGGGACATCCTCTGACAGAGGCAATCACAGAATCATTAAGGTCGGAAAAGTCCTCTAAGATAATCAAGTCCAAACATTAACCCAGCTCTGCCAAGCCCAACACCAAACCAGGTCTCTAAGCACCACATCTACGTGGTTTTTGAACACTTCCAGGGGTGGTGGAACCACTTCCCTGTGCAGCCCATTCCAATGCCTGATCACCCTTTCAATGAAGAAATTTTTTCCAATATCAAATTTAGCCCTCCTTGGTGTAATTTGAGGCTATTTCCTCTTGCCCTATCACTGGTTAGCAGGGAGTAGAGCCTGATCCCCACCTGGCTGCCTCCTCCTGCCAGGGAGTTGTGCAGAGCCAGAAGGTCCCCCTGAGCCTCTTTTTCTCCAGGCTGAGTTCCCCCAGCACCTTCAGCTGCTCCCTTGTGCTCCAGACCCTTCCCCAGCTCCACTGCCCCTCTCTGGACACAATTCTGCCCCACTTCCACCTTCACTTGCACTTTCTACCTGGAAATGTGGCCCAACTCACATCTGCCCTGTACAGGGGATTGGGCAATCAAGCTGGATTAACATATTGTAACCCAAATGTGCTGCCTCAATGCTTGTCCCAGCAAACAAGGGTGCAAAAGGCAAACAAGCAGCAACAGGCAAAGACAAGATGCTCCTGTTGGCGCTGGAAGTGTCTTTTTAAGGCAGCCAGAGAAGTCTGGTGTGTCTTGGCCACTGCTGGCTGCTGTGACTAATTACAGTGTTACACAGAGCTTATTTCTCTGGAGCTTTGCCATGTTTGGAAGAGCTGGCTTCAGCTCTACTGGATTTCTCACAGGGAACCTCCTGTGCCTCCGAGGAGTCTCCCCCTTACCTCAAGCTCATGATCTCTGTTATCTGCTGGGTATGGATGAGACACCAGCTGTTATAATTTAGTCCCCTTGGCTTCCCCAGGTACCTGAATCCAACTCAATTGAAGCAAATGACAGCCTTATCAACTCCACTGACTTTGAAGCAGGCTCCAGCTATGGGATTGATCCAATATGTAAATGCCAAGTCTGATTCCAGGAAGGGAGGAAAATCAGCTGAAATTATTTAAAGGCTTGCAGATATATCTTGGCATGCTGGATGGAAATGGAGGAATTTCTCAGGGAGAATGTTAAATAATTCTCAAAATAATTGTTAACACACAGCACAACCCCCATCCCACCTCTGTCAGTCAGGTTAGAGTTTCCCCACTGCAGTGAAGTGCTTATGAGTTTGCATTGTTTATGGCTATACTTATTATTGCTCTCGGAAAGAAACATCAAATCAGTGGCTGGCTTCAGAGTTTTAAAATAAAAAACTGCTGTCAAGGTGTGCTGGTCACTCTTGTGTCCACCAAACATCTGAATTTAGCTACAAAGCCATTTAGAAAGAGATTCAGGGAGATAAACCGGGCCAAAGCCCAAGAAAGAGACCTGGCAAGCTCAAGCTCCATCATCACCTGCAGCTGGAAGCACTGCCATCTGCCAGCATCCAAATTTGCTTGGACAGATTTCCTAAGCACTCCAGTTTAGGATCCCACACCTGAATGATCTCAGGATGTTTTAGCCTGGCTCTGCTGCTCCATTCACAGCATTCTGGAACCAACAAATGCACAGAACACCCTGTGTGAACTTTTTGGGAACTAATTTCAGCAGATCTACGACTGGCTGCCCTAGAGCAGGCAGCTGAGGGCAGGTAAAAAGCTAAAGCAGGGCACAGCCAAGCTCTAAGCAAGGAAAGAGACTTTATTAGTTTTCTTTCATTATTGAGATAGAAACTTCAGCACAAAAACTCTGACTAAAGACAGAGAAAACTGTGAACTTGCTTCAGTGTTGTGTGAACAAACTGTACTGCAGAAACACTGAGCACACCTCCTGCAGGTACTTCTCAAACAGAACCACCTCGTGCCTGCTGCAATTAATGACTGGTAATTGTATGCATTTCAAGAAAGAAAAACCTTTTGTGACCAGTCAGTCCTTCTGAATTTTTAATTTAAACAATTTAAGGCAGTGTTTGAATACCTGTCTAGCTCCAAAGCTGTCAAAAATACAGGGCACATCAAAGAGGCTCTGCTGCAGCCCTAAAAAGAAAGGAAACAATTGTAGTTGTGGTATTGGTAAACCTACAAGGGTTTCTCTGTTAATATCTCCAGCTACCACACAACCACATGAACTGACATGATATGCCATGATTTTTCCTTTTGGGTATAACCATCCAAGCTAAAATACCCCATATGCTACAAGATTGATGCTTAATACTTCATTCCAGATGTGTTCTGGCTTAGTTAAATATTTAACACATTTCTAGAAGAATGTAGTCTATAATTGCATTAATACTTCAGAAGAATGATGTCCTGGTGAGTAAAGGGAAAGATATTCCAAGGCTGGCTGTGTCCCTACTCCTGTCAGTGATCAGCAGGACTCACCCAGGTTACATTTTTAAAAATCTGGTAATCATTGATCTCCATGGATCACTGACAGACACAGGCATTACTCTGACAGTGTTCCCCAGTAACATTTCCAAGGCCTAAGCAAAGTGACACTGTAACCTGGTAAAATTCCAGGCAGCAAAATCCCCATTTAAATTTCAAATATATCCAAGCAAAATTGCATGATGCATGTTACTGGATGTATTTAATTGCTGAATTTTGTACTGTTAACAACAGTTTTGCCTTTTTCCCTGTGCTTTTCCACAAGCCACAGCTCAAAAGACCCAAAGTGTAGGCACATTCCCACATTTCCCTAATTCTATCCTTACCTTTCAAGACAAAGCAATGAGACAATTAAATCCTGTTGAGATATGGTGAAAGGAAGAGAAAACACAGAGCTTCTTTCCTTTCCCACACCATGGGAACAAAGCAGATGATTTATAAAAGTTAATACTTAGATAATTTAACAGTACATTTTCTGCTGAAATCTATGGTTCCATTAGTCATTAGGCCATGCTGGGTGTGTTTATAAAATGTATTGCTACCATGGTTCCAGAATGGGAAGATTATGCCAGTATGACCATTAGAGCACCCTGATAAAGCTGGGAGTGTTTATTCACAGGCACAGAGAAGAGTTGGGAACATGGTATTTATTACCTGGACAACAACTAACCAGCACAGGTAATTCCTATTACAAATTAGTCATGGAAAATAAAGGCAGCAGCAGGAGGAAGGGAACACCAGAATCACAAAGGAGGGCTGGATACGTGAATATTCAATTTTCATTAAAAGACAGACATTATTACTTCATTGTTTTTTAACATTCCAGATTTATTAAAAGACATTATTCTGCACGTATCTTACAGGTCTTAAGACTGGTAAAACACTAGCAATAACGTGATAATCCTAGCAAATGATGACATGGCTAAAATCATACCAGAGTGATTTTTCTTTTCTTCCAATACAATTGTGGACATTTCAATCCCATTTTTAACACTGGCCAGAGCTATTCATACCTAGAGCATTTGGAACAGTCCATTGGAGGAACAAAACTTGACAAGATGGAAACAGCAGACTACTACACCTGATTTCTGCAACTGCTGGCAAAAGCTGCTGGAGAAGTATCTGCACACTTTAGAAATGTTACATCAGTGACAGATGGAATTTTGTGCTTTAATACTTTGCTTGAAAAGTCTCTTTATCCAACATGAAATCAGCAAATCTCTGCTGGAGCTCCTTTTCTCTCTCCTGCTGTCGCTGCACATCTTCCTTCAGACACTGTAAGGGAAAACATTAAACAACCAGTCAGTTTTCCCCCAGTCATACCCATGAAGATCATCACCAAAGGTTGTATTTTAGTTCCTCCAGAGGAAGAGCTCAGAATAAAGACAGAACATTGCTGAAATTACTTAATTTAAATATAAATGTAAAACAGAGCAGTGGATGCAAAGTATCAAGAATCAGTTATCTTGCTTCAGAAGTCAGGTAGCTCACCCTGGTTTTGACAGCAGCTAAGATCAAATGCTTCAAAAGGACAGATTTCAAATTGGAACCTTGCCACTTAGTAAAAACAGGTGCTATTAGAAGCTATCAAGTGATTTAATATGTTTTAACTGTTATCTTTCACTAAATCAATGAATCACTTCTGAGTTTGTAGACACATCTATCAGCATTTCTAAATCATCTTCACAAAATCAGTTTTAAGAACTGATGCATTTTATCTCTTTTTTAGCAAGTGTTTAAGAATATCTAAGCCTCAATGGAAGCCTATCTTCTGGAGGAAAACCACATTGCAATAAAAATTGTGCTCAGGTGAACACTTATTCCTTGGGAAAAAAGGCTGGCACTCATTCAAACATAGGACTGAGTCTTGATTAAGGGTTGTCTCTTTAGCTGAATAAAGTGAGAATATCCTGAAAATCCTTAAACTAAGAAAAGTGGCTCTAAGGCAGTGATTTCAGGTATATACCAGCATTTAATCCACTGACTTTTAAGGAAGAAGGAGATTTTAGTTAAGTTTTACATTTACCCAAAGTTCTAATAGTAATTAAAACTGAAATAAACCAAACCAAGAGAGAGATGGAACTTGTGCTGATATGCATTAAGACTTATAAAATAAACCACACAAGGAAATAAAAAAAACCCAGTGTCAAAGAACACACTGCTAGATTAGTCCCAGCCTCTAATATGTGTATCACAGAACCTTTGATACTGAAGTAAAAGGCAGATGAATCTGGTAACAGCCAAAAATCTGATTTTAAGAGAACATTAAAAACTTGACACCAACTCAGGCTGCGAAGCTCGGAGCAGAACCATTTTTTCCACGTGGTGCCTGAGTCTGACCTCAGGCAGTGGAGTTTGGAATCTCACCTCCAGTCTCCGAGGGATGGCAGCATCCTCGTGTTTCTTCAGCTCCTCGAAGGTGCGCAGCTCCAGGTGGGCCTGCTCGATCTGGTCCCACAGATCATTCAGCTGCTTGATGAGCCCCATTGCTCGCGACTGGTAACCACCAAGGAGGATCTTCAGCTTCTTCTCCATCTTGGCAGCCCTCTTGGCTTCGGTGGTCATGTGGCCTCTGTTGATCTGCCAGAAGGAACCCAAGAGTTGTTTTAGTTACCCAGAACTCAAAAGTCAAGAGGGGAAAAAAAAAAGTAAAAATGTATCTGTGGAATTGTGTTGAGTTGATCAAGTTCTTTGATTTCTCTGAAAATAATCACACTGCAAATTTTACAACAAGCTAGACTCCTGGATTAAAATCTTTATAATAGACATAGTACATGTCTAAAATCATAATCCATAAACAGACAAGTGACACAAATTACAAAATTCTGTGAACTGGAACACAAGACAAATAATTTCAAATGTTTGTGTTAACACGTTATAAATGTTGTATAAAACATTTATAAATAGCAAAGGTAACAGAAGTCTTTGTGTATTTCTTGCACCTGGGGTAAAAGTAAATGAGCATTAAAAGAATTAAATAGCCATCAGAATTTCTAAAGCCTGGAAGAAGGCATCAAAGAACTCTGTAACACTGGATCCCAATCACAAATGGCCTAAAGATGAAGATTAGATTACATTAAATATTTGGAAGAAATTGCTCCCTGTGAGGGTGGTGAGGCCCTGGCACAGGATACCCAGGAAGCCATGGCTGAGCCTGCATCCTGGAAGTGTCCAAGGCCAGGTTGGACAGGGCTGGGAGCAAACTGGGATAGTGGAAGATGTCCCTGTCCCTGTCCATGGCAGGCAGTGGAATGAGATGAGATGAGATTTACAATCCCTTCCAGCACAACTGTGGAGAAGTGCAACAGCTCACACCTCTGAACAGGGACATAAGGTTCCCTGTTGAGGCTTTTTTAATGCTACTTCCTTAAAAAAAACCAAAAACCTAACAAAAGCCAACAAAACAAAATCCTCTCTTTTTAGAAAGGACTGTGTGAAGAATGCCAAGTCCAAGAAAAGAGGAATCAAACTTTTCAGATTCTGATTTTTGCCACAGTTAATGATATATTAGTGCATGACATTAAATATAATATGAAAGTTTCTCAAGTGTTAAAATATAAAAGACTAATTCAGAGCCACAGTGTCTGAATCAGCAATCCTTGCCTTGCTTCTTTAAAAATCAAAGCTTTGCTGGTGAAAGAAATCACCAAAATGCAGCACCTTTCATTGCTACAATTACCCAATGTATCATTTATTACCAATGAAACGAAACTCCTTTGGGAAGGAACTACTGAAGAGGGATCTGCCCTTCAAACTAGAGTCAGCCATCACAGTCTTACACACTGAGCTACTGCAAAGTGCATTTCATCAGCCTTCCAGCCCTCCAACTGCACTGAAGCACCCTCTGTTACACAGCTGCAGGTTTCTGTAACATGCCCTCCTACTCCTTAACAATTTATTCACTCATTTAGAACAGTTTTAGTTGGTGGTGCAGAGATAAACAGAGTGAATGGTCAAGGGAGCAAACTGTTAATGGGTGAGTGAAAGAGAAATTTGACTTTCTGAGCTGTCTAGTTTGCTCCTGGGGAGAGCGATGCAGACTGCTGCTCTTTTCAAACTCTGTTTGCAATGCAGACCTAAGCTATGCCCAAGGTGCTTTAAGCATACAGAAAGGCGCCTCTTTTTCAATATTTATATAAATCTAGAGAAAATTAAATAAATAGATTAGGGATTTGTGAGGATACTCTCTGATGGAAAAGTATGAAAGCTTTAAATGTCTTCATTGGTAAATAATATGCTATTACTGCAACAACAAATACAGCTGTGCGGTCAATGAACTACTTTCCAATTACTGTTTCTTGGATGAAAAATGTGTGTTGAGGGCCACTGACATTTAGACATCATGGAATAGATGGATGCACAGGCAAACAGAATTTCATTTGCAACAGAGGCCTAATGTAACAAAGATCAATTGTCCATGTTGCTCCCAGCATTACAACATAGAACACGGCTGGTGTGAAACTCCCATCACAATGTCACTCTTCATAGCTGGCTAAAAAGAACATTGGAGAAGTTCCACTGTTGTGTCATCCTGAGTGAAGATCTTACCCTTCACTGTGAGGGTGGTGAGACCCTGGCACAGGCTGCCCAGAGATGTGGCTGTCCCATCCCTGGAAGTGTCCAAGGCGAGGCTGGATGCAGCTCTGGGGAACCTGGTCTGGTGGAAGATGTCCCTGGCCATGGCAGGGGGTTGGAATGAGAGGAGCTTGAAGCTCCCTTCAAGCCAAATCATTCTGTGATTCCATGATCTCTCAACAACCTAATTTTCTAATAAAATGTTAAACACTGCATACCTGAGGACATAAATACAGTTATCAGCACTATCCCCACCACACAGAAAAGGGACTGGATCAGGGCACTGTGGTCACTGAATTATCCCCGTGTTCCAAGTATCACCAGCAGCAGTGGCAGTACTGGCTTGGTCTGGCACTTTCACACTCTTCAGCTGGGATTCACTTTGCTTGGCTTCAGGCATCAACATCTGAGTTTGTCACAGGAGATGCTTCTGTCATCAGGAGAGAAAGTGGCAACTCCAGGGCATGGCTCATCTGATCCAGGGCCTCAGGACAAGATTAAACACCTCAGTGAAGGGCTCTTCACTGATGGTGATGGGAGCACTTTGTTCAGATTCTGTTAACCAAGACCAAGATCAATCCCACCCTAAGTGTGTACTGCCTTAAGGTATTAGATTAAGGTATTAGCTTTTAACAAAGCCAGTTCAAGTCTAATACTTATTATAGTGTCTGACCCTGATTATTTAAGCACCCTTGAAATTTTCAGACAATGAGAATTGCACTTAATATTTCTGAGTTGGTCTGGATACTGTGCTCTTAACTACTAGAGCTCCTTAGGTTACATGCTTCTATACTGCCTTTTTACTCAGCTCCTTGTCCATCTTGGATTATCATAGACCTCACTGCTGTAAGAAGAAAAAAAAAAAAGAAAAAGGAAAGGAAAAAGCCTCCCAAGTATCTAAAACCAGAAATAACAGCCCTTTCTTCCTTCTCTGCTCAGGGAGAAATGTGAACACTCACCACCTTTTCCCCTCCCTCCCAACTACAAAATTTTAGGACCTAATACAAAAAGGTCAAAAGGAGGTCTCAGCTTTTGTAACAAATACTATTTATTAAAAATTGCTGACTGCTGCATTAGTGCCAACAACTGCATATAATTTCAGTTCAAGCTTCATAAAATTTTAAGGCTCAGATACCAAGCTAAAAATTCCAAGCAGTTATGAAGAGGTGTGTTTAAACAGTAGTCTACATTATTTGCTTAAAGCAAAGAAATAGATTTGAGTAAAATCTGACAACCATTTCCCCCTGAACCTAACAGAAAGAGTAAAGACATTTGAAAGATTTCTCCACTTATTTATTTTGTACTGTTCCTTGGCCAGCTTTGGTTCTGCTGACTTTTATACCAGCTACAGCAAAATGAGAACAGCATGTACAGACACAGGGTAAGATGATACATGATGTTAAGGCAAGTGTGAGAGCCTCATCCCATCCCAAATCTCTGATGTAAAAGTCTCCCCTCATGACTCGTAAAGTGGTGTTCAGTTTTCAGTACTGCACTAGAGAACCAAGGAAGAGAAACCAAAACAAGCAGCAGACAAAAGAGCCAAAAGAGCAACAGAAATAACCAGCGGTTTAAAAAACATGATCTAGAAAAGAGAGACTGACTGGAAAACCAGGGTTTGTTTGGTTTGTTTTTCCTCTGCCTAACAAAAAAAAAAAAGAGAAAAAGACACAACACCCTGCTTTAAATATCACAAAGTTAATTGTGAAAAATTCATCTGTTCTTACGGCTAATCAGAAGAAAGAGGAACTTAAAATTTGGGAAGGAAATTTTAGATGTTAGTTGTAAGGTTTAACTAAGGACAACGAAGGACAGGGAAGGACTCCTTATGAGAACAAACATCCACTGCGAAAGATCTAAGAAAAACTGACCCTGAGGAAGGAAGAGCTCAATTGCCTTAAAAATTGCATTTTCAGAATTCTCACCAGGTCTACTGAGGACACCCCTCCTCAGTTCCAAGGGCTTTTTCGCTGCACTGACGGGTTTGTTTTCCTTCCCTTTAATGTGGAGCTTCTGGTAATCCCTGAACAGCATTAAGCTCTCTTGTCTTTTAATTGATCTTCCTAATCATGCTGGATGGATTAAACAAACATGGAAGAAAAACTGCTGCATGTTCAGAACAGAGCTACAGTCAAAGTAAACCAACCTGTTCCGTGACCTTGGAGAATCAACATCATCACAGAGCTGCTCGCTTGTGCAGAGAAATCCTCTGCCAGCTTCAGCTACGCCGGCTGAGCAGAGTGCTCTTGGAACATACATAGGACTACTCTAAACCTTACTGTAACTTCCTTCCTCACCTCAGACCCACATGTGGCCCTCCCAAGTTCAGTTCTGCTGGCAGGAGATGGACTGACTTAACTGGAATGGCAGGTGTGTGAGCTTGGCTCGTGCTGGCTCAGCTGCAGTGTCTGGGGTGAGAGTGCTCAGCTCGACAGCAGCTTGTGCTCCAGGCCAGGCATTTCCAACCACTGCAGGGACAAGGACCCCCACACTACAGAATTCTCTGGCCACGCTGGGGACATCAGCCTTTACAAACTTATGGTGCACTAAACAATAACAGGTTTTAAAAAAAAGTCATTAACTTCTCTACTTGAAAATGCTTTTTCCGTTCTAAGCTCTTGCACAGAATTCAATATTTTTGGCTTGAATCACTGTTTTATCTGTCTAGCATTTGACCAGGCAAAACTCTCTGCAGAGCCCTCCCTGAGTTACCCCCAAGTTAGTAAAAGATAAGTCAACTCTGCTGAAAATTGAGGCTTGGAGTTAGTATCAAACCAAAATTGCATGTCTAGTGTAGAACAATGTGGCCTTAATCTATTAAACATTAACTCAGCTCATCCACTGAAACCACTCCATGGGCTTGACACAATTTCATATTTCTGCCGTGACATTAAAGATCACAGAATCAGATAATGAGGTGGGTTGGAAGGGACCTGAAAGATCAAATCATTCCAACTCTCCAGCCATGGGCAGGAACACCTTTCACTAGAACAGGTATCTCCAAGCCCAACCTGGCCTTGAACACCTCACCTCCAGTAAGGTGCTTTACTTAATGTAAGAGGGACTATGAGAATAATGAAGCAAAGGCACTAAATAGGATCAGAGAAGTCAGAGGGACTGAGCTTATAGTTGCTAAGATATGAAAAAGGAGAAACTGATTCTAATTGACTGGGATCACACAAAGTTTTTTTATGGAAAAAGTCACTTTAAAAAATTCTCAATTTAAAGTACTGCTGGTAAGCAACTGCAACTTCCCAACTGAAACTAGACCAGATGTTCAGAGCATGCATAGCAATATAAAGCTGCCTTTTCCTAGTTTAGTAGGGGAGCTCCAGATAAACTCCTATCTTGTACTTTATCATACAGATCATGTATCATTATTATTTACTGATATCTGCAGAATGCTATTCTCTCTACTCACAGCCAAATCTAATGACCCAAGAGCATGCTCCCCCTGAAGTATGTTCCAGAAATTATATTGACTTGTCTTCAAACACCATGAGTCACTGTTGAGTAAAGACAATACAGGATATATGAAAAGCAAGTGTTCCTACAGGGGTTCACAGCATGCAACTACCTAGAACTAGAATAATCTAGAAAAGTTGTGTATAAGTCAGCAGTCATTGCTGATCTACAGCTATGACAATGAAGTCCACTTTGAAGATTTTTATCTGAAAACTGCTTCTAAGACCAGCAGTTTTATGAGTGATACCCATATATGCTCCCCACAAAGAAAGGTTGTATTGAGACGGGTGTCATGACAGGATGAGAGGAAATAGCTTCAAATTGCATGAGGGATGGTTTACACTGGATATTAGGAAAAATTCTGTTATGGAAAGGGTTGCCAAGCATTGGAACAGGCTGCAGAGGGGAGTGGTGAAGTCACCATCCCTGTAACTGTTCAAAAAAATGTGTGGATATGGCACTGGAGGACATGGTTTAGAGGTGAACAAGATAGTGGTATAAGGTTGATGGCTGGTCTTGGTGATCTTGGAGGTCTTTTCCAAATTTAATGACTCAAGGATCCTATCTCAATCACAGCAGAAACATGTCTAGAAGAAGTAGATTATGATGAAAAACGAGTAATTTATTTTCACTAAACTTTTTTGGAAACTCTCTACCACTCATTGAGAAAGAAAAACGTTGCATTAACATCACAGACAGCAACATCCACCAGAGGCCAAGAGCTTTGATTAACCACAGGCAAAGAGGGGTTACTGCTGGGTCTGATGAGGTCATAGGGCAGCCAGCACAGTGTAATTACCTTCAAACACTACCCCTGCACACCCAGAGTGCCTGCGCTGGCCTCTTCCAGAGGCTGACAAGGCTGTGAAAGCTCAGGCAATAAAGGAGCTGGCAAAGAGCCTGGCTCCCTCTCAATACAGGAGAAGTCCAATGGTGATCCTGCAGCAGTCAGCTCTGAACAGTGAGGGTGTGCAAAGGCCTTTGCAGGGAGAGATTTGTCAATGCTGAACTTTATTTCTAAGCACAATTAAGTTACCAGATTGTGAACAATCTGACAGTGAAGACCCCTGATAACTCTCTGCTGTGATCCTCTGGTGCCAACTCTACATTCCCAACAGACCTTATGAAAAGAAGTGTATTCCACAATGCAAGACATTAGCACAAAATAAAACATGTGACCATAAAAGCAAAGCTACTCAGGATTTTCACCATATTTTAGTTTTGCGAGTTATTTCTCTGTTCCTGGTCCTATAAAATTTCTTATTTTCTCCAGGTGCTTTCTGAGTACCAGCACACCTGAAAACACTGAAGAAACTGCTAACTTTAGCACATAAAATAAAGAGTAATTAAAAGACAATCTCCAATAAACTAAGTGATATACCCTGAAGCAGAGTGTACCATGTAACCTATAAAACTCCAACTAAGTAAATTATTTTCAATCTGAATTAATTCAGAGGACTTGGGCTGCAATTAAAAGCAAACATCAACACTTTGGTAAATCAGCACCTTGATGTATTTGGATACTGCAAAGAATAGATAATTTACTATATTTGCATATACAGTGTACCTTGAACTTTCCCCCCGTAGGCTTCCAATGGAGTTTACAATTTAGTAATCAACTGAAATGATAATGCTAACTACCACAATTTTAATATAAGTATTTGTATTTTGCAAGCCAACTTCATTAACTGTCTTCAAAGGAAAAGTAAAGATGGCAGGAAGTTTCTATGTTGTGAACTACAAAGGGAAGCAACTAGGTTGTTAAGTAGATGCCTTTACTATCTCATTTCATCTTATAATGTTCCAGTTTAACATATGTTAGTAGGAATGCTTTTCTTTATAAATGTATTGTTTGGAAGAGAAGGGAGCAAAAGGTATTGCAGAGAACTAAAGCAGTTACTCAACACAACTGTAAGCATCAGAAAACTTCAATTTCTGAAATCACTTGCTCAGCAGTGTAACCTAGCCTTGGAAAAAATATTCTGGACTTCTAGTGGCTAGTGGAAAGATCAGAAAATTCCACAAATCTAAGGTGTACCAGAGGTTACAGGGATTCACTTGCATAGACCCACCTGTAATGCAAGAAAGTTCACATACTAACCCTCTAACACTCTTAACCCACATTAAGTAATGCATTCAAGGAGTCCAAAACCCTCAAAACAAAGCATTGAGAAGCATTACTAATACACAGCAGTATACTCCAACATCAGAACTACTGAGGAGCTGTGCATTACTGGTGATGCCTGGACAGGATACCCAGCCAAACAGAAGCTCTCCACAACGGCTCCACTTTGCCTCCTCAAGTTCATCAATAACAGCACAAATCTGTTTGTGATATCAGCATCTATTTGAGAAAGATAAATGTCATGTCAACATAGGCTGCCACGACTAAACCACTCAGGCAGTGAGAACAGGACAATTAGAGGAAAATGAGTGTGTGTCCACACCATCAATCCAGCCAGGAATCTCTGAATGACAAAGACAGACCCAGAAATAGCTTGGTTTTTCTGCACAGGATCTGCAGGGTGTCAGCAGTCCCATATGGAAGTATTAGACAGTGACTTCCCCCTGTGCAGCTGTTCCAAATATCACTACACTCTCGTGGTTTTTTTCCCTAATAATCTTAGTGCACTATAAAGGGGAAGAAGCAGCCCCCAAAACTGACCAACATCAGTTGCTGTTGCTGGCAAACTCTATTTTACAGTTTCTACTCTTCTCTCAATAAAAGCTAAGAGTACAAGCAAGTGTCTTGGGGTACTGAAAGCTGAGCTAATATCCCTGCTTTTCATTAAGCTTGTCTGATACTTCCCATTAAAATATCTATTTCAACTGATATTGCTTTCAGACAATTTTCATTGGAAAAACATTAAAATGAAGGTGGGTTTTGTCATTGCTGAGAATAGGGTAGGAAAAAAACAACTGTACTTTTTTATTGCATATTCATTTGTTCTGTCATGCTTTTTATTTAATGTTTAAAAAACGATTCAGCAGGTGACATGCTTAAAAAATTGTATATGTATATCTTCCTTTTAGGAAGGGCCCTTTCGGGTCAGACCACAGAGCTGCACTAAACTGCATTTTGCACACACTTGGGAGAGATTTTCATGTCAAATTTAACTTTGCACAGAGTCCACCTGCACTCAACAACAGTGAGTTGAGAGGAAGCACAGCGCTCACTGCACCTGCAGGCACAGGGATCTGCTGGCCCCAGTGCCTGCCTGGACTGGGGGGTGGTATTCTGGAACACAGGAAAATGGCAGAGCAGGATTGTGTGTGCAATTGCACCAAGGCATCAGTTTCATCCAGCAGCACTCTGAGCTCCCAGGGGATGGAGCTACATTAGCCAGAGTCTCATGGCTGCAGTGACTGATAACAGACACAGAATGGGTCAGGTTGGAAGGATCACAGGGGCTCATCTGGTCCCTCCTCCCTGCTCAAGCAGGGTCATCCCAGAGCTCAGGGCACAGGATTGTGTCCAGACAGTTCTGGAATATCCCAGTGAGGAGACTCCAGC
>JAOTQP010001546.1:107204490-107302259 GCA_026413545.1 Cichladusa arquata
TGGTGCCATTGCTGGGCCCTGGAGCAGAGCCTGGGACTGCTCTGACCCTCCCTGCACACAGGGACACCCAGGGACACACAGGGACACTCAGGGACACTCAGGGACAGACAGGGACAGACAGGGACACCCAAGGACACACAGGGACACTCAGGGACACTCAGGGACACCCAGAGACACACAGGGACAGACAGGGACACCCAGGGATGAGGTTCCCTCTCAGGATCTCCTCTCCAGGCTGAACAGCCCCAGCTCCCTCAGCCTTTCCTGGGCAGGGAGATGCTCCAGTCCCTTCATCATCTTTGCCACCCAGCACTGCACTCTCTCCAGGAGCTCCATGGCTCTCCTGTCCTGAGAAGCCCAGAACTGGACACAGCTCTCCAAATGCGCCTCAGCAAGGCTGAGCAGAGGGGCAGGATCACCTTCCTTAGCCTGATGGAACACAGCTAACAGGATTTTGTTAAGTGTCTTTCACAGAGTCCCATGCAATGTTGGCAGCAAATAAACCCCGTTTTTTTTTCTTTTTTGGCAAGAACTCTGACTTGTATTTTGCTTCCTGGGTGACTGTCTTGTGACTGCAGAGCAAAGACCATTTAGAACAAACATACACGAGTTTGATAAATTATAAACTTGACCTTACTTTGCTTCAGTATCCTTAATAAGCATTCCACCACCAACTACTCATTCAAATACTGGGAAGGACAGAAATCAACAGCACAAGAAAGCCCACACAGAAGTAACCAATTTAGACTGCAGAAACAGTGCACAGGATAAAGGCACAGGGCCACACACCAAACAATTAAGAGAAAACAAAATATTCAAGAGCTACTCATTAAGCAAGTACCATCCACCCTGTGCAGTAAATGAGTCTGTGGAAAAACTAGGCTGCAATCATGAAATTAAAGACTGTCTCAAAAAGCATATGCATAGGCAAATTAAGGCTGCTCATGCATTCCCTAACTTGGACTGTTTGACTTTGCAACTTTAATAATGCCCTTCTAATGTCGTTTTGGACCTAAGATATTTAAATTTCAAAAGCATTTGTACACAAATTAGGTGCAGCCCTCCGACTGCTGGCGTGCTGCCTGCCCGGCCCCGCTGCGGCTGAGCTCCCACACGGGTTTGGGAAAGCAGAGCAAGTGAGAGTCTGTCAGGCAGCGCTGGCAGGGCAATGCTGCTCTCTGCTGGGTGAGCAGCAGCACGACAGGAGCCCTGGATTCAAACCAAACCCCTGCTCCCAGGCTACGCGCAGGTGAACTGCTCCCGGCCCGGAGCCGGGCTGACAACTGCGGCATCTGCACCTGGGCAGCGCTCTTGACTGACAGACTTTACAAAACACACACTCACCTTGTATTTCACGTGTATGAACCACGGGAAAATTCAGCTCTTCTGGCCTCTCTTGTTATTTCTGGGGTAGCAACTTTTTGGAGAGGTTTACTTCTAGCAACAGTAGCTATGTTGATGTTAAATACAGAAAAACTTTTTTTGCAAAGTTTCCTTTTACCACGAGAAAAAAATAATCTGATGCCTGCATAATTCAGAGAGACTTTTAGGCAGTATTTTAGAAAACATTTAATGACTTACTGCAAGTCAGAACAAACGTGTTCTGTGGGAAGAAACTGTTTCAGACAGCTTACTTGTTATCATGAACATTGTCTATTTTTGTTTTTTTTTTTAATGGAGCATTTGGGTGAAAAGGAGAGGACTAGGCAAGGGAAATCAGTGTCAAAGGGTCTGATAAAGAAAGTGAAATGGGATCACAAACATCCATTGTTCTCTTTTTTGGAGGGAATCTCTGAAACTAGAAAAAGATGCCAGCCTGGCAAGAATTCAGGACTATGTCATCTTCATGGACGTAACCATCAGTCAGAAACCAAGTGTTAAGTTGGAAAGAGAACAACTTTGGGACAGAGAGGTTTTTTTAAGCATCTTTGTCTGAGGTTTCTCCTCATACTGGCCACAATCAGGTCCAAACCGAGAAAGATCTGATCCACTCACAGCAGAGATTAAGAAAACATCAAAAAATCCACGTGTAATTAAGAGACAGCAGAACCTGACCTTCTCTCCAGTAGAGAATGGAGTGGATGAGCTGTGTTACAGCTAATAGTGCAGAGAGAAACTTTGTGTGGGGTATTTTAAGGAGGAAGATGAGAGAAGGTGATTTAAGTGCCTCAAGAAGATCTATAAACTCCCTAGGAAAACTCCTCACCAACCAACCTTTCCAAATGAATCCCTTCAAAAGACCTGACTGAGCTCCTACAGAGAAAAAAAACCAACAAAACAAAACAAACCAACAGCAAAAAACATACAAGGAAGCTAAAAAAAAGGAGGTGCAAAAGGCAGAAAGAAGTGACACTGACCTCAAGTCTCTTTTCAAGTGACTCTATTCTGTCTTTTTTGCTGGCCAAGTTAGCCCTTGTGTAGCGGCTCTGTCCAGGCAGGTACAACACTTGGCTGTAGCATTCTTCCCACACCTGGTTATAAGCTTCACTTGACAGCTCTCCATGCCCCATTCCTTGCTTTACCACCTCCATCTCTTGTGCCAGGAGATCCTGTGCCTGTTGGGAAGGATGAGAGAAACTGCAGTTACAATACACAGGATACAAGGAAATTCCTCTTCTTTTCAAACCTTCAGTGTGCAATTCATGGGGGCAGATTTTCTTTTCATACTCAAAGCTCACCATCAGGTTAAGCTAACTATGAAATCGAACACAGATGCTGTGGATTACAAATGAAACCCAGGCTAGAAGGCTCCTCACAGCACAACTATCCCTCATTTTATATAATTTGGCCAAACCTGACATCACCCTGGCGTGGCTAATGAAAGCTGTGGCACAGCGAGATACTTCATCTTGCTGCACAAGAATGGAGATAAAAGCAGGGACCTTGAGGTACAGACAGAAGCAGCTGTCCTATGAAACAAAAATCACTTTTCATTTCCTTTTGCTTGCCTTCTCTACATAACCTGAAAAGTCAAGTCTAAACATTCCTCAGCAAGCTGTGTAAGCTCCACTGCAGGAAATACAACTCTGACTGTAACTAACACATTCTGTGGCTGAAGAACTGGTGAGATAGGAGCACTCTGCTGCTTTCAGTTTAGTTTACAAAGTTGGCAATGAACTGAAGAGATTCTTGTTGGTCTCACAACTCTTAATATTTCTGACAAAGAGCCTGGCCCACAAAACTACACAGGCACCCAGGTCCTTCTGATTTTATTAATAACTAAAAAAATAAAATATCAATGCCAATATAGACTTCATTGGTTATGAGCATGTCCATGTCCTCTATTTCAACAGCATTTACAGGTGCAGCACAAATCTCTCTATCAGCAGTAGGTATCTTACTGCAAGCAGATGTTATGTTTTGTAACTGCACACTGACCAGGTAGAAATTCAAGTATCACCACATTAGATGATTCCACAGATACTGGGGAAAGGAAAATTAATTGCTTGTTCTTGATGGTCAAGACAGATAAAATAGGAGTAACACAGCCACAGCTGACAAAGCTAAATGTTACACATTTCAATTAGCCAAGATTAGTACACTGTGAGAAACTACTTGAGGGTATATTTACTTGTGGCACCAGCAGTGCTTCCCAGCTTCAGGAGCTCAGCACACTGTGCCCAGCACCACTGCTAATCCTTCCCAAAAGAGAACTGCATATCAGGAAAAAAAAGGAGTATTTTACAAAAGAGTTTTAGGATGAAGATGTTCTAAAAACAAATGAAGTAAAGCAAAATAAACAAACCCCAGATGAGATCCCAGATATAGGAAAATTTTCTGGTTTGAACTGGATTTTAGACAAAGAGGGAATATTGTGCTGGATGTTAAGAGAGCAAGCAGAAGCAGGGGTGCAAAAAAACTTCTGCCCATCAGTTAGGAGACAAAACTTTCAGGGACTTTGAAGAAAAGTTTCCAGACAAAAACTAGTGGACCGTGTAATAGTCTCTAAGGGAAGTGATAGCAAACCTGATTCTAGCTGCACTTCCAAACAACCAGAGAAAGCACTTGGAGAACATTCCTAAGGGAACAATCTGACACTGGCAGGGCAGTGAAATTCATGATCTAACTGTATTTTCCATCTTTAACGTCTCCTGGTAAGAGATCTTGAAGTATAATTTTTCATTTAACAGCAAATTGGAAGTACATACTGTTCAGTCTTTCTCCTTTGAGGCTCTACATTCATTGGTCAGATATGGTCAAGGATTTAAAATCTGCTTGTGTATCCTTAGAGTTACCTTAAAGGAGTAGGGGATTTAGGTGCACAGATACAACAGGTATCATGAGAGGACAAGTCTAGAGAGATAGACAACTTGGTGGCATGTGATTTTGTTTTTTTAACTCATTTTTATTCCTGTAGGCATTTGGTCAAAGGTTACTGGCACAGCTTCACAGGTGAAGCTCTTTGAAAGAGCTAAACCACAGAATTGCCTATCTGTCACTTGGCAGCAAAAGGCAACATCTGTAGCTGCTTAAATAAATGAACACCCTGAACTGGAACCCTGGTCCAGAGCTGCTGTTTAACTTGGGATTACAATGCAAAACAGGACACAGTGCCCAGGCCGCCCACTCACTGCAGCCAGCCACGGCCCAATCTGCCTGTTCAGCACTTCTGGACCAGATATGGCTCTAAGATCAGCTGCCACAGCTCAGCAGGCTCTGCACCAGCACAGCTTGCCTGGATCAAGCTTGACAAGCATAATTAAACAACTTGATTTGCTGCTCCAAGGTACAAACTGACTACCATTGTCCTATTTGGTCTGCACTGCTTTGAAGAAAGTGCTTTGTAATTCTGGATTAATGAAATTCAAAGGCAGCAGAAGGTGAGTATCACACCTGGTTAATGCCTCAATGATTTAACAGCAATTTACAGAAATAGAAAATTAGTATTTGGTAACTGCTGGGGTATTATTGCTCTTACCCTTATTTAAAATCATAAGCAATCACAACACATTCAAAATTGTATCTCAGTGACAATGTCTATGGGCAAATATAGCATCCTCATCATCCTGCTAAAAGCCCAGATTAACATCAGATCACAGAAAGGAGAATGTGCATTTAAATCATCCTTACTTAATGCTTGGTAGTGCTGGGTTAACATCAAACCTGATTGCCTCAGAGGTCTTTTCCAACCTCATTAACTCCATGATTATAGCTCTTCATTCAACCCTCTGGAGACCTGCCAGCTGAATTCTGTGCAGGCTCTTCCCCCCAGTATTACAGAACTGTGCCCTAAGCAGATGTTGGGTCTCTTTAGGCCACACAATTCTCACCTTCTTGAGGTCCTCTTTGGAGAACTTCTCATAAGGATTTTGTTCCAAGTAAGCCATGTGCTCTGCATTGTTGCTTCCAAATCCTGGGCCTTTCCCTTTCTTGCCAGTAAACTGTTCTCCAAATGGATGGTGTAAAAGATCAAAATGAAGCATGGTAATCATCTCTTTCTTTATGAGTTCTTCACTTTTCTGCAAGTCTGTTAGAGGTGGTTCCACATTTAAGGGTCTCAGTATTGTTTCATTAACCTGCCCAGGAATAAAAAAAAAAGTTTGTGAATATCATAAACACCAAAGATAACATTAAATTCATGTATCTGCACTCAAGTATTAATTTTATGTATCAGTTAATCCCACAGAGCAGGTGCCAAAATCCCTTGTGGTGGGACACATGCAGCAATCGCAACATCTGTGCAGATGAAATATCTCATGACAACTCTGCTGGGGAAGTTTCCTGTAAATCAGCATAGTCAAATAAAGATTTCACTCTCTCATGATCTCCTTAGACTGTATTTCCTCCTATAATAGTTAAAGACTTTATTTTTAATTTTTGCTCTTTAACAGCAAATTTTGTTTCCACTTACTTCTGAGGGCCGTGGCAGATTCTTCTGCACAGCTTTGTGCATTCTCTTCAGTTCCTTGGCACGCTCTGCTTCCCGGAGAGCCTAAACAAACAAGCCAAGTGTTACTCCAGCCATTGCAACACAATCAGATGCTGCCTAGGAATGTATGTGATATAAAAACTAATGGATTACTGCAGTAAAGATTCCTTCCAGTATACAGACTTCATGTTGCTAAGTCAGAGCTAAATAAGGTGATGACAATATAATTTACTGTCTCTAAAGTGAATGGGAAGAGCACAGCAGACTAACTCCAAGAGAAAAGAGATCTTCAAAAGTCTTTTCCAGGCATCAAATTCTCCTTCAATCTCAACTCCAGCAAGATTTTGTTCTTTACACATTTCTCCATGTGTGACAACTGCTCTAATTCTTCACACAAATCCACCAGGAAAAGAAAGACTTCTGAATTAGCAGCCATGACTCTGTTTGTCATCTTCAATGACTTGAAAGCACATATTTCATTAAAACAATACTAGGGAAAGCGGAAAACATGAGAGTTCTCTTAACAATACAGTTCTAAGCAAAAAATAACATGAAAAACCAGTGTTGTCAGGAACTTCAGGAACAATGACCAACATCTTCCATATCCTAATCCCATCATGTCACATTGCCACTTGAAAGGCAGGATGCTCTTCTCTTGTATGATGGTAAAACTCAGATTCTTTCCTCTATTCTAAACACATACATTACTTGTATTTATTCAGACTTTTTTTAGGGTATGCATGCATAAGATCTACATATACATGTAGAAAACATGTTCCTCCCCAAACAGGACACACTAGGAATCAAATTCTGGGAAATGCTTATCCCATTAAAAAAAGCTATCAAAGCACAGGATTTTTAAAAATATTTTGTTCACTTGTCAAAGCACAGCCATCATCAAAAACTTCTCTGGATTCAAAAATCCCATTTATTTTTATAAAAGTAATTTGTATTTATATAATGTATAAACAGAAAGAGATTTGCAACACAAAATTTAGGTTAAGCAATACATAGAAGAGGGACTGTTTTTAGAAATATTTAAAGTGTCTCTGGTTACTGGCCAGTACAGTCATTTAATTGGCAGAATTTAGGCTTGTACTTTATCCAGCCTTCCTTGATTCTAAACCAAAACAAAACAACAGGGACCCATTCACAACTTGGCTGTCTGGGTAATTCTCTGGTACCAATCCTCTGGCCAAGGGTACCAACTCCCTGCATGGCAGATTTTTATCTGTGTGCCACCAACCTGCCTGAGTTCATATATACCTGTCTGACCCTTCACAAACAGAAACTTTTAACCTTGAGAAAATAACCTGAAACTGAAAAAAGGCACAGTTCTTATTTGCTTAAAATCAATCATGTGCCTCTGTAAAAAAAAGCTTTTAAATAAATTTTTATGTTCTGAGGGACAGACACAGGAGGTAGGACACAGGCACTCTTAGGGACATCATGGTAGAAAATTATATGATACATAACATTAAGAAATTAAGAAAATTATTTAGAGAGAAGACTGATTTGGCCTCTGTGTGTGTATACTCTGATAGCAGCAAAGAAAACAGGTACATTTTACTTTGCTATCCTGTAGAAGAAGCTGAATCTCTTCCATTGAACAGGTGTGAAAGGAACACATTTTATTTTACACAAAAGGCACCATCCACATCTCACACACTGACCTGCTTGCGGGCTTCTATATCAGCAGCATCTTCTACAAAGGTTTCATCTACTTCATGTTCTTCAAGTTCCTTTTCTGCATTTTCAGGTAGAACAATCTCAAAGTCGTTCTTTGGAGCAGGGAGGGCCATGAGCCCCATGCGCAGGTGCTCCCGAGACTCCCTCTCCTGTGGGAAGAGCAGGGAGAGGTGATGTTTCTGGATTCATACCCTGAATGCAGTGTGATACTCTGACTGCAACATCATCAGACTCCATGCATCTGCATTAACAGACAGGAACAACACACTAATTATCCCCTGGCCACCTCAGTCTGCTGCAAAGCCAGAAAGCACCAAAACTGGAAACCAGTGGAGTCCACCAGGAGTTTGAAGCCTAAGTTTCCCCTCTAGCAGTAAAAAGTCTTTTTCCTATGAAAAGGCTAAGGCAGAATCAAAGTATGAGTACATAAAATAAACTTCCTCCTTCAAGCTAAGAGGAGCTCTGGAATTTTGACCTTGAAGAGTTATTTTTGTGAGAACATGCCAAACACTTGGGAGTGCATATCTTAGCTAGGCCAAAAAGAAAACTGTTGATAGCTCAGGTGGGAGATATTCAAAGCCACAGTCAAGGCTGCAGAATCAACCACATAAAAGGAGTTCCCAAGGTGCTACCTATTAGGTATATGCCCTTTTATACCATGTCTAATTGGCAGGGTCCATCTGGCTGAATCTCCAAGAATGGAAACATCTGTTGCCAAAGGTGATGAAAGAATCTGGATGGGACTCAGATTTCTGAACATCTCAAACCCCAGTGCTCCTAATGGCAAAAACTGAACTCCTTTAGCTCAGTGTTGTCAACACGACAGACTGATGAAAAGGTCCTGTAGGTAAATCAGGAAACCAAGATGACGAGGAATTTGAGGATTGTGTAGGATTGCAAGAAAAATGCTCAAGATGCATTTCCTGCTCAGCTTCAAAGATAGAAATAGGATGGAAGCTTAACTATGTCTTCTCCAACAAATGGTTTTAGAGTGTGTTTACTGAGCACAATGAAAGCCATTCTAAGCAGCAAAATTTCTGTTCTTTTAAATAAAGATTGTATTTTATTATGTGCGAGGACAGATTTGTAGACAGGTGAAAGAAATAAGATTTATTATAAGATAAATTTTTGTTCAGCAGATGAGAATTAAAAACCTGAAAATTGATAGAGCACTGATTTCCACTTGTTAAGTACTACTTACCATTTGTTTTGCATAGGATGGGTCACTGTAATCTGCCATTCCCTCTTCTGGGTTGATGTTCAGTTTGTCCCGCAGGGGAGTTCTCCCAGGAGTTGTGCCAAGTGCAGGTTTGGGAGTCAGTCCTCCTCGAGGAGTTAAGCTCTCTGAGCCCTGAGAGGGTGTTCTAGTGAAGTGCAGTTAGTCATTAGTTTTCTACTACAGAACTCTGCTTACAAAGTCTGAATGTTGGGAAAAGTTACGTAAACACAGTCTATACATTCAATCTAAAGTTTTTTCTTAGGAGGCAGTGAAATGGTAAAGTGTAATTACAAGAATGACAAAATAAATTACTGAAGCCTGTCAAGGTGTAACTAAGGTCCTGTCAAGCTGAAATTTAGGCACATCATCATTTTAAGAGAAGCTTCATGAACTCCACCAACACAAACTCCTACTGCTGCTTCTGAGAGAGGATCTTATCCAGTCACCAGGCATTATTCTGGGATACAGTAATGAGGATTGAATTGCAAACTCTGATTTCCCCACCACCTGGGCAAGTCATTCACTCTGAAATCATCTGGCCCAACAGCTGTCCCACATTGCAATTGAATGGATCATCCTGAAAATGCCTCTTTGCTTTCACTGACTATTAAAGAAGTAATTACATTATAATAATTACTTCTAAGCATCTAAGGTTAAGCAACATGGATTAAGTCTTAGATTTTATTGGCCCCAATTGCTTCTCCTCTAGACTGGGAAAGAATATTGCTCTATATCCCAATGACCTACTACATGAACAAGGGGCTACTTCACGGATTGATTAATTTTTCCCTCTGCTCAAGGACTTGGATTTTCCCACTGACAGAGCATTTCTGCGAGCAAGCAAAGTTGATCCACAGGTACCATATTTACATGTGCAAATTTGAACTTCAGAAGCTGAAAAAACACCACAAAAATTTTCAAACAACAAAATTAGAGTATCTCTACTTTTTAAAATATAAAATAACCCAGATCAACAGCCAGATCACTCCAGGTCAAATTCTACATTCATTTTGCACCACACTGACACCAATAGATCTTCAAAAAAAGCACTCATTGCTGGACCTGCTCTTTTAATTAAAAGATCAGGACTTTTGCACACAGCTTCTAAACAAAATAAAGCTGCTTTGGAAAAGCTGCCATAAAGGTCCTTTTTATTTCATTCTCCACTTTTCCTACTAACATGATACAAGTAAAATTAGAACCTAAGTGGAAAAACCTGAAACACAAAATGTACCAATTGTAACATGTTTTAGCTGTATGGTATTTGACATTTGTGGGTTATATATTTGTTCAATGTAAGAGTTAAACCAGCAATTCCATACTATTTAGGTTGGCAATATAAGAAATATTTTATTTTGGATATATATGGCTTATAAAATATTTACTCCAGCTTTTCAAAAATTCAGTGTGGGTTTGGCTAAGGGACCTCCCACATCTTTGACTCCAAGGTAATACTTTGGAAAGGCCAGGATCCACATACAGAATGACATTCCAGCTTACTATTTATACTCCTGCATTACTCCAGAATAATTTTTACTGCTCCAGACCACAGAAGGCCACATTTTGGATCAAAACTCCAGTGAGCCATACACTGTATCAACACAGATGAAGAGGACATGGCTGAGCTTTCTAAAGACACAGAGAAGGAGAAATTTGTACAAGGGCTTGAAATAAAAGTGAGTTAAGATTTCTTTTGAAGCTCTAATCATGGTAGTATTTTACACATTAAAATCTGCTCTGTTCACCCACCTCCAAACAGACACATGCCCACCCAAGTACCCATCACACAAGGAGTCTGTTTACCTGAAAGGTGTGGAAAGCACAGTATTTGGAGTCTGAACAACCTGTTTCTGTGGTGTTACCCCTGAAAAGTCACTTTCGTGCAAGGGAGTATTAAGACCTCCTTTCAGAGGGGTGTCCACATTTGTGAGAGCCATCAGATTCTGGGCCTCCTGTGTAACAGACAAAACAAGCAGTGCTTCACCAAGACATTCACAGTCACGTTTAACAGATTCCATAGCAGCAAGAACAGCTGAAGAGTTATTTGAATATCAGTTTGTGGAAAATGTTTAAAATTTCTTAGCTTTAACACCCATACACTAGTATTTATAAATCCTAATATTCCACTGAGAGGCATTTGAACTTCATTTCCAGTAAAATATGTTATAAACTGGAGTTGCAAAAATGAGTGGGTTACTTATTGTTTCAGCATCCTTCAGTTTGCCAGACTCCATAAACCTTTGTTAGTGACTGAACACTCAGGTAATCCTAAGAAGACTTTAAGAGGGAGGAGCACACTTGAACTTTGCAACCTGAATTCAATCAACTTTATCCAGACTGCACTTCAAAGGGGATGTTCCAAAACAGATGGTCACTATTCAGATTTTTGATCCATGACTCAATTTGGGCTTTAATGAATAGCCCCCTTTTTCATTTGATTTTTTCTTACTACAGTGAGGAATTAAGTCTCTCTGAAAATGAAAAAGTAATGAGACCATTACTACTGCAAATAACAAATATATTCCCCAAAGTGCACTAATTCACCTAGAGAACTTTGTATATGCATAATACTGTGACATGTATAATGCCAGAGTACTCTATTTGATGGTGAGCCTGGCCAGTCCTGCAAACACTGCACAGACTTAGGTCATGATCTGCAGAGCCAGGAACTTTCTCTTTCTGCTACCATGGAACAGCTGAAATACAGCTCATTGTCAACTCAGAGGGTTTTTGGGTTTTTTGTCTTCGAGGGGGATTTCTGGGGTCTTGTTTTGTCCTACACACTGATTTAGTTTACCCATTTCCACACACTCAACAAAATGTTACTTAACATTACCCGTTTTTGAAAAATCCAGGCAATCAGAAGTTTCAAAGGCAGGTTTTGGCTAACCTAAGTTTTAAGCCAATAAAGTGCTATAAAATATTCTTGCATTGTTGCAGTTAATTACTACTTGTTAACTGAACATAAAATACACTGCTTTAAGGAGACAAACTCATACATCTTCAACACTTAGAGACACACAAGAGAAGGGAAAATCGTGCAAGACACCAGGAGAAGGGTCAAAATCTTCACACAATGTATGACTGAAAGAATTCAGAATGTTTTGAAACACGGTGACAATTGATCAAACAGGAGCAGATCTGCTTCTGTGCCCTTCAGTGTGTCCTGAAGATTGGGATTGCTTCAGATCCCAAAATTGCACATAATTTAAGGAGTGTTTCTCTGGCACTTACACCTTCTACTCAGTTGACTCCTGCTCCAAAACTTAAAACCCATCCTGTGCATTTATACTCTACCTGCAGGATCCTGTCCTGGGCTGCTGGAGTTTTGGGAGTCCTTAGAGCTATGCTGTTGTTGGTTACATTATATTCAGAGAGAAGAGTGCTGGAAGCTGAGTTTGTGATTCCAGATTCCTCAGCTGTCTGCCGTGCAATCTCACTTGCCTGGCCGACTTTTACAACTTCTTCAAGTTCTGTATCAGATATCTTTGAAAGAGAAAATCCCAAGGCACAGTAAGATACATTAGAACTATGAGATCCATTTGATAAAACAGAAAGCACTGTTTGGTATTGGCCTTATAAGTTGTTTATTATCAGTAAACACCTCACCTGAGGAGCAGGAAGCACCAGTTTACTCCTTTTCTTGGTAAATTCTGACACTCCACTGGTCTGCAGAATAGCTGAGGGCAAGTCTGACTCCTTTTTCCGTTTCATGTGCTGCTTGTCCTTTTTGCGCTCTCTTCCCTCCCTCTCACTGTTGTGATGGAAAACAATCATTTCAGAACACACAGAGCAGCTACAAAGCAAAGCAAACAAGCCAAGAGCAAAAAGGGTACCCTTATCCAACGTTGGATATGCTGAAATAAAACATTGCAGGGAGAGTGGAGCACCTTGTGCGTGATTAGATGTTGATCTGCACATCTTAGAGCAGAACCTACTGCAGGGCAGGGTAATGCTTTTAAATTATGGAATTAGCCAACAGATTCAGCTTCTAGGCTGAATAACTACAATCAAGAGGGTCATTGGATCCATAAAAAAATGTCAGGCCAAGAATTTAGAGAGTAAAAATATGAGAATATGAACAGTCCCGTTTTCTCTGGCAGCTGCTAAGGGAAGATGAACATAATCTTTTGTGGAAAGTGGGAACCAATTTTTCTTCAGTCTCTAATAAAAATGCCATTTTCTTCAAACATCAATGGAGGTAGTCAGTGAAATCATAAGCTTCAGTCTGAAGCTCCTGCCTGACCCTCTGGACGAAGAGCCATGCAGTTAAATCAGTTAGTAACACCACATGAGTTAATAAACCAAACTCTCTCAATAAAAAGCAGTTTTGGAAAATGCAAACTTGTACAATTAAATATGTATCCAAGAGTAACATTTAACTTCTCAACTACACTTCTGGGGATTTTTCGGGGGGATGGGGAGAAATTAAGCATTTAAGGACATCACCTTAAGAACAACTCCATCAAAAGTAATACTATAAATCCACTCCTATAAGCAATCTTAATAAGATTATTACTTAAAGGACACTAAATACACAAGCAAATGAACTGCTAAAAAAAAACAACCTCAATAAATTACCATTTTGACTTAAAGAGCAAGAACATGTGTGAGAAACTTTATTCTGATATACAAAAGGTGAACTAGAGGAAAGAAAAAAGGTGATCACAGACAACAGGTGAACTAGATCATTTGGAAAGATAAAAACACAGAAAACTGAAAAGGCAGAGGTCACTTGCACTTGTATCTGTCCCACAGAAAATACAACTCCCACCCACATTATATTTCCAGTACTTAACACACATACATAGGGGTTGCTTTTTTTTCAAATACACTGTTACCTCCTTATAACAACAGACACTTACGATCTTAATTCTCCATCCAGGTCTTGCTGACGCAGTCTCCTGAAATCTGCATCCAGGGACTGATAATTTTCTTCTGATGTATCATAAAAACCAGGGGCAGGCTTCTTTTCAAATGGAATTTCTGCATTGTAATCCACACCTCTCTTCTTTTTTCTTTTCTTCTGGATCTCAATCCCAGCAGCTCGAAGTTCTCGTCTTTTCTGGAGAGCAGCAAGACGTCTAAAGAAACAGTAACACCACATGATTTAAAGTGTAGCATAAAGAAAAGCAGTCCCAGGATATGAAACTAAATAGAAGTTTACCGAGCTTCTTCCAGCTGCTTCTCCCTGGCTTTTCTCTTGGCCTTCTTTCCCTGTGTATTCGCCAGACGTGCTCGAGCCTCAGACAGCATTTCAAGCTCATCTACAATAGTACAGGTAAATACAGCAGTGAATTTGCACTTGAAGGATGAGAGTTGGGAAAAAGGTGACATTAAGATTAGAAAATCATCTTTAAAAGCTGAATCAATCAACCACAGGCTTTCTGTGTCATCAAGACTTTTAGAAAAAAAGCCTAATATTGAAAATAGTATCAGTAACTATCAACAGGAAATTGAAATATTTATATAAAGAGGCAAACTGAACACATTATTGGAAGTAAAACTTCATTTACATCTTTATCTCAGAATATTACCTTGAGACCTTGTTAACTGCATTAACACCAGAGCTGAGGCTGTTGTTTTTGTGAACCTGTGACTGTTCAAAACCACCAATGGTTCATTCCTGGAATTTTAACAATGGTCATTTTTTAGTTCATAACATTGCTTTATGCAAGGGAACAAAGAAAGAAGACAGGCAGTCCTTCTGTGCCTCAGCATGGGTTCATCTGAGAGTTGTAAGCTGATGGAAAATGATGAAGATAGAGAATGCAAACAAGCAGAGCAGTTGTCAAAGCAAAGAACAGCTAGTCATGGTTACAGATGAAGGTGACAGATAAGGAGGCAAAAAAACACACCAAGAAAAGGAAAACTGGAAAAGTGTAACTGACTGGTCAGATACATAAATTATACAAAATTTCTAAGTAGATTAATGACCAGGTGGTGGTAGAAAAAAAGAAGAAAAACAAGGTACACTGGCTGTGTAAACAGAAAAATCAAACAGATCAGATTTCTGCCAAAAACTGTAAACACACTCCTAACTCACCTTCATCCATGTCAATGGGATCTGGCCTGGCAGGTTTGGTTTCTGGATTTGGATCAATTTCTCCAGGTTTCAGTTTCCGAGGATCATCAGCAGTTTCTTCCTCATTGTCCCTCTGAGCAGCTTTGTCCCTAAAACACATTGTAGCAGCTCTTTGTTTTCCCGCAGACTCAAAATAACCATCCCTTAAATGTCTCCAAAGACTGATCATAAAGCAGTAACCTTGTACTCTGTACAATACATTAAATCTGTTATACAATTCACAAACCTGGGACAGTTTCACAATCTTAAACAAGAGAAGAGAAAGAAACCAACACAGTATTACATTACAGCAATAAAATATATAAAATACAATACTGATACAGCTGTTTACAGTAGTAAACAAATCTCCTCAGGTAATCTTTAATAATAAAATCAAGAATTCAAGCAGTGTGACAAAATTAAAAGATCAAGTTTTCTATTATGTTTTTGCTACGCAAACAATCGCACCAGAATTAAGAAAGCTCACAAGGGAGAACAGCACACTCTTTCTCTTCTCATGGCCTAAAGAAACTCTTCGTAGCAGAGATGGTATCTGCACATTCAGCCATTTCAACACGTGTTTTATGTCTCTTTTCTTTCTCACATACCCACTCCTGCTGATCAGCCAGCAAAAACCAGCCTAATTAAAGCATAAAACCTGACAGTCCCTTAGCCAGAGTGACCAGGAGCAAAAAGAGATACACCTATCTCTATCCAAGCTGCTCTCCAGGTTCCAGTAGCTTCTTTCAAGCTAAACACAAGTGACTGAAAACAATCTTTAAAGAATTGCTTACAAAAGTCAACTTGAAACCACCCTAATTTACCACCATGGGAGAAGGCAATGATCCATTGCTACTTCTCCACAGATTTTTTGGGTATTCCTGGCTAGGTTTTCCTCTAGGCAAGCAGAAACTCACAGCAGAAATTCATAGTGTTCCAAGCACTGTGCAGCAGTTCTCCCAATGATGGGGGCAATGGTTCTCCACTGGGTTGGCATCAGCTTGGCCAGGTGCAACAGTTTCTCCTCCTCCTCCCGAGACCACTCTGTCTTTTTGATGCTCGGGTCCAGCCATTCGTACCTGTAGTAAGGGAAAAAAATAAGGATGACAGATCCAAGTTATCCATTGATTTGTCTTCAAGAATGTTTTCATGGCATATGTATTTGAGCTTTAAAATGTCTTATTTATCCAGCCCTTTTCATATAGATACTGCTTCTTCTTCCTTTTCCCATCTCTATTCTGGCACAGTAGAAAGTCTCAGAATTAATCCTGAAAAATTGTAATTATCAAAGACAGAGAAATAGTAGAATTATTTGGTCTGGAGGCTTCAACAATTATCTTACTAATCCTCAACTGTGCCAGTACTGTTATCCTTACAATAAATATACTAATAAATATGTGCAGTTAAGTACTTAAGCAACTAAGTCTGATTCTCAAATACATTTATACTGCATCAGTATTTACACCAGTTTAAAGCTCCCATTTTTTCTAAAATATTAATTTTCACAGTGCAATTTCTAAACACTTACTCTCAAGCCAAACTCTCATTACGTGAAATTAGAAAATTATATGTAAAAGAGATTAGTATCTTACAATTATACTACTTGGCAATATCCACCCATTAAAACACGTTTAAATAAAGGGAAAAACTAATGTTTATCATTTAAAGTCATCCTGCATTTGCTAACACTGCAGTCACTGGCAAACAGAACTTCTGGCTACTTTTGTTCAACTACTTTCAAGCAATAAGAATTTGAAGTTTCCATGATAAAATTAAACAATGTTAAAAGTTGTTGCTCTGTGGACATAAATTAAGTCTGTGGTAACATTTTTCCTAAATTTCCACTTATTATGAACCTCACATTTCCAGGCACAGCACCTCTCACTTACCATCTGGCTTTGCACTGCTTTGCTGATTTCCTGTGCAATAACGAGGCAATTCGAGACCACTGGTTTTTGCCATATTTCATAACAGCTGCTTTCAGAATTTCATCCTTGAAAAAAACATAAATAAATACTCTTATGGACTGGAAAACAGCAAGTCTGAGCTCAAGCAAAGGAGAACATGGTAAATTCCATAAGCTGGCCCAGAGGAAACAGCATAACACTGCTACTTCTGTTCCATTTTATTCTCAAGAAAAATCAGGATTTGTATTTCAAAGGTCAATGAAATCCATAAAGATTAAATTAAAAAGACACATGATTATTATTCCAAACTTCATATATCCAACAGAACTTCCCAAATTACTACTTTCAATGCTCTCTAATGCACTACTGTTTAAAGGCTCTGTATGTCTTCCCTGCAAGACAGCAGCAGAGGTAAGGAAGAGTTTGTCTGGTAATGACAGCACAATTAGAAAAAAAATAGAATTGGCAAATATTTCTGGATGCCTTCTTTTAAATAATACTATAAAATTATCTATTTTTCACATTTTAATACAATTGGAATAAAAATATATTAGATTCAGCTTGGGAGCCATGTTCACATACAATGAAGTGTGCACCAAGTTTGATCAAAAGCCAGAAGTGCCATCAGTTGTCTGTCAATCCATCCATCCATCCATCCATCCATCCATCCATCCATCCATCCATCCATCCATTTCTCCCTCTCTTCCTCAATATTAATTATTATTTCTGGTTAATTATTTCTGGTTTATTCAGAGTAAGTGTCATTTTAAATACACTGAAGCTATTCTTGCAGCCCTGTCAACCACAATGTCCCTCTCCTGTACCCAGTGAGTGTTCAGTGAGTCTGACACTGTCTCCACTGACACCTCCCAGAGAACAACAGCTTTAACTGTAAGCTTATGATCAGTTCTTGATCTAGCTTGAGCTGCTACAGGCAACAATTCACGTAATTACTGTTCTGAAATAAATAATAAATCCTCCTTTGTTTGTTTTTTTGTTTTTTTGTTTTTTGTTTTTTTACTTACTTGGTGCTCTATGGCACACAGGAGCTGTGACATTAACAGGCTTTTTTTGCATGTAACTGGCCATTTTATAAATGACCTGGTAGCTTTTAATGTTGTATGCATAATCAAAACATTAATTTAAAAAAAAAAAAAAACAAACAAACCAAACACCTATTTTATATGTGGTACACAAAGCCTGGTGAACCAGGGATATATTTGGCCACTGGAACAGACTCCTCAGGGCAGTGGCCACAGCCCAAAGCCTGCCAGAGTTCAGGCAGCATTTGGACAACGCTCTCAGGAACAGGGTGGGATTATTGGGGGTGTTCTGTGCAGGAGCAGGACTTGATGGTCCTTGGGGGTCCCTTCCCAACCAGAATATTCTGTGATTCCATTCAATGCACTGCTCTTTCTCTTCAACAGTCACCAAAATTTATCAAGTACAGAACACCCTAAGAATGGGGTGAAGACAACACAATTTTTTCTGTCCTCTGCTGACCCCCTGATATATCACAAGTGCTTAAAAGCACACCCAGCACATTTTACCTTCTATTACTTTTTCCTCATTGTTTCCTGGAACCATGTACCACCATGCCTGGTGCTCCTAGCATGCAGTGAGAGAGTTCTGTATTTTACAGTGCCAGGTCCTTTTGCTTTGACCATGCATGTAATAAAACTGACATCCTTGATTTCTCCTGTTATTAATTTCTTTTTCATGATCACTTGCAGTTCTGAAAGCGTGCAACAGCATAATTGGAGGGAATCATTCTTTTTTGGAACAATAATTTCTGTGTACAGAATTCTTGGGGCTGCAGATGAAGAGCCCACACACACTGACAATAAACAGACTGAAGTTGTACTAGGGGTTTAGATCACTTATTAGGATTTTTTTTTCCATGGAAAGGGTAGTAAAGCATTGGAACAGGCTCCCCAGGGTGGTAGTGGAGTCACCATTCCTGGAAGTGATAAAAAAACAAGTGGATGTGGCACTTAAGGACAGATTAAATGATGAACATGGTGGTGGTGCTGGGTTGATGGCTGGACACTTGGTGAATCTTAGGTCTTTTCCAATCCCAAAAATTCTATCTCTGCCATTTCCACATTTGGAAATATCTTCAAGGGCAAGAGATTCCTGCTGCCTCATTCCCCTAGAGCATAAGAAAACTGCCTAGGCAGTACAAGCCACACTCCAGCCTGAGAGGGACATCTCCAAGCACAGCCCAGCCTATGCTTCTCCAGTGGCAGTGGGAACAGTTTCTCTGGGGCAGAAGGACATGACATACACATGGCTGAGCTTCCCAAAAAAAAAAAAAAACACTAACATGACCTTTGCCCATTGAGGCAACAGGAAGGAGGAAGGCACAGCTTCCTGGGGAATGCAGCCCAACAGAGAGCCAAGGAATCACAGAATCAGTTAGGTTGGAAAAGGCCTCTCAGATCACTGAGTTTAATCTGTCTGATCACCACCATGTCAATGAGACCATGGCACTCAGGGCCACATTCAGTCTGTCCTTAAACACCTCCAGGGATGAAGACTCCACCACCTCCCTGGGAAGTCCATTCCAGTACTTAATCATCCTTTCCTATGGAAAAACTCTTCCTAATGTCCAACCTAAACCTCTCCTGGTGCAGTTTGAGGCCATGTCCTCTTGCCCTGTCGCTTGTTGCCTGGGAGCAGAGCCCGACCCACCTGGTTGTCCCCTCCTGTCAGGGAGTTGTGCAGAGCCACAAGGTTCTCCCTGAGCCTCCTCTCCTCCAGCTGAGCCCCCTCAGCTCCCTCTGCCGCTCCTCATTAGATCTGTGCTCCAGACCCTTCCCCAGCAGGGCTCCAGCGCACCCCAACCTGCCCCGGACAGCCCAAACCCCGAACTCCCCGCGCAGGCGCACCGCGACTCCCACCGCCCTCCCGCGCCTGCGCACAGCGAGGGCCCCCCACCGGCCCGGGCCCTCAGGGGGGACGGGCTCAAACCCCGCCGAGTCCTACCTCGGTGTTCCGCCACACGCCGCCTTTAATCATAATCCGCGGCATCTTGGCGGCGAAGGGAGGCGCGGACGAACCCCTGGAGCGAGAGAATGGAGAGGGGACGGGAGCGCGGCTGGCGTCAGCGGGGCCGGCCGAGACCGCGCACGGTCGCCCTCAGCGGCGGCGTGCCGAGGGCGAGGGAAGCGGGGATGGCTGCTCTGCCAGAAAAGCGGGAAGCGGGTCCGGCTGCTTTCCCAGGGAAGCGGGACCAGCGGCTTTTCCAAGGGAAGTGAGGCCGCTGCTCCTCCAAGGAAGCGGGTCCGGCCGCGCCGCGCATGCGCAGCCCCCCGGGTGTCCTGAGGCGGCGCTCCGCGCTGGCGCCCCCTGCCGGCCGGAGGAGCGCACGGCCGGCGCCCAAGGGAGGAACATTCAACTCCTCAAATTTCCCCATAGGAACGCAAATGAGGCAGCAAAGGGACAGCGGAAGGAAATCACATCTCCCCAGTGCCCCGTTTAGACGGTATTTTGTTAATTTCAGGAAAAAGCCCCGCGCGTTTATGTGTGGCGTAAATTCTTGGCTGTGAGGGAGGTGAGGCCCTGGCACAGGGTGCCCGGAGAAGCTGTGGCTGCCCCTGGATCCCTGGAAGTGTCCAAGGCCAGGTTGGACAGGGCTCAGAGCAGCCTAGGATCGTGCAAGGTGCCAATGCAAAACTATTCTATGATTCTACAAGAGAGCAGCACCAATAGTGCATTTGCATTATTTACACTCACACACACTAAAGGAGTGTGTACAAGGTGCATACCCGAATTTGGGAAATTTTCCCAGGTAAGTACTCATGTCGCTCTCAGCAGGTGAAGGGTTGAGTCTCACGGAGTGGGGATCTCAGCCCAGGGTCTGTCACTGTCATTCAGTGTCCCCAGGTACATCCAACCTGGGAGCTGTGTGGCTCAGAGAGGCCCCACTCAGAGGGAGGTGCTGGTCTTAGCCCACTGCAGCCTGGAGAGCTCAGAGGGTCTCAAATGCCACTGCTTAGAGAGTCACAACAGACTTGCCTTTGCTCATAGCAATATTTCCACCCTTGCTGCAATTCAGGCTGGTAGCTTTGAAAGTTCAGAACCAAATTGTTCCACCTGGGTGGTTACTCAGGCAAGAAAAATAAGTCCCCAAAGGCTGTTAAAACCCAGGGGGCTGCTCAGCCAGCACAAGTTCCTGGCAGCAGACAGTGTTTTGGATAAGCTCAAGAAGAGCTCAGCCCAGCTCGTCAAGGCCAAGCCCTAACGAGCATTTCTGAGGCCAAGTGTGGCCCAAACAGGAAGATGCACCACCATACCATACAGGTCTGACTATTGTTCATTTACATCACCTCCTGTTTAACTTGTATTCATTTGATTAGCAGATGCACAGCAGGTAAAATGACAGCCTTTCACTCAACTTCTCTTGTTACATTTCCCTGTTTTGTCCAAATTCAGGGTATGTTCATGGAGAAAATTGTGAAACTTTTTTTATTTAAATAGGAAACTTCATAGTGTGATTTAGGAAAGGGTTTGATTTTTATTTAAACTGCAGGAATAAAAGATATTACACTTCCAGTTATCAAAAAAAGATACCAACAACAGCCCACGTCTTATTTGAAACTGAGTATGCCTCAACCTTTAAATTTCACTGACTTAGCAGACTGAGAATACCTTTGAAACCCCAAAAGTCCAGTGCAGTGCATAAGGAACAGAAAGCAATGTCAGGAGTCATTGAATTGTTTATTTTTATCAGAGGCAGTGATTAGGAATAATTATTTTTATAAAATCATCAAGAATTATTTTTATAAAATCATCCAACTGAAAAGACCTTTTTCTTACTTACAACTTGAAGAAACTTATGTTTACAAACTCTTCCAAAAATTTAATGCAGTTCATTTATTCTCTTCATCATCATTGTACACCATACTTTTAAACAACTATCAGATTTAGCCTTTCTAGTCTCATCTGATATAGAGGCTCACAATTCCTTCAATATTTTTGTTTTCTCTTTGTACCTGTTCTTTTCAAATAAATGATCAGAACTGTAATGTAACGCAGGTAAGAACTCCCCCAAGCTTGAGTAACCATTAATATTTCCCAGAAATGCTTTTCTTTCTTCATACAGGATAACATTCTTCTTTCTCACAACTGGATTAGGTGGCTCCAAGGTCTAAATCACTCACCTGTAACCACCATGGTTCAGGCACAGATACTTACTTCTCTGACTTTACTGAAGCTCCAAAGAACTGGATCACTTGAATATCTTTGCTGATCTGGCCTTAATTACATGCATCTATCCATGAGTTTCAATTCATTATTGGAAAGTTGTCTTCCAAATCTCAGAATGGCTGCAGGAGTTCTAGAAGACAAGCCCCTACTCAGTCAGGGCCACCCAGAGCCAGTTGTCCAGGATTATAACCCGATGGAGGGGAATTCCACTACTTCTCTGGGCAGCCCTTCCCAGTTATCTGTATTTCTACAGAAAGGCAGACATCCAGGAGCAGAAAAAAAAAAAAAAACAAACCACTGAGTTCCACATTTACATTCTCTAAATTAAACCACAGGTTTGTTCTGCTGCTCCGTGGACTGAGCTGTAGCATTGCACAGTTTGCAGCAGCCCTTTGCTGTTGTCCTTCCTCACACAAGGGGATAACATACTGTTATTAAAACCACTTACCAGACTCAACAGTTCCTAGCACTGCCTAACCCCAAAACAAAGAAAGATTTATCTGGATTCGAATACAAATTGGAAGCAGCATCCATCTGGGTTCACCATACCCTGCACCAACTGCTGCACAGCACAAGGATTCTTACACAAGTTCTTAAAATAAATTCAACAGTTTCAAATTCTGCTAAGGTTTTTAATGTAACTAAACAGCATTCACAGTTATCAGCAACTGCTCATATTAACAGAAGTTATTTGAAAAGTGTATCATCTATTTTAACAAACAACACAGTAACTACCAACCTGAGAAAAGGTAAGGCTAGATTCATACTAGATTAACACTGGACATTCACATAAAATTGAAGATTTAAAGATTCTCAGTGTCATAAAATATATATTTCTGGGCATTACCATTTCTGGTAATTAATTTCTAAAAAAATATCAAAAAACTTCAGACAAGGTAACAGCTTAATAAACATACATACAGACACATGTAAAACATTTTCATGTCACAATTACCCAGTGATGATGTGCATATCTTGTTTCTGTAATTTGGTGAGATATTATTATTTTTCCCTCTTACAAGTATTGCAAAAGCACCTGGGAGTAAAGGAGGCAACTTTCAGCAGATGGGAGGTAGCATTAAGCCTCCAGATACACTGATCATTTTTGTATGGAAAATTATTACTGTAAAATATAAAATGCCCTTCCTTCCCTCCCTTTAGACATTCTTTCAGTTAGAAAAGAGATTCTTTTTTTCCTTATTAAAATTTTACAAGAAAATAAGTGGTGCAGGACAACTGTTTAAACACCAATGAACACTGGCCAAAATAACTGACCTCTACTGAAGCTGGTACTCAGGGATGAAAAACTGTTTCCAAGATCTCCAGCACAGCCTGTGCTAGAACTGATGTTCTCAGAAACACCTGCAGCAAACCAATACCCCAAGATTCACTCTCCCAAACAAAATGCTGGATGCATCCATTACCAGCCATTGCTGTGAGCACAGCAAAGGAACACAAGGGCATGAAGAAATTCAGGACATGCAAACCTGTCCAAAACCAAGCACCAACTTCCAATTTCCAACCTCACATTCCGAGCTTGTGCTGCTGCTTATGCTTCTCCAGCAGTTTCTTGGTGGGCAGCACCACATTACACATTGCACACCTGTACTTCTTTTTGTGCGTTTTGATGTGCTTTTGGAAAGCGTTTTTATCCATGGTGGAATACCTGCACCTCCTGCAGTGCAGCCTGAGGTGAGTCAGCAGGTGGCGCTTGAGGTGGCTGGAGGTGCGGAAAGCCAGGGAGCACTGCCCGCACTGGAACGGCTTCTCCCCCGTGTGGATCCTCAGGTGGAGCTTCAGATTCCCGTTGTGGGCTGTGCAATAGCCACACTCCTCACACCTGTATGTCTTGACAGGCAGCTCCTTGTGCTCGTAGAGGCAGCCAGGAGAGGAGGTTCCCTCCCCTGTGTGCAAAGCCAGGTGCCGCTTCAAGGACAGCCATTTGTTGGTTGAGTAGTCACAGCTCGTGCACTTGAAATGCTCCACGTTCAAATGTGTGAGTCTGTGCCTTTTCAGGTGACTGGAAGTACGGAACTTCTTCTGGCAAACGGTGCAGCTGTAGGGCTTCTCACCCGTGTGAGTTCTGATGTGGAGTTCCAGGTTGCTTAAAATGCCAGTAGCGTAGCTGCACTCTGCACACTGATATAATAGTGGCTGACTTCGTGCTTGCACATCATTTGCTGTACCACTCTGAACACCTCGCTCTACTCCACAGACTTCTGAACCAAGCAAGGAGCTGTTTGAGCCTTTGCAGAAATCAAAATCTCTTTCTGGATATGTCCCTCCGTGGATTTCACGATGCAATTCAAGATTCTCTAAACACCTCTCTACAAAGAGGCAACTTCCAAGCTCCTGTCCATTTTTCACATGAAGAAGGCTGTGTTTCTGCAAATTGTTTAATGTTTTAAATGCCACATTGCACTCTTTACACACAAATGGTCTTTCATCTGTATGTATCTTTAGGTGCAGCCTGAAGTTGTTAGGAACATCAGTAGCATAACTGCAGTGCTGGCATCTGTATGTTTGGACTGTATTTAAATTGGAAGGATATGTAGCCTCCAAGTTTTTCACTACGTTATGAAATGAAGCATCATCTTGCACTTGTGAATTAGAGGCCTCTGATTTGAGGAAAGGCTCCTCTTTGTAAGTGACAGTATCCATTTGGTAGGAGGTCTGAGGAACTTCTGATCTACTTCCAGTAACAGCTAGACTGTTACTTCCTTGGCTGTTTTCAAGGAATTTCTTTCCAGGGCATATTTTCTTATTGTCCCACACATCACCACCTGCTTGCTCAAACTCCACTTCTGAAGTCAGGATTCCCCCATCCAGACAATCATTTTCTCTACCAAAACGAGAGTGAGAAACATGGCCCTGAGAATCACCATCAGCTTTGCATATTTTGCCTTTAAAGTAGTTATTGCTCTGCCTTGTATAACTATTAGCCTGTAACTGTTCATGAAATTTCTTGTGAAAGCTGAGATGTCCTTTAGTGTAGAACACCAGGTTACATTCACTACATGGGTAATTCTTTGGAGGTTTTTCAGTTCTTCTCCTCCCACTCAGGCAGCCAGGTTGCTGTGCCTGGCAGGTTTCTGTCCCTGCATGTATCTTCCTGTGTCTCTCCAACGCTGAGGTGCTGGTGAATGTTGCCTGGCAGAGCTCACAGGAGTGTGGTTTATCTCCTGTGTGGATATGGCTGTGCCTCACCATGCTTGCAAAATACAATGAAAAAAAAGTGCAGAACCTGCACTGGTAGAGCTTATAGCCAGCATGCCAGTACATATGATTTAACAGGTAGGACAAGCTGCTGCAGGAATATTCACACTGAGGGCACTGGTAAGGTGGCCTCTCCTTGTGTCCCTTCATGTGATTAATAAAATTCCTAGGATTTGATGAAGCAAAGATACAAATTCTGCAGGAAAAGCTAACTGGCACATCCAGAGGTGTAAAGTCCCTTTCAATTTTAATGAAAAATTTCTTGTATTTACTTTCTTTTTTCTTGGTCTCAGATTCTCCTTCAGATCCTTTCTGCCTCCCTTTTCTCGCACTTATTCTATTTTTTCTTGCCTTTTGCAGCCTAGCAATCTTCTTATGAAATTTAAGGTGATTCTTAAGATTGAAAGAAAAGAAAAAAGTTCTTCTACAAAAACAGCATTTATGTGTTTTCTTATCTTTATGAGCTGAATAAATATGTTTCTTCAGGAGTGCACTGCATTTATACACAGAATTACAAAACCTGCACTTGAAACTCAACCTATCATTCTCCTTTGTAAAACAAGACATTTTAGGAAGAGGTGTGATGGTCACATTGTCCTTCAGCCACGTTAAACCTTCTTTCTGGCTCTGGAACTCTTTTGGGCTTGTATAGGAAGAAACAACTTTTTGTTGCCGGTATCTTTTCTTAGGGAATGGTGTTAACATCTTGTAAATATGTTCTCCAGTAGTATTTGATTCAGCAGAAGTGGAAGCATTCATATCAGGTTTCCCTACATCTTCTAGATGTTCCTTAAAAGTAGGAGAACATCCATTAAGAAATGGATCAGAACAATTATTAAAAGGTAAGGTAAATTTCTCTTCTTCTTTCAAGCCTTGTTCCAAAAGAGAACTCAGAGTATCATCTTCAAATTTACTTATTTTCCTGTCATCAATTTCATTATCTTCATTCTTTGAGGAATCAAGATCTACAAGGAGATATAAAAAGTCACATTTCAGACAATCACAAATATTCATGATTAATTCACAGCAATAATCTCAAATTGCCTAATGACTTGCTTGCTCTTCACTACTTCTGCTTCCTTATTATTTCTCTTTCCACCTCCCTAATACCTCTCTTCATGTTCCTCTCTGCCCCCAACATTTAAATGTTTCTCCCAGATGGAAACCACCTTGTTACTTTCTATTTTCACTCAAGACTCTGAATTTCACAAGACAACATCACATCCAGTTTTCAACAGAACATCTTTATGCCACAACTCCTATCAGAGTACTAACAACAAACTTCTCTCAAGCTCCATTCTCACAAATATCATGCTTTTTCTGCATTTTTGAGAACATTTCCCTGATGAAAGACCACCCTTTTTCTCATTGGAGGAGAATGAAAAAGTACCAACTTTTTGTAGTTTCACTGCCTTTCACAGGAGTCTGTGAAAGAACTGAGCATACTCCTGGTAATATTTTCCTTCTGTTGCATTTATGAATCTAATTTGAAATGCTTACTCTGAAAAAAACTTAGTTTCATAGCATTTCTCTACAATTTTTTATTTCAAGAACACGAAGTTTACTGTATTTCTTAAACTTGGAATAAACTTATTAATAAATTACCTTCTGCTTTAACAATTATCTCAAATTCCTCGTGGATTTCTGGCTGTTCCTGGGGACTGCCATCAAATAGAACAGTTGCAATACTGACAGGTTCTTCTTCATGTTTGGGTACCACTACCAATGTCTCAAAAGTGTCAGCTCTGTCACTGTCAGCAGAGAAGAGAGGAGGAGTCTTCTGAAAGCCATCATTATCACCAAAATCTTCTCCAACACTGCATTTGATTATCTCTGGAAGCTCTGTTTTGCAAGACGATGTAGGTAACACGCAATTTTGGCCATATTTATCCGAGTCTGCATCACACCCATCACTTAGAGATAATTTTGATGTGTTGCACACACTCTCACCAAGCCATTTAACCTCGGAGCACTTAATACAATTATCTTCATTTGAAACAGTCTTGCTTGTATCCCAATTGCCTACGCTGCTACTGTCGTTTGAAGGCTCCGCTTCATTTTTTAGGCAAAGGCTGTTGTTGAATTTAAACTCCTGCTCCACCTCGGGAATGGACACTTCCTGCTCCTTATAATCATCATCCTGGAGAAAATCCTCATCGCTCAGCACCAAGACAGTGATTGGCAGCACAGTCTCAAACACCTCGGGCTCTGCGAGGACAAACAGACACAATTACCGCAATTCCCCCGCAAAAAAACCACCAAAACCCCGACGGCACCGCGTCCACCATAATCCCCGCGCATTCGCAGTGCGCATGCGCACACCGCCGCGGCCCGGCCACTTCACCCGTTCCCGCCGTCCCCACTGTCCGCGTTCTCTCGGGCACGGCCGCTCCCGCGGGAGCCGCGCTGGGTTCCTGCCCAGGCCGGCGGGCTCTTACCGCTGTCTGCGGCCGCCTGCGGGATCCCCTCCGCGGCCGCCTGCGGCACTCCGGGCTCCGCCGGCATCTCCGGGCCGCTCCGCCGCGGGACTCGAACCCCGGGCCCTGCGCGCCTGCGCAGCGGGGCGGGGGCGGCGCCGCTGCTGCCTCCTGATTTGAGGGAGAGGCGGGGGCGCGGCCTGAGCGATGTGTGGGGCTCCCCGCGAGGCTTTGAAATGCACCTTAAAACTCAGTTTTAAACGTGCTCCGAAGTGGTTCAAAAACTCCGTTTAATCACCCACTTGGGCCACGGAGCCTCCAGCCCTGGGCAGAATTATTCGAATGCTCTGCGAAACCTATTCCCAATTTTGATCGGTTGTTGCTTCTTTTCCTGTGAAATTAGATCTCGGCTAATTCCGATCATACTCTTAAAATCGGAATTGTAGGATAAATAAGGCAGTCCCTTGCTGGGGACAGAAAGAATCACAAAATAATCCCAGGCAGGAGTCACAAAATTCCTGAAAATTCTAAACAGCACGTTTGGTTTCATCCTGTTCTCTCCTTGGCTGTTCAGGTTGAAAGTGGAAAATAGATGAACCTGTGTGTGTACATATTTACATGTGTAGAGATGTAGGTCTTTATATACACACGTAAATTTATATACATGCAGGGTGTCCCTGCCCATGACAGGGTGGTTGGTATGAGATGGCCTATAAAGTCTCCTAACAAAAACTATTCTGTAATCCTGTGAGTTGTGTCTGGAAGACCTGGAGATCATCGAGCCCAATCTGCCCCTGGTAATGCAGAGTCCCCTGGAGCAGCTGACACGGGATTGTGGCCAGATGGGTTTGGAATGTCTCGCCTGCCACTCTCAGTGTAAAGAAGTTCTTCCTCATGTTGAGGTGAAAATTGTTGTGTTTCATGTTATGGCCATTGTTCCTCGTCCTGTTGCTAGGCACCAATGTAAAGAGTCTGGCACCATCCTCCTGGAACCTGTCTTGGAGATGCTTACATGGATTGTTGAGATCCCCTCTTAATGTTCTCTTCTCCAGACTAACCAGGCCCAGTCCCTGCAGTCTCTCCTCACAAGAGAGATGCTTCACAGGCCTCATCATCTTTGTGGTCTCTCCAGAAGCTCCTTGTTCTGCCACTCCAGGGATCCCCCCAACTCCCAGTACCCTGCTCCTGACGTTACTTTGTCTGCACCCTCAGCTGTGATCCCACATTCTGCACTGCTAGAGGATTACCAGTTCTCATTTTCCAGGCTCAGCACTCCGTTGTGGTGTCTCTAGAAGAGGAGGAACATTTAGCCACTCCAATGAGAGGAGTTTTCCTTATTCCCTGTCTTCTTCCCCCAGTAAAATCGTGGAACCAATTATCTGCCTTAATTTCAGAGCCTTGCACCTCTTGTATATCGAGCTGCACCCATTTGTAGGAACATTTGTTCAGTTTGTGAAATTTAGGTGGCATCTTTTTATTTTCAAGTGGAACTGATGAAACCTCAAGGGAGCAGCATTTCCAAAATCCTCCTAGCTGGGAGTATTAACTTAGGGAAATATGAGAGATTAATGTTTCAGCTCTCAGGGAGTTTTGGGAATCTCTACAGAGTGAGGACTTGTTGATACTCCAAGATAAGTGAAACAGATGCTGGGGTGAGCAGCATGTCTTGCGCAGACTTTTTGCTGCCTGAGCAGGCCACACCATGTGAAAAAACAAAAGTAAAAAAAGTCTCTTGGCAGAACCGTCTGTCTCCCCCACAAGAGGGCTCTGCAGCCACAGGCTCTGCAAGGGAAGAACCTGGACATACCGGTTATTTCTCTCTTTTTAAAGCATTAACTCAAAAATGTGAGATATCTCCCCCACTAGAAAACCTGCAAAATTCTGTGAAACTTTACAAAGATGTTAATCCAAGCCTTTTTCCTCAAAAGTGGCTCTTTCCACCTTTTTTCTTAAAGGAGCAGACTGTTGCTATCAGTGTAGTACTTCATGATGCCATCATCCAGTGAATAAAGTGACCGTGAAACGGCTGAGGAATGAATCTGGTCTGTCTGGGCTTCATCTGTCTTTACAAGCCCTTTGCACAAAACTATGTTTTGCAAATTCAGCTTGCAATGGAGTGAGTTCAACCTGCTTGCAACTGTGCTTGTGTCCACACTCCTGCATGAAAAAGGTTGTGGAAAGTGTCTTGTAAGGAATAGGAAAAGGGAGGGGGGAATGGCTTTAAGATGAAGGAAGGTGGATTTAGAATGGGTAGTAGGAAAAAATTCTTTCCTGTGAAGATGGTGAGGCCCTGGCACAGATTGCCCACAGAAGCTGTGGCTGCCCCATCCCTGGAAATGTTCAAGGCCAGATTAGATGGGGCTTGGAGCCACCTGGGATAGTGGAAGGTGTCCCTGCCCATGGAAGGAGCTTAGAATGAGATGATCCTTGAGGTTTCTTCCAACCCAAACCATTCTGTGATTATGTGAAATATAAAATACTATGAGAAATTGAAGCAACTGCAATAAATTGTGATTATTTGAAGTGTGGACTTTTGGCATCTTTGTGGCCAGAATGGTGGTACAGAGTTACCTCAACTAACATAAGATATTGACCTAAAATGTGTAACTTGAGAGTATAGTCACCTTAGGCTGCAGGTGGGTTTTATCCTCTTGTATTTAATCCTGTAGGTTGGAAGGGTCTGTGCCAGAAGTTTTGTAAGGTCTTACATCAGTATCTTTCACTTTACCAGCCAGGGCACATAACAAAAAATCAAGCTGGAAATATTGAACAAAAAGCCTGGAAGTTGAGGGATAAAAGATAATGTCACTTTTAGACCAGGAAGAGCCAGAGAATTGCTCCTGGGACACTTACATTATGTGGGTGCATAATGTAAGTGCATATAGTCTGGCAATAAGAGCAGAAGTGGTAGCCAAATACAAATCCAGCTGGAAAAGCATAGAAAAGAGGCTGGGTAAGTTGTAAATGAAGTTATTGATCAAAATCAGCTAATATAAAGAGGGAGATATCTCCAGGATTGCTCAGCCCAGTTTCAGCTGTATTAGGACTGTGAGCTGCAGGGACTGGGAGCTTTTTAACAGCCCAGATGTTGCAGTAACAACCCAAGGCTTAGTAATTAAATGGATTATTTTACTGTAAAACCTGCTGGTTTGGTTTTGTCTTTCTCACACTGCCATTGACTTTTTTTTTTTTTTTTGGTCCCTTTTTGAAAACAGCTCCACTGAAGTCTGTTCCAGAGGGAAGAGAAGAAAACACATCAGTGAGGACAAAGAGCTGAGCAGCACTTAGGCACAGAGCCTTCTCACACCAAACGCCCACAGAGAGAGGCAGCTGAGGATTGAGAGTCACACAAAGTCTCAGATCACTCTGTTTTCCAATACCTTCTGCACCAAGCAGATCTCCTTATCACTAAATTCACCTTGAACTTGTGGGAACTGCAAGACTAGGAAAAAAATCAGTCTTATGATTAGAGCACAGGAGCCAGGAAGTTTGATTTCCATTCCTGTTTCTTCTGCGGGTTTGTGAAAATCCCTATTGTTTGCAGAGTGTTTCAAGCTCTTCACATTGCTTTAAGAGAACAGAACAGTGCTTTCAGATGTTTTGAGCTCTCAGTTCTGGAAGCAGAGTTTGATTTATTGCCATATGCAGCATTTCCCTGAATCTTGAGACAAATATATCTAAGGTAGAACTCAGGAAAACCTGGAAATACAGAGCCTTTTCTCTGGCAAATTGAGCATGGTCCATTCTACTGATTTTGCTCTTTTTGTCTTCACAGAATCATGGAATAATTTAAGATGGAAGGGCCTTTTAAAGGTCATTGAATCCAACCCCACTGCCATAGACAGGGACACTTTCCACTATACCAGGTTGCTCCAAGACCCTTCCAACCTGGCCTTGAACACTTCCAGGGGTGGGGCAGTTCTCTTGTGCCTTTCTGATGTGGAAAGACAGAGGACTTCTGAATCAAAAATGGTTACTTTTTATGAGGCCACACTGACCTGAACAAAGTTAGCCCAAAACTTTGAAGTATGGAGTTAGTTGCAGTTTGAGGAAAAATAAACTCAAAGGAAAGAAAGCAAAGGCAAAGGCAAGGGAAATTTCATCTTGAAAGTTCCAGCATAGCAAGACCTCATTGTGGAAAGTGTGAGGAAATCTTGATAGAGCGTGTTGATGCCTCTGCCTTCTATAATAATTTGAAAAGTGAACGTTAAAGTACTGACAGTAAGGAGAGTAATGAGCCATTGCTTGTCAAAAAAAAAAAGTAGGAAAAGGTCAGCTCTTTGGGAAAGCAAGTGCCTGTGGATTGACAAGGTTAATCATAAAAATAAGTGTATTGCTGCCAAATTGCCAGTTGCTGGGTAACCCACAGGTGAAGAGAAGTGCATTTGGTTAGTGGCAGGAATTTAATGATTCACCATCAGGCTGCAGTTTTCTTCAGTGGAGCGTGTTAAGATTTTTATTTAGACAATGAAGTCTACCTGCTCCATTTGACCAGCTAGTCTGTCTCTAGACTCCATTGATAATATTCGCTGCAAGCTTAATTCAGTTGTCTGAATATGAATAGCAATAAAAGTTCTCTTATTAGTTTTTCTGTATCCGTAATGGACTTAAATTAACTTAAAATAACACAGCCACACCAGATAAGATAAAATAGCATAATTAGTTTGTGAAAAAGCTGCTTCCTGGGCACAAGCTTTGGAGACCAATCTGAAAACATTATAAACTCTTTTTTTTTTAATGGAGCAAGGCAAAGGTGCCTCACTCAAAACAGAGAACATTCTATTTGCTTTTAACTGGATGTTAATTGATTGTTTCACTATTTTTTCACATGGTTTTTGCATTAATTTTTTCTCTGTGAGGGTGGTGAGGCCCTGGAACAGGTGGCCAGAGAAGCTGTGGCTGCCCCATCCCTGAAAGTGTCCAGGGCCAGGTTGGATGTGGCTTGAAGCAACCTGATCTAATTAAGATGGCAGGGGCTGAAACGAGATGAGCTTTCAAGTCCCTTCAGCCCAAACCATTTATGATTCTATGATTTTGTGTGGCAGGGCTTTTCTGCAGATTGGAAGCCTTTTGATGTGATCTGGTCATGCCCTGTTGTGAATTCCTGTTACCCTCCCAAACTGGGTGATTAGGGACACCTTTCACTAGCCAGGTGACTCTGACGTGGATCCAGGCAAACCAAAGTTCTCCTACACAATTTCCAGGTACCATTTAGGAGTTAGCATGGGCCAGGGCTAATTTCCCAGAACAGAAATAAACAGAAGGAATGAGCAGAGAAGATTAATGCCTGTACAAAATCAGATGAGAACCTCTGGCACTCATGATGCTATCTAGAAAGATGTTTGCTATAGCATGCAAGTAACTTTTTGTGTGTGTTTCAAAATATTTCTTGAAAAGTCCCCCCAAACTTGAACTATATGGTGATCAGATGTAGTTTATGGAATTATAGTCAGTCTGGTTACTTGTCTGCAGCTGGGAGGAGTGTTTCAGCTAAAAGCAAAATAGATGAATGGCCTTTCAACTGATTTTCAACTTTGTTTTGTATTCTGCAGTTGCTTCTAAATCACAGCAAAAATCAACAATATTATTTATGCTGACAAGATTGAAAATGACGAAAAATTTTGGAAAAGGAGAAGCCAAAGCTTTTTGTGTTTGCAACCTTTTCCTCAGCTAAACACGTCCGGTCTCTCCTAGCTTACTTTTGTATTTTCCTTCCAGCTTAGATGATTCCATCTTAAAATATTTTTGGTACTTTTTGCACTTTTAGCAAGTGCAAAACATTGGTTTTTTTCTATAATTTTGCCTTGTATAAGTGGCAGTTACACAGCACATTGGAAGTGATTGAGATATGCATCAAGTGGTATGGATTTCTCATTAAAGTAGGATCATTACTAGGGTGACTGAGCAGTCTAAAGACATTATATTTATATTTTTCCCAGTGAAGGTGGTGAGGCCCTGGCACAGGTTTCCTAGAGAAGCTGTGGCTGTCCCATCCCTGGCAGTGTTCAAGTCCAGGCTTGATGGGGCTTGGAGCAACCTGGGATAGTGGAAGGTGTTTCTCCCTTCAGGAATCTGATTCCTTATCTGTATTCATTCCTAATCTGTATTTCTTTGTGGAATATTTAAAAACAGAAATCCAGATCTTGCCCAAACAGGTCTGCTTTCCCTGATGGATAGTATGAATCCATACATCTCAGATATGTCTGTTAAGTTCACAAAGTGCTGTGAGATTTCAAAATACAGCTATTATGGAAATAGCCATTGTTATTCTTGTTTTTAATAGCTGCTGACAGTCAGGAATATTTTGAGGTAAGTGCCAAGTTAGAAGCTGTGATTCTGAATAGAGCTTTTTAAATACTCAAGGGCTCTATTATGTTTGAGGTAATTTGGACTGTCATCCCAGAAACATCTGGTGGAAGGAGATCAGACTGGCACAACAAAGACTGGCAGTGGTACTCACATGTCCCTTCATGGAGCCACTTTATGGGTTTAGTTGTGCTAAAGATGTTGAACGCTTTGCAGGGCATTACTGAATTTTCTTGAGCTGTCTGAAACTCACCATTTCCATTTCATGGTAACTGTCAAAGTTTCACAGTATGTTTTTATTCTCAGTGTGAACACACCCACAACTACAAACCTTTCCTGCCCATTTAGAAGAGTGTTGTTTTAAAGAATAAATATATAGAGAGAAACTTCACTTCAAAATTAAATTATTAGTTCAAAGCTTATTTTTCTTGGTTTCTAATCTCAGTGTGAGATGTTGGTGCATGCCCAGAGAAGGGAACAGAGCTGGGGAAGGGTCTGGAGCACAAGTCTGATGAGGAGCAGCTGAGGGAGCTGGGAAAGGGGCTCAGCCTGGAAAAAAGGAGGCTCAGGGGAGACCACCTCGCTCTCAACAACTCCCTGGCAGGAGGGGACAACCAGGTGGGGGGTCGGGCTCTGCTCCTAAGGGAAAAGTGATAGGACAAGAGGAAATGGCCTCAAGTTGCACTAGGAGAGGTTTAGATTGGATATTAGGAAAAAAAATCTTTATTAAATGGGTTATCAGTTATTGGAGCGAGCTGCCCAGGGCACTGGTGGAGACACCATCCCTGGAGGAATTCAGAAAACATGTAGATGTGGCATGTGGAGACATGTTTTAGTGATGGGCTTGGCAGTTCTGGGTTAATGACTGCATTCAGTGCATTCAAAGCATAGTGGGAGTCTGGACTGTTGTAGCCATGTCCATTTAGGTTTGAATTTGGTGCTGAATTTCACCCTATTCTGTTCACCAGTGGGATGAGAGCTTTCTGAGAGCTAATTAGTGGCAATAACTTGAAGTCTCTTGTCCATTTATTGTTATTATCTTTATAATATGCATGAGGCCATTTTGGGCCTGTGATCCAGAACATGTAATCAGAGCAGAGTACATCAAAGGCTGTCTTGTCACTGGAATATTTTTAAGTTGTTAATATAAAATCCTACTGAGGCAAAGCTTTGTAGTTCATGCAAGACAACCCAAAACAAACTGGGTTTATCTGAACCTGTCTCCATTAGGATCTTGTGTTGGCTTTGCTGTTTGATTTAGCAATCAGCTATAAAAGACAACATTTTGGAAGTCAGTCTAATGAAGATACTTAGAGTGATATTCTTCCAACCACACGTTTGAATCTGAGAAAATTACTTCAGGCTTCATTCCCTTTATTGTTGATGGGAAGAAGCAGGAATTTAGGGTGTGAGTCATCTGACCTATTTTAGATGTCCATTTTGGAGTGATGAGCTGCAGATGAAATGCTGATTTCTCTCTGTTGAGTACCAAAGGGCCAGAGAGGGATTAGTTTAGATGCAGGTGACTGATGGGATTAGAGGAACTCATCCCATCCCCACTTCAGAGTACAACATTTGGCCTTATCAGCAATAGCTGATAATCAGCAAATGCCATGGCTGATATGGGATCTCTCCCAGAACAAGTCTGCATGGAGATGAGACCAGCCACTGGAACTGGAGCTCCATTTCCATTTGAGAATGATTCGCAGCCCACTGAGGTCAACGGGAATCTTTCCACTGGCTTCAATGGGCTTTGCAAACCCCAGGGTTTGAGCATACATTAATTTAGCAGCTGGGTGCCACAATTTTAGATAACATAGCTCTCGTGGGTTTCATTATCAATGTTTTGCAGGTCAGCAGTCTCACAACAGAGCTGGCAGACCAAAGTTATCCACAGACTAGTACAGTGGTTCACTTGGTCATAAAGGCTGTGCACGTGCTACTCCTAACAGAATGTTCCTTCCCTTGGTACCTGAGTCTTCCTTGGTACCTGGTTTGGTTTATCTAGCTCATAGTCTTCATCATCACAGAAATCCATACTTAATCCCTTTGTCCATCTCCTCCAAGGCTGACAGTGGTCTGTGGTTTACAAAGAACAGCCTCCCCATCCAATCCCCACTCCCTGACGTGATCTCTGTCCTTTCAGCCTTTGACTACCTTGAAGCTGCATCTCAGTAGCAAGTAATCTGGTGGATTAAGCCAATCACCTCTGATAAAGAGGGGGCTGAAAGTACCTTTGATAAGAATTCAAGATAGACAAAAAAATTGGGCTAAAAACTGGATTCTCTTCCTTTCTGCCAGGCAGGCAGGGATGTTGCTTATTTGAAGGAAAAAAACTATTAAGAGAAAATTCAGTAGTGAATTGTATAACTGAAACTTGAAACTTCTTTAATTAATGATTAAATAACTTGAAAGATATTATAGGTTTTGGGGCAAGTGAAGACTTGGAAAGAAAACAGAAGAGTTTAAGTATTTGTCTTATTTTTGTGGCATTGTGGGTGCTTTTGCAACACTTATACTTTTACTCACTCCACTGCCCCAAACATCCTTTTCAGTATCTGGGGAAAATTATTCTTTTAGAGCCCACAGAGTGCTTCAGAGACCACACTACTGCCTTATAGGTACTAACAATTTACTGCATCAAAAGAAGGGCAAACTCAAGTTCACTGTGTTGTCCAGGTCAGTGTGATGTAACTTTCACAGTCAAATCCAGATCATGCAAATACTAATAACATCATTGTCCTGGTCATGTTTCTACAGGAAGGAACTGGTAATTAAAAACCTTTGGGAAAATAATATTAAAGTTGGACAGCTAAAATACTTTGTTTTGTTTTAAACAGCAAGCAGGCTTCATGAGCACTGCATGCTCTGAGGAATTTCAGTTTTGGCAGTAATGGAAATAAGGAGAATATAACACAGTTGAAAGCCTTAACTCAAGTGGCTTATTTAAGACACCTCTCTGGGCTCTCTGTAATCCCAGAATGGTTTGGGTTGGATGGGACCATAAAGATCATCTTGTGCCACCCCCTACCATGGGCAGGGACACTTCCCACTATCCCAGGTTCCTCCAAGCCCCATCCAGTCTGGCCTTGGACACTGCCAGGGATCCAGAGGCAACCACAGATTTTCTGGGAAACTGTTCCAGGGCCTCACCACCCTCACAGTGAATAATGATGGTATTATTATTATTATTATTATTATTATTATTATTATTATTATTATTATTATTAATGCTGCTAGTTTTGCTATTATTGCTATTATTAAATTTAATGTCAATAGGCACTTCCAAGTAACAACTGATCTCATCCAGAGAAGGTGCATATTTCCCCACCAAGAGTGTCTTTCACTTCAATGATCTTTCACTGTTGACTCCAGGGGAAGTCTGGATGACCAGTTTCAACCAGATTTGAAACTTTTAAATGGTTTTATTTAGCTGAAATACATTCTCTGGTGAAGTTAGGGCTATAAAATCTATTTAAGTACATGTGACAGATTTTAATATATTAAGTTACGAGCCAATAAATGTTTGCTTCAAATGTTCAGGTTATAAAAACCATTTCAACATGTGTGACAGGAAAATATTATAATATATTCAGTTACAGGCAAAAATAGATTGGTATTACCCTGTCAACTCCATGCATTAAAATGGTCACAAGTCAGTATGACAGCAATGATGAGTGAAAAAAGGGTCATAATTATGGTTCTTTATTTACCTCATGGTTTTTTTGCCTGTTGTATTCATACTGTCAGAGTTTTCCTAAATAGCCATAATGAATAGAGACGGCCTAGAATTTCCCATTCTGTATGAATACAGAAATTCTCTCCTGATGAGGACATGGAGTCAACAAACAAACAAACAAACAAACAAACAATATTTGCAATGCAGACTGAAGAGAAAATGCTGCTCCACTTCCAGATAAGCCCAAGTGAGCCGTGGGGACATTTTTCCCCATGTCCTGATCTGGGTTCAACAAGCCCCCAGCACCTCATCAAATTCAGTGAGGCCCAAGTGCAAGCTACTGCACCTGGGTCAGGAAAACCCCTGGTATCCAGCCAGAGAATGGGCTGAGAGCAGCCCTGCCGAGGAGGGGTTGGGGATGCTGGACAATGAAGAGCTGGGCATGACGCAGCAATGACTGGTCATTTCTTACACTTGCAGCCCAAAAAGCCAACTGTGTCCTGGGCTGCATCAAACCCAGCCTGGGCAGTGGGTCAGGGGAGGTGATTCTCTCTCTCTCTCTGCTTTGCTCTTGAGATACCCCACCTGGAGTGCTGTATCCAGCTCTGGGAGCACCAGCACAAAAAAGGCAGGGACACGTTAGAGCAAGTCCATAGGAGGGCACAAAGATGCTCCAAGGGCTTGAGCCCCTCTGTTCTGGAGCCCCTCTCCTCAGGCTGGGAGAGCTGGGGATGTTCACCTGGAGAAGAGAAGGCTCTGGAAGACCTAAGAGCCCCTTCCATTGCCTAAAGGGGGCTTCCAAGAAAGACAAAAAGAGTTTTTTTACAAGGATATTTAGTGACAGGACAGGAGACAGTGACTTCAAACTGACAGGGTTTATATGTGGGTTTAATATGAGGAAGGAATTGTTCCCTGTGAGGGTGGTGAGACCCTGATACAGGGTGCCCAGAGAAGCTGTGGCTGCCCCTGGATCCCTGGCAGTGTCCAAGGCCCAGCTGAACAGGGCTTGAAGCAGTCTGGGACAGTGGAAGGTGTCCCTGCCCATGGCAGGGACTGAAATGAGATGAGCTTCAAGGTTCCATCCAACCCAAACCATTCTGTTCCCATGAATGTGTGACAGTGGTTTAGAGGATATAAAGAAGAAAGCTTTTATTTGCATCCATAGTTCATTTCTGGGGCATTAAAGCACAGAAAGATTTAATCCCTGGCCAAAAAGCAGTGACAAGAAGACTGTGGCAAGGCGAAGATCTGGACCCAGAATACCCCAGGGTCCTGACCACAAAACACTTTTTTTTCTGAGGGTAGGTTCATCTCCATTTTTTCAGTGTAATTGAGTGCAGGAAGTATTCACAGTCGCTGTTGCTGTTTTTGAGCATGGTCTATTAGAGAATAATCTGAACCAGCCTCTTAGAAGTAAGACAGTACTTTTCTGATGTACAGCAGATAATGTGAGCAACAGAGGAATTGGTGCCATCCTTACCTGAGATGAAGGTGGCTGCAGTGATGCTTTTCTGAGGCTCTTCCTTGTTTTTTGAGTTTTTCGCTGTAGAGTGTCCCTGGGAAGGCAAGCAGAGGGATAACTCAATATTAGCAAAACAAACTGAGCACTGTGTAAACATAGGGGAAAGAGCTGGAAGTTTCTCCATGTGAATTCAGGGAATATCCCCTAAAAACTTACTCCCACTTTTGTTTCCTATCAAGAGCAATGAGCAGAGGACCTGGCTACAAATGGGATTTTTTTTGTGTGTGTGCGTAAGTTTAATGATCTCTTATATCCCTGCAAAGGGCATTCCACATGCTGCAAAGGAGTGAAGTGCAAAGAAGTAAAACCTGTAGCACTTTCCAAGGTGTGGAAAATGCTCTCTGAAAAATGTGTTGCTGCAGCTCAGTTAGCCTTGAAAACTCAAGCAATTAAAATGCAAGTGACTAAGAAATAATAATTTTGAGAAAGTAATTTTTCTTCGTTCTCTCACAGTCCTACTCTGTGCCATATTTACAACCATCTTGAGCTGGCAGTTTTGTATAAGGGCAATTAACCACTACTTGGCTTAAAGGGTCAAAAGACCTCAGAAAGGAAGTCAAGACAGAATAGTTGTGACTTCTCTTACTCATATGATTATAATCTGAAGGCTGAAAAAGAGACCTGAACATGATTTGATGAAGAAAATGACAGAGAGTCTTGACATGAGGATTCTGGTGATCTCCCTGCTGCCAGAGACTCTTAAACTTCAAGCAATGTCATTCACTGGAAGTTAAAATCCAGGGAAGTTGCCTCAGCAGTAGATTGCTGTGATAGTTGTCAGTCAGGCAGCTCTGCTCAATCCTGTCCTTAACAAGGTCATTGTCAAAGAGCTGGTGATGCCACCAGAGTTTATTGCAGAGCAGAAGTTTTGTCTTCCTTGTTCTACATAATAAGAGATTTGTTATCATCAAGCCTCTGTCGTGCCCTTGTTTCCCAATCTTTTTTCTTTCTCCATTAAACTTTGTGTTCCAGATTGAACAAGGAAACCTGCCCTTTTCCATCCAAGAGAACCATTTCCATTAATTTCCACTCTTTTCTACCTCTACATTTTTACAGGATTCAGTCTCAGCTATTTTTCTTTTCTCTAAATAATAAGTTGTAATCCTGGCATTTTTGAATTCCCAGCATGGATCTATTTAGAAATTATTAAGAGTAATTCTAATATGAAAGAAAATTGGCCTCTTTAAGCTATTGTTGTGTCACAATGGTGCTGAGAGGCACTAGCCAACAACGGCCCTGCTTTGTTACCAGGCATGGGCAGAAATAGCTGGAGATGGGTCAAACCTTGGAAAATGAACAGTTTCAGTGGGTCAGTCAGAGGCAGCAAGAGGAAGGAAGTGACTTGAAGAGTGTCACACAGTAGGCAGCAGCAGAGCCAGGGCAGTGCCATTGAGTTCATCTGTAGTGCCATAGGATTGCACCCTTGAACCTGCCCCGCTGTCTGTGTGGGACACACAGCCATGCCAGCTCTGGGACCACATCCCTGGGCTGCTCTACTCCTGCCTTGGCAGAGAAACTGGGACAGGGAATAGAGGTGGGAGCACCCAAACAGAGAGCCCATGGTGTCAACACAACTGGGTTACACCATTTGGATAAAGATTATCAGTACATAATCAGCTCTGTCTCCAAAGGTTGTATAAATACCCTGATCTCTTTTCTTCCACTCTGGTAACCTTTTCTCTGACTACCTTTAAATAAAACATTCCCTCAAAACAAATCCCCTTTCCCCTCTTCAGTGAAGCAAGGAACAGCAGCACCAGCTGCAGCCAGTGAACTCTTTTAGAGGCAGCACTGGGAGGATTTCACTGTCCCCATGCCAGTGTCTGGGAGGGCCCTGCAGTGTTTGCCCACATGACCCTGCATCCCAAACATCCCACCACAGCCTGTTTGGTCCTGTCTCAGTTCTGCCAGATCCTACTCTTGCTATCAGAGTTAAGGAACAAAGACAAGGACCCGTTTCACTTGTGCTGCTGGAGGGAAGCTCCCTCTCAGCATGGTTCTGGATTTCCTAGCAAAAAGGAGAGGATTGAGTTTTGTCATTCAAAAGAGGAAGGGGTGAGCCCAAATCAGCACTAGATCAAATGAAAAAAAGACAAAGGAGACAGAGCTGGGCAGAGTCCTGAAGCTGGGCAGACTCATGCAGAGCTGGCCTTCCTGCTCCCAGCACTGCTGGATGGATCTGGGCAGGTTTGGTCCCAGCCCTTCACACTGTGATCCCTTGTCTCACAGTCCAATTTGATGTTTTGCTGCTTCCAGAACACTTCTGATCTTAGGATCACAGACAATCAATTACTTGTTGCCATCATGCTACAGTAACACAAAATTGGAGAGTCTTAAAACATTCAATCTGTCGAATCTGGCTTTTTAGAGGGTAGAGTGGCTGGAATGTGTTGCTTCCCAGGTCACCCCTCCCTGTACCACACTCATGCTTGCCCAGAGATGTGCTCACTGTAGAGGTGTGCAGAGGATGATGAGGCAGAGCTGCTGCACAGCAACATTACTGTGCTTGCTGAGTCCCAGGTGCTCCATTCTACAAATCACGCTTTGTGGTTTTTTTTTTTCCCATTGTCTGAATGACAAAAAAGGAATTGTGAATAAATGGAGTGCAGGACCAAAATGCAAATGAAGAGTCAGTGGAGCTTGCTACCAAAACCTCCATGTCAATAAATGGTTGAAAAAAAACCTGTAAGAAAGTGTCCCTGTGTGATTATTTGTGCAATATCCAGCATAACAGAGCATGGTTTTGTCTTTGAGCCCTTGAAAATGAGAGAGTTATTGCTGTTCATACCACTATTAAACTGAGATCTGGGAACACGGTCACCATATTAAATATGAGCAGGTTTGCAATGTCAAATTGTATTGCATGGGCAATATATTTTAGTCTTCTCTTTTATTGACATAATAGTAGCTTTTATTTTATTTTAGCACCTGTGGTGACATTTCCTCTCCATTCTTAGTGTATTGGAGTCTGTCTCCTCACACCTCTGAAACAGCTGTAATATGCTTCATATTTGAATGTTGAAAGAACCTTTTCACATCTCATTCCAATCTCTCCTTTCCCACCTCCTGCTGTATTTCTCCTTTGCCTTGTTTTCTCAAATTAGAGCCTTTCATTGCACATTTGAGAATGCTGGGAAAAAAATATATTATCCCTGAGAGGGCAGCCTATTGCCCAGTTGAAAAGAGCTGGTTTGTCATGTCAGTGACATCTTTACTCCACGTGTGACTTTTCTCACTATCTGGTATTTTTTTCACCAATGCAGCATGAATATTATGGTGACAACAAATAATGACTTTGTTTAATAAATGTGAGCTTCTGGCTTCAGTTCCACAACCTTTCTCCAGCTCTGCTGCTCTTCCCTGGACATGCTCCAGCCTCTCAATGTCTTTTCTGTCCTGAGGGGCCCAAAACTGAGCACAGGACTTGAAGTGTGGCCTCCCCAGTGCCCAGCATGGGGAGGGGGCAATCACTGCCCTGGTCCTGCTGCCCCACCATGGCTGGCACAGCCCAGGTGCCATTGGCCTCTTGTCCCCCTGGGCACACCTGGATCGTGTTCAGCTGCTGTCACCAGCACCCCCAGGACCTTTTCCATCTTTCCAGCCATTCTTCCCCCAGCCTGCAGCCCTGCAGGGGTTGTTGTGGCCCAAGTTACTCACTTGGACTGGGTTCACCAACACACAAGTATTATATATTAAAGTGGTTGTAGTGAAAGAGCAAAATGTATTGATCCAACTGGATTCTTCAGTTCCTGCCAAGGGAAATTAGGGAGTTTAGTGTCCCTAGACTGAATTTAGACTTGTAAATAACCCCTCAGGCAATAACATGCAAGTGCAGGCAGCCAGAAGAAAACAATTTAAAAATTACTATGCTTGAGGTTGCAAATACCAGCTTAAACAAGACTTAGCTGTTGAAAACATACAACTCCATGAGGAGACTCTGAGAATTCCACTTAAATGCTGGTTCTGGTTTTCATAAATAGAGGTGAAAGCTAGAGAAGCTCAGCTAGAGGTCTCAGCTCAAAGATGAGCTTCCAAAAGTAAAACTGCAGAAATAAAATAATATTTAAACTGAGGGAAGTTGTAGGAATTTCTGAAGAGTAGGATGAAGTTGTCTCCTCTAAGGAGAAAAAGTGGCATTTTTTAATGAAAAGGCTTGAGTTTGCATCATGGCAGAGGTGTTTTGCAGCAAGGAGAGGTCACTCAAGAGGGACTGTCCCCACAGAGTGTTTGCACACACTCTGCTCACTTGAGATCTGAGTCTTCACAAAGAGAAGATCTGGACAGAGCAGCCAGAGATAAACAGGAATAATAAATTCATGTGCTCCTCTAAATGATACATGACTATTTTTGATGGACACTTCTGATAATGACCCAGATTCATAGGTCCTCCCCACGTATCAGGAAATATCAGTGATTTTGATATAGGGTACCAAACACAACCCAGTATTCATGTCCCAAACAGCTGCACACATTGAAACATTTTATCTCTCAAAATGAACCACTACATAGTGGCAAACTGATAATTCAGAGCAATTCCCTTTTTTCCTATAGATTCAAAATACTCTATTTTTTTCCCCTACGGAATGTAAAAATAAAATTGTAGGACATTCTCACTTGATAGCATCAAGTAATTCCTCAACTCATACCGTGTTTTATGCCAACAATTGGATCTTGTTTTATATATATGTCCATATTTACCTCAAGTATGTCTAATAGTTTCATGGTGAGTTCATTTTTTGCTTGAAGTTTCACATAACCTTTCAGAAATGAGTAGGTATCAACTTCATCCTTCTGTCTGCTTCATTTCATGAGTACCTTATTAAATAAAAAATAAGTTTCACAAAACAATTCTAAAATATGATTCCCCCCCAAATCTGGGTCTGTCAAGATGTATTTCCTTGGGCAGTTGTGAACAGATCATATGGCTTGATCTGATGAGCAGGAAGATGGTGATGAGCATAGCTTGCTATTGTTAAACAACACATGAATAATGCACTGGGTTTGGGATCCCTCAGCTCTTCTGGTTTTAATCATCCATTTTCTTTTCTTCCATTTCGTAACTGGACTGTTGATGTAATCCCACCCCATGTGAATGCTAAGTTGAGGGTTTCACAATAAATGGAGTCCCATCTAAACCAGCGTGAAGGAGCCACACAGTGTAATCTAAGGTGCCCACAAGAGCTGGCAGAGGACAGGGCTCCTGATGTAGCCAGTGGAGTCTCCAGTAATTAAATAATAATTAGCAATTAAATTATCAGCAAAACGTTTTAATCTTGCCTTTAGTGTCCTTGCTTGCCTGAAGAAAGGCAGTGTTTTATTTCAGTAGAGAGAGGATGGACCATGCAACATGTGGGAAAGCAGGAGATGTGGCTGGGACTGGGTGACATCAGCTCCTTGAACTGAGCCCTCTGCCATGGTCTCACCAAGAAAAGCCTAAAAGAATCATTGGGTGAGATGACTGCATAACACAGGCCAGGAATTTTATCAAGAAAGGGTTTTATCAGAATTAAAAGCTCTATTTGAGAACTTTAAAGCAGTGAATCCTCATCCAATGGCTGCACATTGCAAATCTAAATGTTTGCACTCAGGATAAAAGCAAAATCCATAGGCAACATCAGTACCAGGGAACAAAACACTTTGTTTTCAAAGCTGATGATGTTACTGCTTGCTGGGAACAATCCTGGGCTGTGCCTGGGAATGCCAGGTCAGTGCCAGCTGGCCCAGCCCAAACCAGTGCCAGGAACTGTTCTGTGAATTTAGCAAGGTGAGCAGTCAGATTCCAGCCTCTTTGTGGTGATGTGGCATTGTTTAATTGTCAACCAACACTATGGGTTTGTGTATGCATTAATTTTCTACTTTCTGCCACAGGATTTGTGTCTTTTGCTATACAGCAGACATTTCTCCCTGTCCTTGTCCTGCCAGGTGCTATGGAATCACCTCCAGGTCCTGGCTGTGCCCCTCCTGGCTACTGCAAGATTAACCCTGTCCTGGCCAGAACCAGGACACTCCCCCAAAATGCTATCAAAGGGTAACCTCTGCCTCTCACACAGACTACACTGAATTGACCAAGCTGCTTGAGACTCTCAGTACTGGGCATGGTTTTGAGACATCACCTCTTCCATTTTTTATTGTATTCTTCTAAAAGAAATTCCTTTTATGATTAACCCTGTACATATCCTACTTCCTATGCTGAGTCTTGTTTCTACACCCATGGCTCCAGAGCATTGCAACAACCACCCACATTCATTCAGCTGGATCTCCTCTGCTGAGGAGCGTTCAGTGAGGGACACCTGCACTGAACAGCTCATGAGCAGCTGCTGGACTTCCATTCCATTTGGGTGATGTCTTTATTCCAGAACCATTTTGAACAAAAAGGCACTGGAGCAGTAGTTGTGGAGTCTCCATATATACAAAACCCTGCTACTTGGAGATATACAAAACTGTGCTGAAACTAAAGGATCCTAAAGTCTCCAGGATTCCTAAGTTTAGGCTGTTATTGCTATACTTGAGCACCTAAATTCCACCTTAATCCCACCTGAGATGCCCCCATGCCCTTGTGAATTTTAAAATTCCTTATCACAGAATCACAGAATGGTTTGAGCTGGAAGGGACTTTAAAGACCATCTAGTTCCAGCCCCTTGCCATGGGCAGGGATGGACCCACTAAACTAAATAAACCCACTAAACCAGGCTGTTCCTTATGGTGATTTTGGGCTCAGATGTTACACAGAGAAGGAAAGCATGGAGGTGAGTTGTTCCTGTGGCTGCTTGCCAAGTCAGAACTGAGTGTCACAGAGTGACCTCAGAGCTTGGTTCTCTTCTGGTGCACTACACTGGATGGAGCATCCTCTCATTCTGCACTGGAGCAGGTCACACAGCCCTGTCCTCAGTGGTGTGACTTTGACCCTGCTGAGGCCTTGCAGCAAACACCTTTCCTCTAAACACTTCAGCTCAGAGACTCCTGCCCCAACCTCATGTCTCCCATACTCAGCCACAAAGCCAGAAAACAAAACTCCCAACCTTCCTTCCCTTGCCTGCCCCCTCAGCCTGGCTTTATTTCCCAGGGCTGCTGATGGTTGAAGAACAATTGGTTTTGCTCATCTGAGGGGATTTGCATTGTGAATCTTCCCGAGGAGCCAAGGAGCAGAAGGGTGGGAGAGGAGGGTGGGAGGAGAGATGCTCTGCCAGCCAGGCAGGCGGGATCGCTCTGGCAGCAGCTCTGCCTGGCTTTCCCTCTGCTTCCCGGGGGAAATCCTCCCTCTCACTCCAGGCTTCTCCCCTGCCACACCAGAGGCAGGACAAGGAGGCAGCAGAAGAGTCCCTGCCCTGCCAGCACCCAACACCAGCTCTCACCTGCAGCAGGCAAACCATGAGGACGAGCTCTTTGCTCCTGCAGCATCTTCACCTTTGACTGAAAACCTTCACCCATTTCCACAAGGCACCATGGAGGAGCAGTACATTTCCAAACTCCACCCAGTAGTGGATTATGGAGCTGGGGTCTTCCTGCTAATCATAGGTGAGTTCACAGCCTGCTCGTTTGCTTGGAGCCAGGGAGCAGAGATACAGGGATTGCCTGTCTGTGCAGGCAGAAGAACCTGGAGGGAAATGACAGCAAATATTTCCCCACAGGTTCCCCTGCTTTAGTGCCTTGGAGTTGGTTGGCAGCCAGGATTAATCTCCACTCTTGGATCTGGAATTTTATTTTGGTGCTGAAGAATGGCCAGCACAAATTTGCCTCTGTGGCATCACAAGTGTTTGAAATAAGTTGTCTGTCACTTTCTGTGGCATCTCAGCCCTGAGAACTGAGCCAGGGCTGCTCAATCCATGGGACTGATCAGGGGAAGGCAGCTGTGGGCTGACCCTTGGTGGGGGAAGTGTTGTTCTGCTGTGTCTTGGTAGGATGAACTGCGACAGAACAGCAAAGTGTTTGCAAATAGCAGTTCTGGGTTGGGCAGCAGCCTGTTTGCCCTGCTGCAGGCAGATTGACAATGAAATACAAGTGGGGATAGCTACCAGCCCATGGCTTCAGTTAAGTGTTTTCTTCCTTGTCTGCTTCTTGCATGTGCACAGGCATTCATTTTCTGCCCTCGTGGATTTGGGGAGGAATGGAACTTGTTTAGGCATGCTTTCCACCTGAATTTTTCCTAAGATTCCTTCCTTCAGCTCTCTTGAAAACTCTGGTTGACATAAGAAACACAAGCCTATATTTTCATGTGCTTTAATACTGAGGCTCTGGGCAGAAGTGCTGGACTTTAGCACTTCCTATTTCCTCTTGTTCTGCACAGCAGAGCACAACTCAGGGTGAGAAAATCCCTGTTTACAAAACAGTGAAGGGCTTTTTCAAGTCAGGATGCCAGCTCCCTGCTCTCAGAAATGTAAATACATAGATGCAGTTAAGGCAATGGGAAGGGACAGCAAAAATGGTCTGGAGGCTGAAGCTCCCCGTGTTCATGTTCCACTATGCTGCAATCTCACACCTCTCCTAAAGGACTTTGAGGCACTGAAACTCCATGCAGAGCTTCCAGCATCAGATCCAGAGCCCTGAGTGGCAGCCAGGCTCACTGCATCCTGCAGGGATGCTCAGAAATAAAGCAGTGAGCTGGACTGGAAGCAAGTATTATTTATCCATAGCTCTGCCACCTCACTGGGGCTGCACGCTTGTGCCCTGAAATGATGATTTTGTTAGGAACAAGGCCAGAACGTGGGTGGCAGCACTCACCACCAGCTCTTTGGTTACCATCCCACAGTCACAGCTCTGTCCTGTGCCAGCCAGCAGCCCACAGGCTGTGGGGTGGAGGGGAAGAGCTTCTGTCATGGAAAAACAGAGGCTGGGCCTGGAGGTCACCTCTGATGATGGAGATGGTCCTGCATCTTGAGGAGGGGCTGGGCTCTTACAGAACAAAGTGAACTGGGTTCATTTTTCCTCCTGAAGCCTGAGGATGTTCTATTTTGGGATTCTCACTTTGAGAAACAGAATGAGGGGCTGGAGTGACTCCAGAGAAGGGAATGGAGCTGGGGAAGGGGCTGGAGCCCCAGGAATGGCTGAGGGAGCTGGGAAAGGAGCTCAGCCTGGAGAAAAGGGGGATCAGGGGGAACCTTGTGGCTCTGCACAACTCCTGACAGGAGGGGACAGCCGGGGGGGATTTGGGCTCTGCTCCCAGGGAACAGGGACAGGACAAGAAGAAATGGCCTCAAGTTGCACCAGGGCAGGTTTAGATTGGATATTAGGAAACATTTCTTCATGGAAAGGACTGTGAAGCACTGGGACAGGCTGCCCAGGGCAGTGCTGGAGTCACCATCCCTGGGGGGATTTAAAAGCTGTGAGGATGTGGCACTTGGGGACATGGGTTAGAGGGGGCCTGGGGAGTGCTTGGACCCAATGATCTTAGAGGTGTTTTCCAATCCAAAGGATTCTCTGATTCCATGATTCCATGTCCCAGCCTGTGGAGAGTGCTCTGTCCACTGAGCACAGGCTGCTCTGTCAGCAAGGGGCCAAGCCCCCACGAGCATCATCCCATGTGTGCAGAGACAGATCCTGAGAGCTCAGGGAACCCTTCAAGGGCATCCAGAGGTGGCAAATGAACTTGTGTGGTCAGAAGGTGAATGAAGGAGGGACATGGGGTCTCAGATTTGTGTCCCCATTTCAGTTAAGCCTTTCTCTTAACACCTTTGAGGTTTTTTGTATTTACACCCATCTATTTATTCCATTTCATTGCATATGCCTCTATTAAGTCCTCTGTGGGCACTTTTAAGTGGTACCTGTGAGCAAATACAGCCTACCTGCATTCATAGCCACAAGGGAACATGACAGAATCTTTTTCTGTCTCTCTCTTTCACATCTGGCTATAGAGGACACCTTCTCAGGGAAACCTTTCATCAAAATGTTGCTACAGCACCATGTTCACTTGAAAGAAGAGAGAAAATGAGTTGTTTGGTGCATGTACTTCTGACACTGCTGTCACCAGCTCTTTGAAGCCCTGTGGCACACCTGAATAATGTATATCTGACAGCTCCTTTTGCAAAGCAACCTCTGGGTCTGTTGCATGCCCCTGGCTAAACAACTCCCATGGTCCCACTACCCTGAGACCACCAGAACAGTCATGCTAATTCTCAGGGATCAGCAGGGACTCTGAGCTGCCCAGCCAGCACCCAGGCAGCCAGAGCCCAGTGCTGAGGCTCCAGTTGAAGATGAAGGAAGTCAAACAGAAGAAAGGTTTTGGGAAGTGCAGGGGAAACATGGGTAGGATGGCTGGAGTACTTCAGCAGGAAGTAGAAGTGGGGATATTCTTTTTCAGTGCAAGAAATACTTGGACCTGCTGGAGTGGGTCCAGAGGAGGCCACAAAGATGCTCTAAGGGCTGGAGACAGGCTGGGAGAGCTGGGGAGTTCTCTCTGGAAAAGGCTGCAGGGAGACCTCATTGTGGCCTTCCAGTACTTAAAGGGGGCTTATAAAAAAGACAGAAAGGGACTTTTCACATGGGCAGACAGCGACAGGACATTCCAAACCCTGCCAGGACATTCCAAAACATGCCAACCTTCCATTATCCCAGGTTGTTGCAAGCCCTGTCCAGCCTGGCCTTGAACACTTCCAGGGATCCAGGGGCAGCCACAGCTTCTCTGGGCACCCTGTGCCAGGGCCTCCCTAACCCCGCAGGGAAGAACACCTAATATCAAATCTAAACCTGCTCTCTTTCAGTTTAAAGCCATTCACCCTTATCACTACATAATCTTGTAAGAAATCCCCCCTCAGCTCTGCTGTAGCCCCTCTCAGGCGCTTCACACACTTGCAGTGGATTTCACAGAAGTGTTACCTGTGTGATATTCTGGTCTGTGTTGATCCCTCCCTTTCAGCCCTCCTGACAATCCTGGGGAACTCAGCTGTCCTTGCCACGGCTGTGAAGCACTCTTCCCTGCTGAAGCCCCCAGAGCTGCTGACAGTGAACCTGGCAGTGGCAGACGTTGGGATGGCCCTCAGCATGTACCCTCTGGCCATTGCCTCTGCCTGGAACCACGCCTGGCTGGGGGGAGATGCCTCCTGTGTGTACTATGCCCTGATGGGTTTCCTGTTCGGGGTCTGCAGCATGATGACCCTGTGTGCCATGGCCGTGATCCGGTTCCTCGTCACCAGCTCCTCCAAATCCAGCAGTGAGTAAATCGCCTGTCTGTCACTGGTGTGCTGTGTTTGGGCTGGGCTGGGCTGGGCTGGGAGGTGCTTTGTGGAATATCAGGTCAGCAACAGCAGAATAAGCCTCAGCTTCTAGTGCAGTATCAAATCCCGCTCTTCTCAGAGGGATCTGATTAAACTCTGTATGAATCAGGGAGGTTTTTCACTTCTCAGTTTTATGAAGTGAAACTACCTGAGAATGAAGAGCACAAGTGTTTTCCTGGACCAGACTGCCTTCCCTTCCTGTTTGTATCCAAGCAGACACACTGGATTTAAAGGAAGGAATATTCTTCTGGCATTCCTGGGCTGGGACCGCAGCACATTCAGGGTGAAATTGATCTTGTAAAGCTCCCTGCCTTACTAAGCTCTAGTGGAGCACTGAGAGCTGTGTTTAGGTCTCATCCAGTGCTCTAGAAGAAACTCTGTTTCTCTAAAAGCTCAAAGGTTAGGGACCTGCAGCAGCAGCCCAGGTGTATCTGTACCTGTGTATCTCCACCATCCTCCTCTCTAAGGAGAAGTTATAGCAAACCCCCATGTGGCTGGGATAGGATCCATATATTCTTGCTCTTCCTCTTTCTTGCAGGTAACAAAATCACCAAGAACACTGTCTGCATCCTGATTGCTTTTATCTGGCTCTACTCCTTGCTCTGGGCCATCCTGCCTTTGGTGGGCTGGGGCTACTACGGCCCTGAGCCCTTTGGCATCTCTTGTACAATTGCCTGGAGCAAGTTCCACAACTCCTCCAATGGTTTCTCCTTCATCCTGACCATGTTCCTCCTGTGCACGGTGCTGCCTGCGCTGACCATCATTGCCTGTTACTTGGGGATTGCCTGGAAGGTTCACAAGGCATACCAAGAGATCCAGAATATTGACAGGATCCCTAATGCAGCCAAACTGGAGAAGAAGCTGACCCTGGTGAGTTATCCCTGTGATGGGAAGAGTGTGCAATAATCAGGAGCTGGCAGAGAGCTGGCTCTGCTCCCACACAGCTCACAGAATCATGGAATTACAGAGACCTACACAGAAATTCTGTATGGAAACAAGAATTTAATATATTAAGTATTAATATATTCTTTTTTTTCCAAATACGCACTTCAGTTGTGCATTTCTTGTGGAAAAGCAGAATTGATCCAAGCTTTCTAGAGGCCAGTCATAGAATCACTGAATCATTAAGGCTGGAAAAGGTCTCTAAGACCATCAGGTCCTACCATTAATTCAGCACTGACAGGTCCACCACTTAACTATGCCCCTAAGCACCACAGCAACACATTTTTTTAAATATTGCTAATGACAGTGACTCCACCAGTCTGCCCCAATGCCCCTCCCATGAAGAAATGCTTCCTAATATCCAACCTAAACATGCCCTGGTGCAACCTGAGGGCAGTTCCTCTTGTCCTTTCCTTTTTTACCTGGGAGCAGAGCCTGACCCCCACCTGGCTCTACCCTGCAGGGAGTTGTAGAGAGTGGCAAGGTCCCTCCTGAGTCTCCTTTTCTCCAGGGTGAGCGCTCCCAGCTCTCTCATCAGACTTGTGCTCCAGCCCCTCAGTATCTCTCTTGTGAAGGCCCAGCAAGCACAGCTTTGGGTGTGTCCCCCACAGCCCTCCTGTGCCAGGGTGTCCAGCCCTGTCTGTGCCACTGCAGACAGCTCTGTTCCCTTGCAGATGGCCGTGCTCATCTCCGTGGCGTTCCTGAGCTCCTGGACTCCCTACGCAGCCGCCAGCTTCTGGTCCATCTTTAACTCCAGCGACTCCCTGCAGCCCGTGCTGACGCTGCTGCCCTGCCTGTTTGCCAAGTCCTCCACCGCCTACAACCCTTTCATTTACTACGCCTTCAGCAAGGCTTTCCGCGGCGAGGTGCGGCAGCTGCAGCGCTGCTGTGCCTGGAGGCGCCACTCCTGGCGCTCCGACGCCTCGGCCGGGAGCCCCGTGTCCGCGTGGAGCGGGAGGGACAGCGTCCGTCTGTCTGCGGCCAGGCTGGAGAGCCCGGGGGCTGCGGCTCCCTGAAGGGCAGGGGCACAACCCAGCCCCAAGGGAGCAGGGATGCAGTAAATGAGGTGGTCACTGCGTATCTTATGGCGATACAGAGGTTTAATTATATATTTTTAAGCAACGCTAAAATATTGTCTTTTGGCCTCACCAAAAAAAAAAAAAAAAAAAAAATCTATTTTTTCCTCAAGGAATTCCACTTTAGGGAAAATAGATTTATGTACCAAACATAAAATCATATAAATTAAACTTATTTTCAGGTAAACAGAGATTTTTACTTTTGTTGATTTTTTTTCCCCAATACTTTTAATTTTTTTAATGCAAGCTATCTTACAACTCTTGGCTCTATCACTAAAAAAGCCACCAGAGAAAACCATAGGTTGCACACAGTGTTACCAAATAAACACAGCTAAGTGTGTAGTTTTCCAGCAATACAGACTGAAAACCATATGGGGAGCAAGAAATGTTAGCTGCTGGGAAAATGTAGAATGTGGCTGCTCCCAAAATGATGCAGAGATCTGTGGTTCCTTGCTCTTTCAGAGGTGCAGCTCCAGCTCCTCCAAGCACAAGTCCCAGGAGCTGAGCAGCCTCGGTGGGATGAGGTTTGGTGGGATGTGGCAGTCAGTGAAGGATGCCTTCTGTGTACCCCCAATGGCACAGTGGGAAGGGAAGAGAAGGAAGCTCTCAGCAGGAGGAGCTGTGTCCTTCAGCTGCTGCTGGCTGAGGTACAACAGCTCTCCTGCCACGGAGCACTTTAGGATTGGAATAGTCAAGGTTGGAAAAACCTTTAAAATCGTGTCCAACCATCAATCCATCATCACCATGTTCACCATTAAACCATGTCCTCAAGTGCCATGGTCACTTATTTTCAGAATACTTCAGGGATGGTGACTCCATCACTTCCCTGTCCCAGTGCTTTACCACCCTTCCTCTGCAGCTGCTCTCTGTACGATGACACAAGGCATTCCCAGGAAGCTTCCAAGCAGTGTCACCCTGCAGCAGTCCTGGCTCTCATGGCTTCCATGGGAGCTCCTGAGATCCCAAATTCCTCCCTGGCTAGGGCACTGACACGACTGCAACTGAGAACTGGGTTTGCTGATGCAGTGCAACCCTAACACCAGGTTTGTGTGGTTGATTTTTTAGGTTTTCAGGAGGTAATCTATGGCCAAATTCTAATTCCATGGTTATTTCCTAACCAGCCTTGTGCTGTCTTTTCAGAGATGGAAGCAGGATACAAGCACCAAGTTCAGGAGTGGGTCTGGGCACCTCATGTTTGCAATCATCAGTGCAACCACCTCAATACAAACAAAAATTTAATCTAAAACCTCCAACAGATCAGACCTCTCACATATTAGGAGTTTTCTCATCACTCTGAGGAGGTCTACAATGCAGACACTCAACCTGAGCCAGCCACCTTTGGCTTCTTTCTTTCCATTGAGGGTAAATGGAGTTCCCTATTCAGATGATGACATATGAAGTTAAATAATACAACTAAAACTCTGATTTGTATTAAAATAAGTTGGAATTCAATGCCTTGCTTTGAAAAAGCTTCTAGGCAGTCTCTGGCTATTGAGGCATAGGAATAACTTACAGAATCTTTACAGAAAACTTCTCTTAATGGTCAATTCTCCATTTGTAAAATTAAATGTGACTCATTTCAGAACAAAGATCAATTATTTGAGAGAGGCCATTACTCCAGAAGTTAGAGCATGAGGATAACACTGCAAAGGCTAGGATTCCATGCCATTACTTTGCCAGTAATACTGTGCAACTTAAACTTTGTCTTGGGTTCTTCTCTCATCCACGTAACAGAGACAGTTTTGCTGCTCATGAATGTAAACACAAGTTGTTTGATGAACAACTTCATAGAATCACAGAAACACAGAATCATAGAGTGGTTTGGGTTGGAACGGACCTGAAAGATCATCCTGTTCCAACCCCCTTCTACTATCCCAGGTTCCTCCAAGCTCCATCCAGCCTGGCCTTGAACACTTCCAGGGATGGGGCAGCCACAATGTAACTCTCTATAAAACTATAGGTAGATAAACCATAATTGTTGAATTTTATGGCTTACTAAGATAGAAATGCTGTACATGGCAGTAGCCTGTATAGGAGCAGCTGTGCACTGTGCTCTGTCCCCACCACTGCCTTTCCCTGAGAAACCATCATTTCTCAAATCAAAGTGCTGCAGGATTCAATCCTATCTCTGCTGGATGGGTGACCCTGCCTGAAGACTTCTAGGTCTACTACAACTGCCAAAAAAACTCAAAACAAGTTCTCTGCATGCAGAAGAGATCAGGCAAAACAGACCAACAAAAGGGCTGCAGCAGTTATTTTATTTATCAGTATATCTGGGAAAAAAAACCCCAAACACACTTAAATTCCCTTCCCTTCCCGAAGTCATGGTTCTAGAGATAAAATTTTCTTGTGGGTACCTATATAAATAATCCTCAAATAGAACAAGCAGAGAGTTTAGAACTTTCTCAGAAAGCACAAAACACGAGGCTGGGGGGGCAGTGGGAGCAGAGGTTTGTGGTTGGCCATCCCTTGGTGACAATCAAGTGGTCAGTGTAAGGCTGCTGAGTTGTGACATTTCAGAGTCACATGGATTGCTGCCTCTTCTCCAGGCACTTCTCAATATCATCCAACACTTGCACAGCTGCTTTTGGAATACGAGTGCCTGGGCCAAACACATTGGCAACGCCGGCTTCATACAGGAAGTCATAATCCTGTTGGAAAAGAGATTTAAGATCTGTAGATAATAGTGAAACAGACAACTGATAATTGATTTATGACTGGGGCATGCTCTGTCCTCTGTGCTGGGCCTGAGAAAGCAACAAGTCCCAGAGAGAGGTGGCACAGCTTCAAGGAAATGGGAAAAGGGTAAAAGTTAGAAGGTAGGAAAAAAAAAAGATCAGTAGGAAAGGGTTTATTTCTTTAGAGTCAGATTAATGGCAATCCTTGGAAAGTATTCAAAAGTCAACTGTATATGAGTCTGAATAATCTAACCTAACCTAAATTTGATCTAACTTCTAATTTTGAAAATAGTACTTTAGACAAGGGCTTGGAGCAGGTGATTGCCAGTGGTCTCTTGAGTTAATCTAATTTTATGACTATCCTGAAATTTCAAAAATACTTGGGAACCAGCTCTGTATTCTCTCTTTCTTCTACATAGGATACATTACACCTTTACCAAACACAGGGTAGTAGCATCCCATTCAGAGATATTGGACAGAACACAAATTATCTCCTAGAAAAATACTATGAGTTTTCTTGGTTCAGTTTAGAATTCTGTCATTCCTGAGTACTTACTTAACTGCCTAGAAAAGGGAGAGGTGTGGAAAAAGGAAATAACAGGAGATTTATATGCAAAATCAGTTTGGATCACTATGGACAGGGGATGGCTGTAAGGTGATGGAGACAGGCAGATTGTGCATCAGCTAAGGAAAATTTAAAGATGAAAACACAGATCTGACTGTAAGAGAATTCAACAAACTGCTCAACAGCTTAGGAGAAAGCAGAGGGAATGAAGGTGACCCCTGCCTGATGATGGGGAAGGTGAAGAGAGGCTAAAAAGTGAGTGAAATGTGCAGCCCATGGATGATGGGACCTGCCAGGGACCTTAGTCACTGGCTGTAGCTCTTCCCAACCATTGCCTGAAGTCAAAAGGTCTCTTAAAACAGAAGCCAGCCTGTACCAATGATATGCAAGGCCTGGTGATGCAAAACAACAGAACATAAAGAACATCTCCCTGAAGCTCATCTTTTCACAACACAGCTGCATATTCCATCCCACAAACGCTCTAAGTTAAACCAGGACATGGCGTACAGAAAATCAGATCAGGGAGAATCCCATCTTACAGACCTGACATTACAGAACAGAGAAACAGCTCAAACAGCTCAGACAGAGAGAAATCAGTCTCTCAGCTCGATGGAAATGGTGCTGCCCGTACCTGAGGGGGGATGACTCCTCCACACATGACCAGGATGTCGGGCCGGCCCAGGGCACTGAGCTCCTTGATGAGTTCAGGCACCAGCGTTTTGTGCCCCGCGGCGAGCGTGCTCACTCCGACGCAGTGCACGTCCGCATCCACCGCCTGCTGCGCCACCTCCCGCGGGGTCTGTGTGCAAACAGCGCTGGGACAGGCGGAGCCACAGCCCGGGGGCTGGGCACACATTCCAGGGACAAGGGATGCATCGGGGTCTGTGTGCAAACAGCGCTGGGACAGGACACAGCCACAGCCCGGGGGCTGGGCACGCACTCCAGGGACAAGGGATGCACCGGGGTCTGTGTGCAAACAGCGCTGGGACAGGACACAGCCACAGCCCGGGGGCGGGGCACGCACTCCAGGGACAAGGGATGCACCGGGAATGCTCAGTCCTACCTGGAAGAGGGGACCGATGTCCACGTCAAAGCCGATGTCTGCGAATCCCGTAGCGATGACTTTGGCTCCTCTGTCGTGGCCATCCTGACCCATCTTGGCAACCAGGATTCGGGGCCTGCGGCCCTCACGGTCCATGAACTTGTTAACTCTGGTTGAAAACACACATTCTCTCAGTGAAAGTCACTGAGAATTACTGGAAGTATTCCCACACATAAAAAAGGCACTTGCTGCAAATATAGGGTAATGTCATCAAATAAAAAGAACTTCTAAGTCATGGTTTGGCTGTGCAGTCTGCACACTACGTTAATATTCATGTTATGTTATTACTAACTCGCTTATTGTACTTACAGCCTCAAAAATAAAATACTCTTTATTTAAAAAATCTTCCACTACTTTTTGCTTTCTAACAGGTAAAATACTGAATTCTCTGAGGGTTTAAGGAGCTGAATTACAACTCACGAAAACACATCTTTTAGTTTTTAAGAATAATTATGACCTATTGTTTCAGAAGTACTCACATACAGATGGGTCATCATGATGTGCATTATCATTCCACTGGGCAAAAATCTGTCCATGGAAGGATTATTGTATCTCCTATTCTGTGCACTCATTTCACTGCCCCTCGTTTTTTGGAGAGTGGCAGTTCATGTTTCTGTTGTATTGATGCTACTGTGTAATCACAACCTCAGATATTAACCTGCCACCTTACTGCTCATTATTCAAGTACCACCAGGATCTCTCTGTGGTTACAGGCTGGACTCACTGATCTTAAAAGTCTTTTCCAACCTAAATGATTCTGTGATTCTATGTAAGAAAAGGAGCTACATCTTGATTTTCAAGGGGTTAGTTCAGTTCTCTTTCACAAAAAAGCTAATTAAAAATAGTTGAATTTAAATAGCTACAATAAAAGAACAATGGTGACATTTCCTAGCACAACTACTTTCAAGTCAATCTAATCATCACCACTGCAAAGCCATCAGTAATTCCCTTTGAGGAGAGCCTGAACTCTTTAATGGATAAGCCCCAACACAGCAGGGACTGATGAGCATCGATTTGTGCTGCATCATCTCCCACAGCAGCAATTCAGGCTCTGTGGCCCCGAGGGCAGCAGTAAAGGCAGAAGCTGAGAAAAGGCCCAAGAGGTAACTGTTTTCACACATACCAACATCTTCGGATGCCTTCTCCATCGGGGTATGAGTAACACCCAAAGACTGGAGGTTGTAAGTGGATATCCAGACAGATTTTAGCAAGTTTTAGCAACAGTAAGAGTGAAATTGCAGAACAATTTATGGGTAGATCAAAACGAGGTTTTCTACTATGAACTGCTGGAAATATTTTAGAGATGACTATTACACAGCCTTTAAAAGAAGAACCCAAATGTACAGGGATTTCAGGCAATGTTTCTCAGCTTGTCAATCCTGTGGCTGCTTAGGCTATTTGAAAAAAACTCTCACATCATAACTTCACCTCAGTGAATTTTGTTTGCAAGCAAATACAACTTCAATTAAAATTTGACTTTGTCTTATTGTACTTAATCCTTGTCATCCTACTTCCTTGCTTAGGAGAGTGCTTTTGCAGGCCACTGTTTTCCCAGGGATGTCACCCAGGTTTGGGAAATGGTTATTTAGGGCACAGTCAGCAGCACATGTACCTCTTGGATTAAATATGAGGCCATTACATGTTTGGCTATCTGGGAAGAGTTCTCACCTTTTGATGGCATGAAGGATTTCATCACTCTCCCCAAACTCCTGGCGATAGGCCCCGCTCACCATGCGGTCGCTGGCCTTGTGCTCCCCGAACACCTTCTTCATGGCATCTGTTATCTCCCCCACGGTGCACCTGAGGCACAGACAAAAACCACTTGTATTATCAGCAGGCTGAAATGAAAACAGAACACAGACATCACTGGCCCAACCATCTGCCTTGCTGCTGGACAAATTTACTTACACTGGTTTCCCTTTCAGGGCTGCAACTGTGAACATCTGACTCACCCCACTGCCACCCGCTGACAGAACATGCAAAGGCATTTTTAAGAAAATATTTTACTGCTCATGTGAGAATTGATTTACAACTGGCAAAGCAATGGGGAATGGCAAAATGCTTCAGAAAATTAAATCAGATTTTCTGAATGGGGATTTTTTTGGGGGGGGCTCAGACTGAAAGATCCTGCATTTGGACTCATGCTAAAATACAAAATGATGCCTTGGGTTTTAGCTTTAGTATTTTTCAGAATCTCTGCTGCTTAGTGTGTAACTCTGAAATTTCACATTAGGTGTTAATGAGTTCTCTTCACAGGGCAGTTAGACAAAACAATTCCTTTCTAGACAGAGAATTAAGCACAACTGGTACCCAAAAAGCAGAAACAATGGCTAAGGGAAAGGGGGCAAGCCAGGGGGCTGAGACTTCACAGCCTGGGGCTGTGGTTGGACAACTGACTCCAACATGTAGATGAACCAAAACTTATAAAAGCATAAAACTCGTGACTGGGTGCCATCTTGGATGTGAATTTGGTGTAGCCCTGGCCAGGCTCTTGCACTGCCCAAAGTGTATCCTTTCAATAAATACTTATTTTATTCCTTTTGCTCTGTCTAGTCTCTGTTCCAGGTCAGCCTTTCCCGGCAACAAAAATATAAATCAAGAGGGGACAGAAAAAGGAAGAGCACACAGAAGGGACTGAAACCTAACATTTTAACAGGAATTTTTTTTTGCCTTTCCCTTGATGCTTTTATTTTAGTGTTTATTCTCCTCTACTCCTGACACAGCTCCTTTATCCACTGAGATACGGAAGGATCTGGGAAATTTATTTATATGCAAGTTACAAGTTTTTTTGCTACTGGACACACTGTACATGTTTGAAATAATACTTCTGCTGTAGCACAAGTGAGACAAGTGCTGACCTTGAAACAGGAAAGAAACCAGCCTCAGAAGCACCTTGGGTGAAAAAAGGAACAGTTCCACTGGACTCTAAGGATGCCTCACACTGCTCAAGAACATTTCTTACAACTTTGCCTGACTAAGCAAACTGATTTCTCCTTCAGCCGAAAAATGTTTTCACACCAATCTGTGGTGCAAGGAAAGATGAAGCAACAGAGCATGATAAGACTGTGAATATCCATTTTCACATCTCAGACACTTCTTAAACTCCTTGACCCATGAAACAGCTGAGTGACAGAGAAACCCAGTTATGTCCTGGAACTGGTAAGAGTAGGAGTTTAAACAGCAGAATGTGTATGAAGAGCCTCATTTCATATCAGATTCTTTACATCTGTAGTGTTCCTTGTGAGAAATCAAAGCATTGCCTTAAGGAGCTGTAAAATATAATAATAGTGTACCTTACAATGTAAAAGTGCAGCCATTATTTATTTCCACCTCCAAAGAAAAATCCCAAAACTCCAATCTTGCTGACACCACACCCAAGAAAAGTTAAAAGGCATCAATTTTTAAACAAGAATTGGCTGTTCAACCCCACCCCCAGTACCTGGCACGTGCTGCTTCCACTGCCAGAGCAAGTAAGTTGCCTTCCCCAGTGGCAGCACACTGTGTGAGAGCAGCCAGGGACTGCTGGGCTGCTGCTTGGTCTCTGCTGGCCTTCACCTAAAGTGCAGGAGGGAGACATTCAGTTCAAAGACACACAAAGTGAAATGGGAAGTCGAGTGTGGAAGACTGTCTAATTTCAAATATTAATTCTGGATGTGGAATTGTTAATATCCACTTCCTACTTCAATGAGATTAGAAGTTAAAAGGCATCTCGGACCTTAGCATGTGAACAAGTCCATAACATAACCCTAAACAATTTAATCTACATTTTCACTGATTATGAAATTGGATGTTAATTTCTGGTTCTGTAACCCTAGTAACACTTGAAGCACCCAACAGTGAGTGATTAAGCAATGTTACAGGCTTTTAGAGCAAAACATTGCATAGATGGTTTCTATCTTATTTTCAGAACATGGAAAGCTTTCAGTTTTCAAAGGTTGGATATACAGATATATATTCCACTTTCTCCACTAATGACCAGAGTGGACTCTCAGAAATTGGAAGGTCAAACTTCTGGCAAGCTGCCTTTACTCTGCCTCTGTCTGCAGTCACAATAAAATTCATTTTTAAGAAGGTTGTTCCCACCTTGTTGATTTTCTCGATCTGCTTGGCACGGACTGCAGAATTATCAATGGCCAGAACTTCCACTGTCTCCTCTTTCTCTAGCTGGTGCTTGTTCACTCCAACAATTACTTCAGAACCTATTTCCAGTGGAAACACCAGAAACTCAGAACACATTTGCAAACTACTGTGAAAAGACACAATGTTAACAGGACAAGAAGATTTTGAGCATTATTATGCATTGCTTTGCTTACATCACCATATACATTTCAAATATGTAATATCTGCTCTTATAGAATTGATTTAAGTCTGTATTTTCCAGATTTTTTTATGATGAGAGATTAAAGGCATAAACATTCAAATCAGTGAATACTGCAGCAGAAAAAAAAACTTAAATGGAACAATATTTATTGTGCAAACTGATTTAGTAACGAGTCCCTAAAATTGGCGATTTTTCTCTTTTTAAGCTTATATAAGTGTCTCTGACAGAACTAAGCAGAAGTGCTGGTTTCCTGCTCTGCATTTACTTTTCTGATTTAACAGATAAATAAGAAAGTGAAGTTCCTACCTAAAACTACTCCATGTGCATAAAAATTAATTTATCATGTTGGAAAATTTTATTTTAGGTTTCAATCAGTATGGATTTATCAGCTATTTTTATTTGCAGTGCCTGATAACATTAATATGCTCTTTGAAACAACATGAAGTAATTTACCTAATGAGAGAAAACACAGAACTTCACTGATTATTCTTTATTGGTCTTAATTAAGACCTGCTTCGAATTTATCCACCATACAAAGAAGTCCATAGCACTTCTTTCATGTTTAAGTTATCCCTAGTTTCTGTTCCTGGATTACTATTGGAATGCAGATTACAAAAAGAGGAAGAGAGTTTTAAGCACACATGCATAAATATCTCCCCAAATACTTACTCTCTGAGTACATATACATATGTATGGCAGACAAGAAGCTATATCATCCTCTGCTACGATCTGACCATTCAAGAAAAACGGGCAGCTCTCTAGAAAACCCAGGAATTTGGGCAGCTATGGTGAGTATCACCATCTGGTGGCATTTCTGCTTTTAAACTCAGGAATCACAGCTTAAAGCTCCTATGAGAAATGAGCGATTCACTACTGAAGGCTCCAAACACTCCTTTAAAATGGTGTTTCTACTGCTTTGTCATCTGATCTTGAACCTATCAAGCAAGACTTGTCACACTGGTGCTGTGTTTTGTACATGCTTGTCTCTTTCCAGAGCTTTCTCTGACATAAAACCATCACCATTTGTTCTATTGCTTACAATCTGCTACTCCTAAACTGAGAAATAAAACAACCACAGTGAACATGTGTGTAAAAAACCTTTATACTGAAGTATCCCATTAACACTTTTCCCTTCTTTCATCCCCCTGCTCCTACCAGAATCAATCCTGGCTTGTCTCCGGGCTGCACACTCTTCAATACGAAGTTTGGGGATCCCCTCAGCAACAGCTTTGGCCATTCCACCCATTTCTTCTATCTCCTCAATAAGCTGAGAAATGAAGAGGATTGAGACAGTGAGTAGTAGCAAGGTTTAAAAATTGAGCTTTGTACCTGTGCTACCACCCACATTTTCATTAAATGTTATTTACACAGTTTTGTGCTCCAAACTGTGTTTTGTACAGTTTATTTACAAAGACATCACTGAAGCAGAAGTGTAAAATAATTCCTTGATTAGAAGTTACCAATTTATCAAGCAGTCCCTTAGAAGACATTTCTCAAAACTCCTATCCCTAAAATTTTCCCAGAGAAGGTTTTGCAAGCTGACCTTTAAAGCAGCTTCATAGACATCGTTGGTGAGGCACTCCATGAGGTAAGATCCCCCCCAGGGATCTGCCACTTTGGGAATCCCTGATTCCTCCTGGATTATGATCTGTGTGTTGCGGGCAATGCGAGCACTCTTGACTGTGGGCAGCCCCAAGGCCTCATCAAAGGAATTGGTGTGCAAAGACTGCGTCCCTCCAAACACCGCAGCCATGGCTTCGATGGTGGTGCGGATGACGTTGTTGAAGGGATCCTGCAAGGAAAAGGGCAGCTCTGAAGCTCGGTGGTTCTGCCATGGAGCTGAGGCAGGTTAGCCATTATTGCAAAGAAACAAATGCAAAATTCCCCACTGAAATACTGTAATCAGAACAAATGCTGAAAAAAAACCCCAAATCAAACTGATTTATCACTTGTCGATATCTTAACAAAGAAATTAATCCATGAAGAAAGCCAAAATGGTCACTGTGCAAGTAAACTGCTCACAGTAACAAATCAAAGCCTAATTTATATTTAGCAGAGTTTTAAAGAACTTAGTGACTCCAAATCAGAGGGGATGGAACTGCAGGCCTGATGTCTTCCATCCTCCAAATCCAGAATTCCACTGTCTAACATGTGTCAGACAAATTACTAGCCAAGATGTGTTTTGGAACTAAATGTGCTTAAATATTTTCACTCATTACAGCATCACATAAGGTAATTACAGAAAGCTGTGATTTGGATAGGTAAGAATGTAAAACATAATTTATGAATAGATACATATCTGAAGGCATGTTAAGTGTATTTGCCCTCTGAAACCTACAAGGAGAAAATACTGCACACCGAGAAGCTATATTAAGATAAACCACAATGTTTAGACAAAAAGAAAGAGTTATGATCTAACTAGATGGACACTGGAAGGCAATTGAATATGGTTTTGGTAATAATAACATTTTTACTCCCACAATACGTTCAGTTGGAGGACTCAGAGAGACCACTGTTCTGAAGATTCCATTGTTTTAGTTTTACTGTGTTGTTACAGTGTAAGTAAACATTACATTTACTTAAAAAACAACAACAACAAAAAAACCAAAACCCAAAAAAACAAGGCACAGAAGTCAACAATGGTTGCAATCCCAACCTAAAAATAAAAATAACTCCTACTGCATGACTTTGAGCAGCAGGCATTGGGATCAGAGCTGGAACCGAGCTCTGGCCTCACTTGGGAAACTGAGTGCACTCCAATGATTTACCTCCTTGTTGTAATGTAACTCAGCAGGAAGAGCAGAGTGCACCCAGTTTCAAAGGAGCAGATGAGCTGTAATTCTCTCTTCAGCACTGAGCATCAGGGGCATGAGTGATTCCCTTGGCTGCTCAAATGAATTCTCAAGCCAGTGATCTTGAGAAACATGTGCCTCTACTTGCTGACTGCACTGCATTTTGGAAGAATAACTCACTGGACAAATCCAAGAGAGAGCTTCATCCTCTGAGTCCTGAATTGACATAAAGGTGTATCCAGTGTCACTGTGTGCATTTGTCAGACTGAGAGGACAGCTGCTGCACTTCTGTGAGTAACATCAGTAGCCCCCTTTAAGATACACACATGCGAACACCTTTAAGTAAGGAGGTTGATAAGAGTCCAATTTCTAACCTGCTCAGTGAGTGACCAGCCTGAAGTCTGACAATGAGCTCTCAGCAGAAGAGATTTGGAATCCTTGGGCTTAAACATTTTCTCAATCAAGTGAGCCCACAGCCGCCTCCCAGCTCTCAGCTTGGCTATTTCCATATAGAAGTTCATGCCAATTCCCCAGAAGAAAGAAAGCCTGTAATAGGAGAACATGAACAGAATATAACATTGAATCATCCTAATAACTCTGGACCAGTAATGGAGAAACCCTACAGCAAAGTCTCTGATTAATGTACTTTCATAGTTGATGGGAATGTTCCTATTTGCTTGCATATGTAAAAATACTGAATTTGATATTAAACTCTATAGAGGTTTTACCAAAAAAGAGTTTTATACTTGCAAATTTCTTGAGCTCACCTAGGTGCAAATTCATCAATAGTGAGGCCAGCTTTAAGCCCAGTTCTGCAGTACTCCAAGCCATCTGCTATGGTATAAGCTAATTCCAGAATGGCGTCAGCTCCTGCCTCTTGCATGTGGTACCCACTGATGGAAATAGAATTAAATTTTGGCATATTCTGGGAAAAAAAAAAAAGATACAACAGGGTGTAGCAGCAGAAGGGAAGATCAAATACTTGTTCTATCAACATTCACACAGAGTTACAGAATGGTTTGAGTTGGAAGGAAGTTAAGGTCATCTAGCTGCAACACTCCCTGCCATAGCCAGGGACACCACTATTCCAGGTTGCTCCAACCCCCATCCAACCTGGCCTTGGACACTTCCAGGGATGAGGCAGCCACAGCTTCTCTGGGAAACCTCTGCCAGGGCCTCAACACCCTCACAGCGAAAAATTTCTTCCAACATGTAATCTAAATACTCTTTTAGTTTAAAAATGTTCCTCCTTGTCCTGTAACCATCTGTATAAAAATTTGTCACTATTGGTGTTAAATGTTGCTCTCAATCTATTTTATAAACCCCCTTTAGATACTGAAAGGCTGCAGTGAGGTCCCCCTGGAGCCTTCTCCAGGCTGAACATCCCCAGCTCTCTCAGCCTGTCTCCAGGGCAGAGGTGCTCCAGCCCATTCTCTGAATTCCTTGTTGAATGCAAATACAACCCATATCTACAAAGATGTGTTTGCAGATCTGGTCTGACTCAAACTTCACATTTATATGATAAGTGATGTTGGATCTTAATTTCTCCTACTGGCCGTTTCCACAACCACATTACTCTTCTCTATGACATGTCTCCCCATCTTTTCTTTGTTCTCCAAAGTCCCTCATAAACAGTTAACCTAATAACAGAAGTTATACATTTAAACAATGAATACCTTTGAGGTGTACTGGAAGATGTCAGCAATGATCCTCATGGATGGCTCTGGGGGGAAAATGTAGGTATTTCTGACCATGAACTCCTTCAGGATGTCATTCTGGATTGTCCCTGTCAGCTTGGCCTGAGGCACTCCCTGTTCTTCCCCAGTCACAATGAATGTAGCCAGCACAGGAATGACTGCTCCGTTCATTGTCATGGAAACCGACATTTTCTCCAAAGGAATTCCATCAAAAAGGATTTTGGTGTCTTCCACTGTGTCGATGGCAACTCCGGCCATTCCAACATCTCCTCGAACTCGGGGATTGTCTGAATCATACCCACGGTGGGTGGCTAAATCAAAAGCAACTGATAATCCCTGCTGGCCAGCTACATGAAAAAAAAAAAAAGAAAAAACCCAAAAAACAACAAAGAGAGATAGTCAGAAGGGTTGAACAGACTTGCATTAGGATGGGATCTAAGTTTATTAACTCTATTTTACATGATTCAGGATTGATGATGATTCAAGCAAACTAAATTTTGATGTTAAACACTGTTCCCTCTCCAAATCTGTCCAAGGCCCAGTAGTCCTAAACTTTATGTGAAAAAGTTTTTAACTGGGAAAAAAAAGCCAAAAAGGTAGTCCTTACTGTACTTTAAAAATTGCTGAACAACAGCTTATCCACAAGTTATAAATATGCCTAGACAGAAAGTCTAGCTTATACATGTAACTCAGTTTGGCTTAGCTAGAAACAGAAGCATCATAAACTCTGTCACGTTACTTTCTCTTTATCACAAACTAAATACATACAGCCTGTTCCTTGGCTCTACTGACACATGTTGCTATCTGTAAATCTGTTGTAAGAGAAAATTATTAATATCAAGCAGGGACCAGGACAGCCAGAGCTCTTGTTGCTGCAACCTGAAAGCAGAAGCCAAAACTCTGCTGTCCCCAGACATTACCCCCCACCAGCCACTGACTGGGCTGTGCTACCAGCTAACCCAGGTTACCACTTGTCCTTCAGCTCTGTGATCTCAGCTGCTTGAACCCTGGGATAGATCCAAATTATGTCTATGTGTTAAGGTGCAATAAATAAAACCAGCATTTAACACATTCATTCTCCACAGCAAAATGAAACAAAGGCACTTCCAGAAATGATCCAATTTCCCAGGAATAAAGAAAGTGCCACTGGGAAGACCTTATCAGAAATCGAAACTCACAGTGCAGAATAATCACATTTGCCATGTAACTGCTTCACAAGGCAGTGCTGTTTCCCAGACCAGCTGCCCCACCTTTGATGTTGTCCTTGTAGAACTTGTTGCTCTCCTCCACTGTACTGAACCCAGCATACTGGCGGATGGTCCATGGCCTGTACGTGTACATGGTGGGGTAGGGCCCTCGAGTGAAAGGCTTCACCCCTGGCAGCTCCTCAGGGAAGTCCTCTGTGTCCCTTTTGGAGTATAGAGGCTTGATGTCAATCCCTTCTGGGGTGTGCCAAATTAAATCCTTTGGGTTCTTGCCTTTCAGCTGCTTCTGAGCCAGGGCAGCCCACTCGGGGTGCAGCGGCTGCCGGTGCAGGGAGCGCCAGGCCAGGAGCGCGCAGCGGCGCGGCCGCAGCCGCAGGACGGTGTCCCTGGCCCTCAGCATGGCTCTCCTCGCAGTCTGGGGAAGCTGGGCAAAAGAAAAACAAGTATTTGGCATTATCATATGCATATTATAGGAGATCTGAGGATGGAGAGGTCAAGTAGTTTGCTAAAGCCAAAACAATCCCTCAGAAGAAAAATGAAACATGTCATTCATGCACTGGTTTGACAGACAACCCTTCCTCTTGCCTTTCAACCAGGAACAGAGTTCAGGAAAAATACTACATTTTTCTCTAATCAAGGAAAACGTTCCCACAACTTATCTACATCCACATCTGATATGTGTAACTTATTTCAGTCCCTCAGCATCTCCATCATTAATCAGTCACTGAAAAGCCAGCGTGAGGCATGAAGATGGCACAGCCAGCTGCCTTCTCACCTTCACATCTCTCTCATCTAGGAATTCCATAATGTCAAAAAGTGATGCTTTTCCAGGGATGGGGCAGCTACAGCTTCTCTGGGAAATGTGTGCCAGTGCCTCACCATCCTCACAGGGAAGAATTTCTTTCCAGTACCCAACATTAAGGAGGTGCTCTGCAAGAAGTGAGCTGTCAGAAAATCGCTGATATAATCATACTTTGGAGAAGACAGCTTGGGCTGGATGGAGACTAGATATAGGTTGAAAAAGAAAGGAGAAAAACAAAAGTGGTACATGAGAACACAGGGACAATACAAACTGCAGAGCTTGTCCCACAATACATGAGACTGATAGGGGCAATAATGTCAACAATTCCCTGTGAGGGTGGGGAGGCCCTGGCACAGGTTGCCTAGAGAAGCTGTGGCTGCCCCTGGATCCCTGGAAGTGTCCAAGACCACGCTGGATGGGGCTTGGAGCAACCTGGGACAGTGGAAGATGTCCCTGTCCGTGGCAGGGGCTGGAATGGGATGATCTTTCAGGTCCTTTCCAACTCAAACCAGTCTGAGTTCAGTAACTCCTAAAAGCTGTAAGCTCCTTTGCTTCTGCTCTCCATACCTTATCCTCGCACTTCCTTAAAAACAAAACCTTTACAGCTTGGCTCTAAGGGTCAGTCACCTCCTCACTGCCTCATCTCTTTCATAACTCTTCATACTTCCCTGACACCTTTATGAGACATACTGCATAAACTGAAAAGCACCTGTATCACTGCAGCAACACCCTCCAAACATAAGCTTTGACAATATATATGCTAAGTGTGGCACGCCTATAACCTGAGAAGCACAGAGGAGCTGCTGAGGAGCACTGCAGGGATGTGATGCTGCAGCCAGGATGGAAGGCAACCTGTGCCCACACCCCTGCATGGGTCACAGGATGGATCAGGTTGGGAGGATCACAGGGGCTCATCTGGTCCCTCCTCCCTGCTCAAGCAGGGTCATCCCAGAGCTCAGAGCACAGGATTGTGTCCAGACAGTTCTGGAATATCCCAGTGAGGAGACTCCAGCCCCTCTCTGGTCTCTGTTCAGGGCTCAGTCACTGCACAGTAAAGAAGTTCTGCCTCCTGTCCAGCTGGAACTTGCTGGGATCAGCTCCTGCCCGTTCCTCTGGTGCCATTGCTGGGCCCTGGAGCAGAGCCTGGGACTGCTCTGACCCTCCCTGCACACAGGGACACTCAGGGACACACAGGGACACCCAGGGACACACAGGTATGAGGTTCCCTCTCAGGATCTCCTCTCCAGGCTGAACAGCTCCAGCTCCCTCAGCCTTTCCTGGGCAGGGAGATGCTCCAGTCCCTTTATCATCTTTGTCACCCAGCACTGCACTCTCTCCAGGAGCTCCATGGCTCTCTTGTCCTGAGGAGCCCAGAACTGGACACAGCACCCCAGATGTCCCTCAGCAGGGCTGAGCAGAGGGCCAAGCAAAGCTGCTAGCAATGCTGGCAATGCTCTTCCTGACGCAGGCTGGGATTATTCCTGCCCCGGTGCTGCACGCTGCATTTACCCTTGTTCAGTTTCAGACAATTCTTCTCAGCCCATCTCCCCTCCCCTCACCCCGAGGGGACCCCAGGGCCGCCCTGTCAGCCCCTCTCCGCACCTCTCCCCCCTCAGCACCCACAGCCGGACAGGAACGCTCCGCTCTCCGCCCCCAACACGCCCCTCGGGCGGCCAATGGGGACGGGGGGCCGGGCCGGGAGCTGGGATAGGGGATAAGGACAAGGACAGGGGCAGGGCTCGGGGGTCCGGACAGGGACAGGGACATGGAAAGGGATCGGGATCAGGACAGGGATGGGGCTCCCCCCGTTACCTGCCGCCGGCCCCGCCGTCAGCGCGCGGACCCCGCGCACGCGCGGTGGGCGGGAGCGGCGTTGCGCGTGCGCCGCGGGAGCGCGGGTTTGTTTTGTAACGTCCCGGCGGAGTGAGGCGGGAGCGGCGGCGGCGCTGAGGAGGGGGAGGCAGCGCCGGGAAGGTGAGGCTTGGAGCGAGGGGAGCCAGGATGAGAGGAAGGGTTTTGTGGAGGTCTTATCCGCCGTGCTATCCGGCAGCACCGCCATTTGGGGATGTGAGGGGGTATGGGTGGGAAGGACTACAACTTCCAGCATGCGCTGCGATGGGGTGAACGTCCTTGGCTGCGGGGGGAGGAGCGATACATGCCGGGAGTTGTAGTCCATGCCTTATTGCGGTCCGCTGTGAAAACTGTCCCACAACATCCGTAGTTATGGAGGCGGGGACGGGCAGGGTTTATTTACCTGGTTTAGAGCTTATTTAGCTGGTGTGGAGCTTATTTACCTGGCATATGCTTTATTTACCTATTTTAGGCCTCACTAACCCGGCCAGGGCTTATTGATCTGGTGTAAATTTCGACGTTTTCCTGGTGAGAAGTGACAGGACCTGAGTGAGGGAAAAAGTGGCCTGAGAGGGTGAAGGAAAAGCTGAATAAATCTGAGTTATGGTGCTTTAGAGACGAGAAGGGTGGTGGGGTTTGTGGCTACTCACTTCTGTGTGACTGCTTTTCCCTCTGTCTCTATAATAATAAAAGAAACTTAGGTTTGAACTGCATCAGAGACCATTCTGTTAAGGTGCAAAGGTAAAAAGTTCTTGGTAATTAGATGACTGCACTGAAAATTAGAAAGATAAACCATAGAATCACAGAATGGTTTGGGTTGCAAGAGATCTTAGAGATCATCTCATTCCAACTCCCTGCCATGGGCAGAGATATCTTCCAAATAGGGATGCTTTTTTAGTGGTCCTATATTTATGTAAGTTTACAGGATTCTAGGTTAGCAAATATTCCAACATTCCATCTCATTTAGGCTCATTTGAGGCTTATTGGGTTGATCCCAATTTCCATAATTTTGTTTTTTTAAAGTATGGTTTGCACTGTATGGGTTATAATTGCTGGGTTTTAATTTTGTCTTTGTTTCCTCCTGTTACCATTGGTTTACAGGTAATGAAACCCTGCCACACGTCTTCCAATAAAATGGGGAAACCAACTGGTGGGAGATCAGCAAAAAATCCTTTGAAGTCGCAAAATCAACAAGGGCCTTCTAGCAAAAAAAAGGGAGCAGATGAACAAGAAAGAAAGCAAAGTAAAAAAAGACAGGTATTCATTATTTTGGATCAAACAAAGTAGAAAAGTAACTGATGGGGGAGGAGAAGGGGAAAGAGGGTTTTTTTTCTCATTTTTTAAATTGTGATTTACAAAGAGTAATTCATTAACTAAACATAGTCCTCTCGAGGAAATGCCCAATGTGAAGAGTTCTTTTGAGCTCTTCAGTAAAGCTTTTTTTGTTTGTGGTCAGCATCAAAGACTTTAGCCAGATGCTGGCACAGTGAGTTCATAGGAGTAGATGAATGATTGCACAGCAGAGGATGTTTCAAAATTGCCACATCCTCAATGTAGATTTTTCCCTTCAGCAGGTCCCTCAGACAGTCAGAAGGGAAGTTAAGGAACTCAAGACCCTTCCTGCAGGTAGGGTCCTGTTCTTTCCTGTTAAATCTGAACTGTTCTACACCTTTGACTCCAGTCTGACTGAATTCAGTCACAAAGCTGTCTGTCCAGGTTTGACAAGTCATACCTGTCCCTTTTTTCCTTTGTGATAACAGGAGGAAATGGTTCTTCAAAAACGGTGAAGCTGTCCAGTGCTGCAATAGGATCTTGGCAGCCTCTCTCAGAGAGCAGTAGGCTGTTCCTGGAAAATATAATGGATTCAGTAGTACTGTAAGTGCCAAATATCCTGGTGGTTCTTCTTTGTTTCCTCAAGGAACAAAGTAAAAATCATATTATTACTTGAGCTGGAAGTCAGCATGGTTTTTGGCATGTTCTTTGTGCTTGCAGACTTTTTGATGGAAATTCTGCCTCTATTTTCTTTCCAGATCTGTTTTGTCCCAACAGAGGGAGGGAAAAGATGATGTTCAGAAGCACCTCAATGTACTGAAAGAAAAGTAAGAAATCATAAATTTAAAAAAAAAAAAGGAAAGAGATGTCTCCTACCCAGTTGTTTTGTACCATACTTTGAGGGCGAGCTAAAACTCTCTCTCTGACATATACATATCTGTGTATATAGATATTTATTTATTTATTTATTTATTTATTTATTTATATGTACATATATATATATAAAGCTATATATCATGTTTCATAAAAGCATTTCCAGGTTTTACTAAAATGATCATTGTTTGGAAGCAACTAAAAGTCCTCCTCTTAGAACCTTATTTGAAAAGCAGAAGGGTCAGAACTGGGAAAGTATTAGGAAAATATTAATTAATATCATTTTATAGTCAAGGAGTGTCAAGGGCAGTGGAATATAAACCACACAAAGTCAGTGCCGTAGCAAACACGAGACTTTTGGGATTTCTTGTTCCTGATTCCTTCCTTGGACACCTATTCCACATGATTTTGGAAAACAAGGCAGTTTTTCTTTCTCTCTGCAGTCTTCTACTTCACTGGTAGCAATTAAGTTTAAAATTGTAGTGAAATTAGTTTTTCTTCAGAATTTTCTTTTTGCTTTGCAAAGAACTCCAAACAAGTCATGCTTTTTTTTTTTTTTTTTTTTTTGGAATTAAAGGGTGCTGAGAAGTTTCAAGACTTTAAAGGTGCCTCCAGGGAAGCTGGACAACCTGAAGAATATCTCGAGCCTTCAAATGGCAGAGATACAAATGCTTGAGACAAATGAGGAGTGTTTGCTACAACTGAAGGTCTGAAAAGCAAGGAAGGGAAAAAATTACCACACTGCTGGCTGTGCCTTTGCTGTTGTGGAGGAGTGTCCATTGTCCATCACTGTCACCCAACTTTGTTGCAAAGCTGTCTCTTTTTGGATGCTTTTTCAGTGACTCAGTGTGTTTTGTGGGAAAGACTCACCATCTGTAAAGTAAATTTTCTTCTAGTTTTGTGTCTGTTTCGTTTCAGGAAGAAATAACTGAAGCAGAGAGATCAGCGGAGCGCATTGAGGAAAATACACAGCAGCTGCAGTACAAAATCCAGGTGCTCAAGAACCAGTTAGAGAAAGATGAAAAAGAGGCCAAGAAGGTATTTTTCATAAATACTTGAGGAATGGGCTGACTTCCAGAGCTTTCTCAAACCAACTGTCTCTCAGGCAGTGTCATTTAAGGAGGGCCTCATTTGCCTTTGGGAACGGATCTTCTTAATCTTTCCAATTTCAGTTGCAGAATTAAAAAGTTTGGTTTTAGAAGTTGGATAATGACAGACAGGTTCTTTTCCTACTTGTGTGCCTGATATTTGGGAGTTTTGGATTGTTTTTTCGTTCTCTTCTTTTTCTAGGTGTTCCAGGAAAATGGCGGTGGAGCACTCCGTCTCCCAGAACTCCCCAAGCGCAGTTTGCAGGCACCCACTTTGCAGGTGAGTGTGGAATATATATTCATCTTTTCAGAGACACTTTGGTTATAAGGGGGAAGGCAACAGAATGTGCTTTTATCCCTTAACCTCTGCCAGAGGGAGCAATTCTGAAAATTCAGAGAATTTGAATAGGTTTTCATTTTCCTTTTAATTTTTTTTTTCTTTTCATTGAGAGCTATATGCTTATATTTTAAAATCAAGACAAAATCCTAAAAAACACCTCATCCCTAGAAATGTTCAAGGCCAGATTGGATGAGGCTCTGAGCAACCTGGGATAGTGGAACCTTGTGGGAAGTGCCCTGCCCATGGCAGGGGGTTGGAACAAGCTAGTCTTTAAGGTCCCTTTCAACCCCAACCATTCTGTGATCTTATGATCTAAAATATAGTATATTTTTTCCTAGAAGCCCTGTGGCCCTAGGGAACTTGTAATTTCTGAAATATATCTGTAATTGCTGGAGGGAAGACTTGTTCTGTGACTTTGAATCTTTTTTGTTTTAGCTGTATTTGGGCTACATGAAGGTGAAATTCCTGTTGCACTCAACAAAAGCTGAGTTTTTTTATTTGTTGTCTATCATTCTTTCCTTCTTTAGGAGGAAATTTTGAAGGTAAAGAATCAGGAGGGCCTTTTGAAGGATTTGAATGCTATTCAGCGGTCAGCTGACTTGAAGAACTTGTTAACCCTTGTTGAAAAGACCTATGAGAAGGTGGATTTGCTTTGAGAAGCCAAAATGTGTGGAGTCTCCATGCTGAGATTGGAATCTGCTTTCTTTCTAATGGGCTTCCTGTTGTGACTGCTGAATTTCTGTTAAAACATTTTCTATTTACATTGGTATATAAATCTGTACGTACATTTTGGGACTCGAGATTTAATTCATTTGTCAAGGTTTTTTTGGGTTTTTTTTGAACTGTGATGGTGTCTAATGATGATATATCCTGTCTTAGGAGAAGGGAGGGAAATGGATGCTGGTGTTTTTACAGAATAAGGGAACTGTTCCATTGTATTTGCACTTCTATATCTGTAAATCACTGAAGGCAGTGTCTTTTACCAAAGTAGATTTATTGGGGGTTTAATCCTTAAACCTGAAACAGGTAGTAAAAATAAACTTATCTAATACTCAGTTGTAAATACCCTGTTCAATTTATTATTTTTCAATAAAGCTCTCAGTTAAATAAAATTGAAAAATTTTTATCAAATGTACAAAATTGTTTTTATGTTTTCATTATTTAATACATAAAACCAACATCAAACAACATAAAGTACTTTCTCAGGTTCAATTACCTGCTGGAAGATAGCAGTGCTCTTTGCAATGACTTACCTCATAAACTCTTGCTCTTCTGTTTACAAGCTGCTGCTACTCTTAATGAGACAAAACCTAATTATCTCTCTTCCATGAGGGCTTGAAAGCCTCTCTGGAGTTAGAATCACAGAATATTTCAAGTTGGAATGAACCTGTAGGGCTCTCTGAGTCCAGCTCTCTACTCCTCACAGGATGGCCTAAACCATGTAGGATCAGGAAAACCAAAGTGCTTGCTTTACACTGAATCACAGGTAAAGGAATATAATTATTTAGAATATTTCTCAAATTTGTGATCACTTGACAAGGGAAGCATGTACTGATATAACCATTAGCCCAAAATAATTTAATCCAGAGTATTGGTTAAAGATTTTCCTGCATGCCAGGAAAAGGTTAAGTAAAGATATACTCCTTTGCTTTCATTAAGGGTGATTTACTGTGTGGGTTTTGAACTTCCTGAACCACATAGAGTTCTTTTCCTTTTTATTTTTTTTTTTTTATTTTGAAAGGAAAGTGTGGAGAAGGGCAGTGAGTAGGAGTCAGATTCAGCTTCCACACAAGGAAGCTGAAATAATAACTGAAGAATGAGCTTCTGCATTACAGTGCTGTATAGTTACAGAGGCAAGCCATGATTACTTTAATTTATTTTTTTCCCCTGACACTGGGTGATTTCTGATAGGCTGGCTGTTGGTGTTATTACTTTGGGGTTGTTATACCCACATAAACAGGGCAACATGAACCAGGGAACATAAATCCAGACATTTAGGAGGTGATCTTAGCTCGACGGTGGATAGTCTTGGACAGAGTTGCAGAATGATCAGATTGTTGGTTTTGATGAGATTTGAGGCTTCTTCCAGGAGTTTCACTGTTGATCTGTGTGTGTGGATCTGTGACCACAGCTGTGTGATTTGACCTGGGAGCACCTGAAACTTCCATTTCACAAGCCTTGGCTTTAAGTAGGAAAGACAATTTTCTGCGTGTATGCTTTATTTACTGAGTTTATCCATTTAAAGAAGACTCAGGGAAAATCTTAATGAGCCTCTGAATTCAGGTCAACTTGGCTTAAAGTTTTTCTTCAGAAGTGATCTACAATAAGTGCAGAGCTGTGATTCCTTTGCATATGGAAATGGAAGGAGTAAGGAGAAGAGCCAAGGGAAGAAGCTGCTCTGAGGCACTGGAGAACATCAGGATATCCAGCCCAGCTTCAAACCCAGCTGGCTGCTGAGGTCAGACAGCCCTTCTGTTCTGGCAGCCTGAACATCCCACATTTATCTCATTTCACAACCTAAGCACAGCTTCGTGGCCCATATGTCTTTTGGGAGAAACCCAGACTTCAGAGCATTTTTTGGGATGTGCTTTCAACAAACATGCAGTGAAAATGGCAGCAAGAATAAGGAAGCTGAAGGTCTATATTATTTAGCCAAGGTTAGGTGATCTAAGAGATTAATCCATGAGCCATCAATTACTTCACACTTCTGGTCCATTTCTGCCCTCTCCCAGTGAATAAAAAATTAAAGATCACCACTTTGGTTTAGAAGTACTGGAAATCTTAATTGAAGTATGGATTATTTTGGTCAAAGAATTAAGAAGACGGATGCCATGGAAAAATGGTTTAAACATTTTAGAAGCACAATGAACTAGAGCTCTAGGAACGTGCTACAGCACACATTTTATAGGGTTTGGGGATGATATTAAATGAAATGGCAGGGCTGAGGTCCAGGTCTGACTTGGAAACTCCAGGTGGAGGGTGGAAGTTGAACCTCTGCATGAGGCTGGTGAAGAAGAGGAAGAGCTCCATTTTGGCAAGAGTCTCTCCAGCACAGATCCTCCGCCCTGGAACAAAATGCAAAAGGACCACAGGAAAATCAGTGAGAGCTTCTTCAGTATTGGAAGAAGAAAACCCGCTTTTATCAGCTCTTGCTCTGAAAAAGGTCAGTGGGAATCCAGAACATTTGAATGTTATGCCCTAGGTATGAATAAAGAACACAGTAGATTTTAAAATTCTGTTGGCTGCAAATTACCAGAGAGAGAGAAATTTTGATCTTCAGAGGTATCATGCCAAAGCCAGCTCGTGATGGTTTTTTATTTTCCTTTGTCTAAATGCTTACATTTAGAGAGAAATGTATGGAAATGTAATCTGTATTCCTTCACTCCAGTTGTCAGTAAAATCTGAATTTTTACTTCATTTTCACATTTTTCCTCTACTTGGCTCAATTTTTGGATCCCAAACCAAATGCTTAAGTCTAGACTTTAGGTCTGTTAGTCAACTCATAGGCAAATTTTTATACTAAAATTTGTCTGCGAATTCCTTGAAGATTCACAAATGCTGGCCGGAGTGGGACTGAGAAGCCAAGTGGAAGAGAGATTCCATGGATATTCAAAAGTGCTGTAAATATAAGTTCTGTCAAATCCAGTAGATAGTAAACTGCCTTAGTCATAGCATGATGACTCAAGGCCAGAACTAACAAAAACCTGAACTAAAATTTGATTTTAACACCCTTGTGTGATAGAAAGTGGAAAACAGAGAGCTATTGCATGGTTGTGATATGAAATAAGCCCTCCAGGGCTGACACTCCCTGGATCTGCCTTCAGCTAGGACATCTAGAATTAAGTCTGGAAAAGAACACCTGGGAACTGGAAGTATCATAGAAAAAAAAAAAAAAATGGAGTGTTGTGGATATGATGAATGAATTAGCCAGAGACTGATGTATGGGAACTTAAAAAGAGCAATTACAAAGCCTGCAAAGCAGGAGAAATGCCAGAGAAGGAGCAGGATTGGAATCCCCTGATTTGGCAAATGGTGCAGGTGTGTAAACTCAGGTGAATGTCACACTCTGGGGAAACCTCAAGGGGCAAGCCCCTTCTGTGCTTTGATTTTACACAGAATTTGAGGGTTTCTATGGCAACTCCTTGTCACGATATATGAAATCTTGACTCAGCTGACATTTTTTGTCACTTTTTAAAAGGGATCTGGAAAAATGAAGCAGGAAATGCACAGAACCATCTTTGCTGTGTGTTCTGTGTAAATGTAAAAGAGAAAGCACCTGCTGAAAAAGGCAAGAAAGCATCTTTCTTCACAAATTTCCCATTGGCATCAAGGAAGTGCTCAGGGTAGAACATGTCTGGTTTCTCCCACTGCGACTGGTCTTTCAGGACTGTGGTCAGTAAAGGGATGATGTAGGTTCCCTGCAAAATAGGACAGAGGAATGAATTCCTGGGCAAATTCAGGAAGAAGAAATGTCGAAGGAAGCAATCCTGTGGGCATCTCACCTTGGGAATGAAATAGCCTTTGAGGGTAACATCTGCAGCAGTCTCATGAGGCAAATTCAGTGGCAGGATATTGGCATACCTCTGAATTTCATGGATGACAGCATCTGTGTATGGCATCTGGGCTCGGTGCTCGATCCGCGGGGGGTTGGACCCTATCACTTGCTCTATCTCTTCTTGGACCTTTTCTGAAGAGACAATCAGCTCTAAGATACAAGGACTCATTCATCTCTGAGACACAGTGTGCTTTACTACTGTAAAGTATAACAGATCTGGAGTGCAAACCATAAATTCTCCAAAAATTTTGTTTTCCTTTCAGAAATAATGGGAGGTGATCAGGACTACAGTGTTTGATTGATTCTTTAACAACAAGAAACCTAAAGACTTTTTTTTCTTCTGTCTCAAGATCCACGTTCTGCCCAGTGGATCGAAACCCCCATTTGACTCCAAACAACCCTGTACCATCAGCTGGAATGGAGATGCCAGACAAGGGCAATTCCATGAATCTTCTCAGGTCCCTAAAGCCTCATTTAACATCTGCACAAGCCTTTGGTTTATTGACAGTTTCTGAGGGAAACCTGGAACAATTTCATTGATCAACACAGGACAGCTCTTTACTTATTAATTAATGAGATTTCCCTAAGCAGAGGGCCTGGCCTGTATGAACTCTGTGTTCTGCTGCTGGCTGACCAATGTGACCTTCACTGGGTCTGAATCACAGCGCACAGAGACAATAACTGGCTGGAAATCTCAGCTTTTTGTAACTTGGCCTATTAACAGCTAGGTTGATCCTCCAGGTTCCTGTTTGGTCCCTAATACTCTGAGTGTAACAGTATCTATCATTCAATCACTTACTCTGGATTTCAGGGTACTTTAGCATCAGCAGAAAGCCCCAGTTCAGCGTGGTGGAAATTGTCTCAACGCCAGCAGTAAACAAATTGCTCACCAGGCTTATCAGGTTGTCATTATGGAAATACCTATTGGTAGTGGATTTCTCCTGAAAAAAAGTAGTTGAGATAAAAGGATGAAAACAAAGCTTTCCATGTGAGAGTGCAATTTATGTAGATGAACATTTGCTAAGATATAAAGAGTGCAATTTATGTAGATGAACATTTGCTAAGATATAAATCCTGTATTTTAAAAAAATGTGAAAGACAAGGAAGAGCTTTGGGCTTGTGCTGACATATCTTTGTATTTACTGGGACCATCTGCAAAGGGAGCTGCCTTCCCCATGGGGAAGGTAACCCAGACGTATCAGAGACCCCAAATAAGTCCCAGTAAAGCCCAGGTAGTGGTTCCATTCTGTAATGCATTATGTTTTCAAAAGAGCCAGAAGGGATGGGACAACAGAGAGAGCAGGTAAAAAGATGCAGCCTTGGTAAATACATTTATACAGTCTGAAGAAAATAAATGAGGATAAATGTTCACTGATTAAAAGAGGTTGGAACTTCTACAGTGTGAAGTATCTGTTCAACTCTACCACTTTGTCTATCACTTTGTCATAGGTATTTTCTCAAAGATAGCTTCCTTAAAGAAATTCAGCTGTAATTACAAAGACTGAAAGAAAATTGCAAATGTCTTCATAGAACCATAAAAGATGGAATCAGCAAGAAAATACTAATTTACCTCCTGCTGTTTAACCAGGAAAGCATCAATAAAACTTCTTTGGTCATTTTTGTCCAAGTTTTTGAGGTAGTCTACAAAAGTAACTCGTAAAAAAGCATGTAATTCATCTCTGTTTCTGAGGATAGTCTTGTTAGCCCTTAGGAGGAATCCAAGGTATGGGAAGATATTGTACACCTACGAGAGTGGAAGTTGTTAGAGAGAGTTTGTCAGCCAGAGCTCTGGAAACACTACAGAAATAAATTAGCAGCATTTGGCCTTCTTTATAGATACAAAGTCAGAAATTTAAGATTGCTATTTTGTTTTTTGGAACATGAAAAAGTGACTGGATGAACTCACCATAGAAAAGTCATCAAGGACCAAGGAATAGATGTAAAAATCTTGCCCCAAATTACTATTTTTCAGGAGTAGTGTATGTGTCAGGCTCAAACAGCTTCAAGCTGCCACCAGGCAGATGGAAATATATACCAGCAACTTTTTTTTTGTTTTAGCCAGCTCTTCCACTAGCATTTTTTTTCCTTTTTCAAAACCTAGATAGACATAAATCAATCCAGGGTGTGGCAGCATTGCATGCAAGTATCTAAAGGTATTTTTCACTCACTAGCACTCTTCAAACTAGATCTTAAATATATTTTTGAGAGACTGGGGGCTTGATTGTTGACTTCATGATTCTCAAACTCTCTCTCAAGGCTTTTTTTTGTCTGAGAAAGTCTGAGAAAGTAAATCCATTATCTCTCAAAGTCTCAGATTTTCCTGTTTAATAGAAGAAACTGATCACCAGTATTGCTATTTTCCTGTGGCATCCAGTGAAACAGAAACGTAAACATGTGAATCCTTACTGTAACCACAGGTTTCCCAGCAAGCCTCATATTTTCATTGGTCAGATTTACAAGTCTTATAAATCTGGAGTCTTTGTAGTCAAATCGTTTTCCAAGCAATATTGACACAATTATATTAGCAACTGCTGCATTAATCATTTTGCTGGCGTCGATGGGATTTCCTAGACAAGGAACAAGAGAATTTATTACATTGTAATAAAGAGATGTAATTTGTAAATGTAAATTTATTATTAAATGTTGCTATTTATTTGTTATGATTGATTGCTATCATTGATTATTATCTGTTGGAGTCTGAAACACAGAGGCCTCTCTGAGTTCCTCAGAGACAAATCAAAATGTAGGGTTTGAATTAAAGTTTTTAGAGAAATTAAAGTATATTAAGCCACACATAATGAAATAGAGGTGTAAGTTTAAGTAAGTAAGTTTAATGAAGTAAGAATATGTTTTAAGTGCCTTAAAAAGTAAAAGACATCAGTGTAGAAAACACGTCTCAAAAACAAGTCTCAGTGAGAGCTCCAAAACATAGTTTTAGAATAAAAATATAATAAGAATATTAATTACATTTTTCAGATAGAAGAGATAGGAAATATGCATAGATTATACGTAAACTTCCGTAATAAAAAACTAGAATTCTTATAGGTTAAGAAGAAATGCTTCAGGTTCGTGTTTTTAGCTCACTGGGTAATTTCTAAATAAGAATCTGTGCATTGGAGAGAGACCCGCTCTGTCCCTCTCTTGCTCTCTCTTCCTCCACCATCATCATCATCACTACACCACATGAAGAAGAAGAAGAAGAAGAAGAAGAAGAAGAAGAAGAAGAAGAAGAAGAAGAAGAAGAAGAAGAAGAATAAAAAGAAAAAAGAACAAAAAAAGAAAAGACCAGAGAGCATCTGCCTCTCGAGACTCTGTACAAACCCACAGCCTCTGTCTCTGCTCAGGACTCTGCACTAGGCTGCAGCTCTGGCCCTGTCAGGACCTTGCACCAGGAGCTGCTTCTGCTTCTAATCGGGACTTTACTTCCATTTGGGACTCTATGCTGAAAGCTTTTAGCACGGACTTTGACACTTGGGACTCTTTGTTTTTTGAGACTGATGGGCCTTTCCAATAAACAACTTAATAGCAAACAGCAAACACAACAATTATCCAAGGTGAGAACACCATACCGAGACACAGAAATGCAGATAGAACGCCAAATTCATCAAACTGATGTACGTTTCACAAAAAGGTGTGAACTTGAGAAGGTTCAAAAAGCCTCTGCATACTTGGACAAAACTTTGGAGGCAATGAGACCCTGGCACAGGGTGCCCAGAGAAGCTGTGGCTGCCCCTGGATCCCTGGAAGTGTTCCAGGCCAGGTTGGACAGGGCTTGGAGCAACCTGGGCTAGTGGAAGGTGTCCCTGCCCACGGCAGGGGTGGAACTGGATGAGCTTTAAGGTCCCTTTGAACCCAAACCAGTCTGTGGCTCTGTGATTCTATAGGTTTGAAGAATGAACAATCCACCCACCTTTGTGTGAGGCTATGGTGTCTGCCAGGTGCCCATACTCCTCCACAATTCGATCCTCAATGGCCTTTTTGCCCATCCCAAAGTCTCGTAAGGCTGTGAGGGCAAATCTTCTCATCACCTTCCAGTTTTCTCCATGAGCAAAAATAACCCCTGAGACCAAAAGAACGTTTCAATGTGGCAGAAGATTTTGAATAATTTTGTAGGCATAGAATGGAGCTGTTTAGTAGCAGTCACTTTTAAAACAAGTTAAATTGCATCCAGATTAGGAAAAACACAACTGTGCCCTAAGTACTTTCAATCCTCAGCAATAGGTTTATTACACAAGAAAAGGATAAATATTTAAGGTTTATTTAATCAAATCTTAGAAAGATATATATCCTCATATACATATATATATATATATATATCCTCAAAGATTCTTGTCACTGAAAGAAAGTGGACATCGGAAATTCAAGTTCAAACTGCTGGTCATCATAACTTGGAAGTTGAATTGAACTGAGAACTCTGATGACTGCAGGAAAAAAAAGTAGGAACAAATGTCTTAAAAATTAGATAATGTGTTAAAACCTCCATCTTCAGGGTTTTTTCACTGAAATTATTGCATAATTTAATTGATGACCTAACCTATGGGTTTTTTCCAAATAAAAAAATAAAGTGAAACATAAGCTTCTATGCAATAATATGATCAAAAGATGCAGCTGTTAAAATGTTCACAGAATTATTCCTGAATTTGTCCAAGGATCTTTGGAGATATAAATATGAAATTCGTATGCTAAATTAGAATGAGGTTTGGGTATGAAATTCTTATTTTGAAACCCAGCACAGTAGACAGTACTCCCCTTTTTAAAATAAATCCACAGTTCTCTCTGTGCTACATGCTATCTACTGTCACATTCTGAATGTAAAAGCACTGTTTACCACTAAAATGACAGGCAACAATAGAATAGTAATTTCAGAAAAGGTGGTTCTATGATAAGCTCAAAACCCCACAAGTCCAGGGCCATGTCATGAGAGCTAGAAATGCTTCTCTGGCAAGGATGCCCTGTTCTAGATCCTGACACACTTGTGTCACTATCCATTCTCTGTTGCTGTGGTTATTTTTAGAGTTATGATTGTTTTGTTGTCACTGTCAGTAGTTTTAAAGTTGAATAAGTGTGCTGAAGTCAATGAAATTGTTCCCTATTTCCAATGCCTTTTGTGGTCTCTGGTCCAAAGTGTTGTCCCAGCTCTTGCTTTGTCTATAAGGGGAAAAAAAAGTGAATAGGTCAAGCTGATAAGGAAAAATTAGGGCCAACTTACCGTTTCCATTGGTCAAATCTTCAAAGAGTGGGATTTTAGGTCTCTCTGAAAATGCATCTGCCTGGTTTACGAGAGCTTCCTTCACTGTCTCATAGCCAGAAATCACTACAATTTTCCTGTGCCCCAGTTGAACACTGAAGACTGGACCATATTTTTTGGACAGCTGTCAGGAGAGGAGAACAGTGATTTACAACTTTTGCAGCCTACAAAGAAATTAATGACCCTTTCCAGTGCTGCTTATTTTCCAGTCCTGCCTCTGGGTTACTAACATGGTAGATATTTTCCTGACTAGGAAAAGAGACTTGATTTAAATGATGGGAATGTGCCCAGACATTGTGGTGGATAATGACTGAATGGCACTGCTGGGAGCAGAATTCCATTATGCTAAACTGAGCAGAAGTGTCAACAGCTGAAACCCCAAGTCAGCAAAGGATTGCACTGAGAGTTCTATCTTCCCTCAGAAACCCTTGTAAATTCAATTTTTGACTCATGTTTTCACACTTACCTCTATGCTATTGTGTTTCTTTTGTGTACAGGCTACACCTGAACAACCTGTTCAACTGTTTGCTACTATTATTCTATTAAAAATAAATCAGTTTGTTTCTGGGCCAGGATTTAGCATTAGATACATTTGAACTTTTTATACACAATTACATGCACCATGAAACTGTCTCAGAGACTATGTGGTACCTTTATAGCTGGTTCAGGTAGATTTTTTTTTTAATGTGACTTGGTGTTCCTGATCTTCTGACAACTGGAGGGGGGTTTCCTGACTGCACTTATGTTTTTCGTGGATTTGCAAAAAGAAACAGCAGGAATCTATTTAACATCAAGATGTAAATTGTTAAGCTAGTACAGGCAGCTGAAATAACAGGAGCTGTGACCCATATCTGAATTCTGCTCAAGTCAGAGAACCAATATCCAGCATCAGAAAAGAATCACTGAATTACAGCAGATACATGTTGGTTCTGTTGGCCTGAAAACAGATGGAACTTGCTTTTGTCAGCTCGACTGGGCTGTGTTGGAGAGCTACAGTGATATTCCAGATATTTCATCTTAGCAGTCCTTTGATTTGTGGATACAACATCCATACAGGTTGGTTGGTACAAATATGCCTTTCAAAATCATCAGCAGGGAAGATGTGTAATTTTAATGTCTAAGCAGTAAAAACTCAAAGGAGCGGGTTCATAGAATTCTTTTGACTCAAAGTCAGCAGAGCCCTGCAATAAACTAGGTAAAGAAAGCACCAGAAGAAAACAGAAAGATTTATTATTTTGGCAAAGGTTGGCCCTGAATATTAAGAGTATGTAGTTATATCTTCAGCATTTGGGGAAGAAAAGAGGAAAGGGAGATGAGAACGTTGATAAATCAGTGAAGTAAAGATGCTGCAGTCACAGCTCCAGGTACATGAATAATCAGTGGAAAGAAAGGTTCACACCACATATCAAAACCATTCCTTATTCAGTTGCCTTTTTCTCCAAATTACCACAAAAATAAGGTGGACGCTTGCTATTAATTTGAAAATTGTTGAAGGCTGAAACCTGGATGCATGGAGAAAATATTACAGGAAAAAAACCATACTGCATTCAACATTTTCTGCTCAAATAACCATCTCCTTGCTAAAGGCTCATGCATGGATGCAATATATTGGGTGCAATAGGAGGAACTCTCTGACATCTTGGACTATGGGGCTTGATTGATAGGACCAATAGAAGAGAAAATGAGTACCTGCAGATAAGTCCTGTAGGGTCTCTTCAAGTCAAACAAAAGAAGGTTTCCAATTATAGGTAGTGGTCTTGGACCTGGAGGAAAATTCTGTCCTCGGCTGCTGTTCCAGAAACCTGCTGTTTTCAAAATGGAGAGAAGAGCCAGGATTGACACTAAAACAATGGAAGTGCTGCTGTTCCAGAAACTTAATGTTTTCGAAATGAGTAGAAAAGCCAGGATGAACACAAAACCAATGGAAGTGCTGCTGTTCCAGCCCATCTCTATTCAGCTAAGTATTTGCCACAGAAAAGAGAAAATGTGGACTCTGGATCTCTGTCCTCCTGAAATAATTTCACTTGAGAGGCTCTTGTGTTAGTCCATAAACCTCTTTTCCAGGGAAGGGTATTTTTTAATTTGCAGCTGGCGGCTTGTTCTCTTCCCGTGTGTTCCTAGTGAACCCTCAGAAGGGTACAGGGGTTTATAAGTGTGTGCTAACCAGTGTGACTGGGTGAAAGTGGGGATCACTGTGTGAGTGTGAAAGTCCAAGAACATGGGTAACTGCAGGTCATCAGCCTGACATTTGATATCAAACCATAAATTCTGCACACTGTCCAGGTTACTGATTAATCATGTTTTTGCCTTTAGCACAGATATCCTTCATACCCTTGAGAAACCAAAATTCCACTGCCCAGAGGTAGCACACAGATTTATTATTTTAAAGTGTTTGATGTATGAATATGAGGCTCACAAGCTGAGTGCAAACGAATCTGTTTGTTGTAGAGTTGAGGCAGTACTTACACATTTAGTGTCAGAATCTCTGTTCAGTTCTTCACATGCAACCCGGTTGCAGGCCTCTAATAAATCTGTTGGCCTGCCAGTCTGTTATTCTTCTCAAGGTTTGCAGGCTTTGAGGAAACAGGACACCTTTCCTGCTTTCAGATTGTGTGTAATCTGCTTTTTCCGATGCTTCCTAGGGCTTTTCAGGCCTGCTGTTTTCTCACAAAACGGTTTATGGGTGGCATAACTTTGATTCCATTTAATTAATTGGGAATTTGAAATCACAGAATTATTGAGGTTGGAGGGGACTCTGGAATTTGTCTGATCCAATCCCCCTTTCAAGCTGGGCCACCAAGAGCCACTTGCCCCAGCCTATGTCCAGACCTATTTTGAGTATCTCCAGGGACTTAAAAAATGATATAATCCTAAAGAGGGAGACTCCACATCTCCTGGGCAACCCGTGCCAGTGCTTGGTCACTCTCACAATGTAAAAGTGTTTCCTGATGTTCAGAGGGAACCTCCTGTGTTTCAGTGTGTGCCCATGGCATCTGGTCCTGAGGCACACCCTGAGAAGAGTCTGCCTCTGACTTATCTGATCCTTCCCCCAGGTGTTTAAACTGAAAAGATCTCCCTGAGCCTTCTCTCCTCTAGGTTAAACTCCCACCTCTCTGTGTTTCCTCATACAAGTGATGTTCCAATCACTCCAGCATGTCTGTGGCCCTTTGCTGGACTCTGTCCAGTCTGTCCATCTCTCTTTAGTACTGGGCATCCCAGAACTGGACACAGCACTGGGAAATGATGTCCTCTGTTGGCTGGGGAAAGGGGGGGGTGAGGTACAGCCTGACTCAGGTGCCTCAGAGTGAACAGCACAGGAGGAGGTGTTGAAAGAAGAAGCTAAGGGGAAGACTGGACAGAAAAGTTGAGTCACAGAACACAGAACAGTGTTTGAAAGAGTTTTTTAGTAGAAATCTAGAACACTAAATTGCATCTGGCCTCGACACCAGAACCTGGAGGTTGTGTGAGGTGAAGTGCCTCAGGCTGAGCCCCTCATCCTTCTCTCCCAAAAAGTATCAGGGTCCCTGCTGCAGAGACATGACCAGAGGCAGAGGAGAGGGAGGAATGGGGGAAATCCCCAGGGAATGGGGGTGCAGAGACCCAGAGCAAAGGAGCCCTGGCACATGGCTGGGAGTCTGGGAGAGGGGCTGGAGCAAGCCTGCTCTTGGCTTGGCTCCCCCTGAGCCTGCTGCTGTGCCCAGGGGCTCCCAAGGACAGACCAGGACATTTCACCTACCTGGAAGGTGACCTGGAAAAAGTCCAGGGACAGTTTCCAGCTGTGTTCCAGTCACCCTGATTCCATTTCTTCTTTCCAGAGTGGGTAAAAAGGCACTGAAAGTGTCAAGTTTTCCACATATATCTGGAATTTAACTAATAGCAAGGAACTGAGAGGAGGTCGAAAGGTGAACATTTTGCAGGAGGCTTGAGAAGAACAGGAAGAGCTCTCCTTTGGCAAGAAGAGACATATTTTGTTAATATATTTTGAGAAAAGGTTGATCCCAGTAAGAGAGAAAGAAGACATCCCCAAGAAATGTCAAACAAATACACTTGGTCATCTGATCATTGAATTAATGCATTTATTCAGCAACAGATTTGAGCACAAATTTTAAAATAAATTTTGTATACAAACATTCAGCCAATGGCTTTCAAATAAATTTTCTTTTCAGTAATGAAGTACAAAGATACTGCTCTGACAGGCAGGAATGGAGAACTATAAGACAGCTTTCAAAGCTATGGTCACCCACTGGTATTCTGAAAAGAGCTGACAGTAAGCTTGACCTTTGGTTAATTTAAAGGGGATATCATTAAAGTTTTTACTCATTTAAAAAAAAAACTAAAAAAAAACCAAAAAAAAAGGTCCACAACACCTTATGTAAGCTCTTTTAATGTAAAAACAAGTCCAACTGAGAACAAAGGTAAGACACAAAGAGTGTTGTGTGGTTGTTGGAAGGGATAAAACATTGCCAGTCTTTTATGAGAAAGAAAAGAAATGCTGATGATTGTGATCCTCAGATTTAGAGTAGTTGTACTTTAACTTTTGTTTACTTTTCAGTCCCATCCTTTAAACTCATCCTCCACTTTGTGTCTTGTTTAACTCCTTACTTTCCTTTCCTGACAGTGTAAGGCTTCCTCATGGAAGAACAAAAGGGTTCTTAGCAAAATATTTTAAGCTTCTGTCTTTTAAGTGTCCAGTCACATATTACACAGAAGTTGTAACTGATTATTAATGAAGCTCTGCTGATTCAAGGTATTCAAATCTTTGATTAATTGCAAATAACCAACCAAAGAAAATACCTTAAGCCAGACAACCAAATGCCACTGGTGTCTGCACCTTTGAGGTGAGCAATTAGGGTAAAAAACCTTTGGAGAAACAAATTGCATACTTTAAAGGCACAGTCACATGGAAAAGAAAATAACATTTAAAGCTCTGATTAGACAAAGGGATTAATCTCCTTACTCTGTTTTTTGAGAGAACATAAGGGACTGATTTCTCTGGGGGAGGAATCTTCTGAAAAAGAAGTTCAGGGACAATAATGAGTACTTAGAGGGTGAGGGTATGGATTACTATGGAAAGATTATAAGGAGAACTGAAGAACAAAATTGTATAGTTATTCTTTCCCTTTTGGATAAAAAAAAAAAAAAGCTAAATGTTACTATTGAGAGCATCAATCACTAGGGAAGGTTTAGGTTGGATATTAGGAAAAATTCTTCACTGGAAGAGTGCTTAAACATTGGGACAGGCTCCTCAGGGAAGCAGGGGAGTCACCATCCCTGAAGTGTTCAAGAAGTGAGAAGACACAGTATTCTCAATGTGGTTTACTGGCCATGATGATAATGCATCCAAGGCTGGACTTGATGATCTTGGAAATATTTTCAAACCTTAAGAATTCTATAATTCAAAGATTTACTGTCAGTGGGTGGTGCTTCCTCACTCAGATGCTCCTCTGTGGCCAGCACTCAAACCTAGTGAAATTATCTCACCCCCTGAAAGGGTGAATGAAAGACCCTCTGAATTCCCAAGTAGGAATTTGAGGGGAGAAATTCATGTATTGAAGATAAGATTTTTACAGGCTGTCCGTAGATGGAATCTTTTTCAAGTACTTCAACACTTTGTAAATTATGCACAAAATACTTCTAAAATATTTACAAGTGTGATATTTACATTGTGAAATACTTCCCCAGTTTTCACAAAAATGAATGTGTGACAGCTTTGAGAGGATAAAGGACATCTTACAGCCAACAAGGTAGAAGAGAGTCAGTCATTGCACATCTGCAAAAGAGCTTATCTGAAATAAAGTGTGATACAACAAATGTATTTTTATTCATGGATAGAAATCTGACATATCTAGCAGTATACAGCAGGTATAACATATGGGACAGCCCTGCCTAGTATCTTTCTAAACATTTTCATGGAAAAGTACATCAGCAGAAATGGAAATAGGAGAGTTTTCCTGTTAAGTCTGATAAGTAAGACTTGAAATAAGATCCTAGTATAAAAAAAAGTTGAAAGTTGGCCCACTTTGGCCTGTTATTCAGAGACATCAGCAGTAGCTTTCCCTGAATGACGGATTGAGGCACTGTGCTCCTTTTGTTTGATTTCCACTTCCCATCCATTGTCTCTCAATGGATTATCCCATGCACGAAGGCACCTCATGGAGTTCCTTCAGATGCCTCAATTTTTGTCTCTGAACTGAGCAGCCACTGTCATCACTTCTCTGATTAAGTTAATTTCATTAATTTAGCTTCAGTTTTCTTCTTTTGCTTTTACTTCTTTTAGGACAAAGTGACTTCAGAGTTAATGACTTTTGTCTTCTGTGGGTTGAACATAGTTTCTTTCCAATCTGTTCCAAACAATTATTTTTTTTTTTCTGGAGCTAGCATTAGTTCAGGTTATATTTCTTGACATTAGCACTGCCACAGTCCACTTATTATTACACTTACTATTATATTACAATCCACTATTGTATAGAATATGACCTATTATGCAATCACTTGCTTTTCATAGCTCCTGCTCAATTCCCTTATTATGTTCTTGAAACTAACTAAATCTATGACAATAAATAAATAGATCTATGACAATTATGATTTCTTTTTTACAATTTCACTTTCTTTTCCCTTTTAATAAGCATATTCACAATGAATCTATGCTCATATTGCCTTATGAATCACTGTATTCTGTGCTTTGCCATTAGAATTGTTTCAACATTTTACTTCCTGTCACAATCAAACTTCAAAATACTGCACATTTTCTCCTCCATCAGAAAAGAGGATACACTTTCTTAAAAAGTTAAGCTGGGATACTCTGGTGAAAAGTTTGTCCAAATCCATATAAAAATATAAATTCATTTCTTCTTGATTACCCCTATACTGTTGAAGGATGTGACTCAGAAATCTCACAATTAAATATATTATCCTGTAACAATCTTGAAACCCAGAGTTTATTACAACAGCTATATTGTTGTTAGTGACAATAAAATATAAAATATAGATAATTTTAAAGAGCAGTTTGTGGTGCTTTTTTCTGATGAACAAATATATTAGAAGGACCTAATTTATTCACCTGAGCTTGGCATAATGACTAAGTAATCTAAAATCAAACTTGTTTTCTTTTACAAAAATATAGCTATCTTCAGCCTTTTCTTAAAAAACCTGGTATGGTTGGGACAATACTTGGATGTTGTTTCATTGTTTCTTAGCATTAGAAACAGAAAAGAGCATCATTAGGGCAAATATTGCAGATTAATTGTTTTTCTACATGGCAGCTTCAAATCTGCTGCGCTCATCACGGTGGCTGGAGTGAATTTCGGGTACTGTCTCCTCTTCTGGAACCTGCCATAGAAACAAAGAAGAACTCAGTTAAGAATATCTAGATTTGCTTTTGCCATAAAAAAAGATTAAAATGTGCTGAGAATGTAATTCTATTTGCATCTATAATGTAATTGTTTATTAATATTGGCACAGCCTGATATGAACCATCAATTCTGGATACTGAGGGGTGAACTCAGGGTTTTCTTCATAGCAGAAGGAGTTTAATTCATTAAAAAGCTAATAAAATTTCCTTTAACTTCACATTTTATTTGCAAGGAATGTATATCATATATTACTTCTTGCCTTGCCTTTTTGGGTTTGTCCTGGCATAAAGGATGAAGTTCAGATTGCCTAAATTAAGAATATGTCATCAGTCTCTGATAAGGAAGAGGATTCCTAACACAGTGAGCACATAAGAGAGATAAAGGCCACCACTGTGATATCAATTTGTTGTCTCTATTTCTGCTTTTTATTCAAGGTCAGTCCAATGAAAAAGGCATGATTACCTAAGAAGTCCAAAAATGATCCTGAAGGTGGCCTTGATAAATTCACAGCCAGAGGTAGATCAGCATTTTTGAGTTTTGAAGAGGCAGCTTTTCTGACTCATGTGTGCAAACCACAAAGCCCAGGAGAGTGGGGCTGCAGTGGCTGTATATCCTCCAACAAAATGAAAATAAAATAAAGTTGTGTCTTACCTCCCAATAAGCAGAGTCATCAAAGCAGTTCTGGTCAGATACTTGTCCCAAGAAGGGCAGCTTTAGAATAGCACCTGCAGGAAAACCAGCATCAGAGGTTTGAAAAAGGAAGAAAAAGACCAAATAAATCTCCCTGAGATGTGCCTAAGGCAGTCAGCAAAGCTTTCTGACTGATTTCCTCATCTACAGAAATGCCCAACCATCCTGGGGCATCAGGTAAATTATTCTGAGAGGTGATGCAGATTTCTTCATACAAACATGAATTAGAGCATAAATAAATGCTTGTTTTTAATTGACCAGATTTCAGACCAAAATTTTCTATTCCAGCCTGGTTTTTTTGTTTGTTTGTTTGGAAGTATTCACAAACACATGGAAATTGGTGACACCTCATTTATTATTACCTTGATCACAAATAAGTTACTGCTCAGAATTTGAAGTGTCTGAATCTAGAGAAGAATTCCTTCTGGAACAACACCTTATTATTCCTACAGATATAAAACTCAGTATCTTTGGAGCATGTACTCACTAAGATATATAGAATCATAGAAACATTTGGGTTGGGAAAAACCTCCAAGATCATCAGGTGCAATCAGCCAGAGCAGAGCCCTGAGTGCCACATCCAGTCACTCCTTGGACACCTCCAGGGATGGGGACTCCACCACCCCCGGGAAAGCTCCTTCCAATGCCTGACCACCCTTGCAGTGAAGAAATTCTTCCTGATGAACCTGAACTTCATTTGAAGACAAAAACTTTGGAAAACTGCTTTTCCATGTTTGAGTTTCTGGCACCGGGACCCATTATTTCAAATTTGTATTATTCACACAAAATTGTTGATACATTTAAGTTCTCCATGGAGAAACCTCTAAATTCACACGTGTTTTTAGTCACTATAAAGCATGCCACTGACCTGTGAGTGCTCCTCCCACCAGTGCAATGCCAAGTGTACTTCCCAGGGCAGCAGCCTGCATGGCAGGAGTAAGCAGGTGACCATTCCTGGAAAGGGTAGAAAATCCAACCATTGCCTATTAAAAAATTGTTACACTTTGAGACTGATGATCAGTCTTACAACATTGTACTTGCTGCAAGCTGGAAAAGGTGACTCATAGGAAAATATCCTACAATGTTTATGGCTTGCAAAAGATCATTGAGTCCAACAAATCCTGCCATTACTGTGTACAATGACTTTAATTTAGCTTTGTTTTAGGCTGCAGATGAAAACAAGTTCTTTGAGAAGGTTATTAATGTCCTGAAAGCCATTAGAGGGTACTCCCTGTTGTCAAAAACACCAGCATTTCATCTTTTTGGAGTCTTTTGAGATAGTGGAAAAAAACCATTTTGCCTTTTAAAATTTTTTTTAAGTCTTACAAATACCAGAAGTGTATTGTAGAGTCATAATAAATACTTTTTTATGTTTGAATGGTTCAGTGTGCTGTTTCTTTACGGTGTTTTAATTAATTTATTTTTATTTGAGCTTTTAATCTGTAACAAGCTTGGCATTTAAACAGTGTGTTAAAGGCAGGAGATCAAGAAGAACCCACATTAACTGAGAGTACAATGCTCAACATCAAATCAATGACACATTTCTGAAAAAAAAATTATAAGATAGCAAATTAGAACAGACCTTAAAAAATCAAAAACCTTCTTTCTCTCTTCTCTCTATGACTCACCTCGTTTCCCTTTTTATTGCAGTTACTACGATGCCAGCAATACCTCCCAGGATGCCAGGTAAACCATGTAAGTTATGAACTCCACAAGTGTCTTGAATTTTCAGCTTGGATGCCATCACAGGCTGAAATGAGGGGAAATAGGAAATTTATAGTGAGTTTATATCTTCCATGATCTCTGGATATGGAAGATGGATATGCAGAAGAAAGAGCAGAAGTACAAGAATCAAATCATTACTAAAAGTCACCATTACCTGGAGTTTACTGGGTCTATCCTCCCTTTGTAGCAAACCAAGGGAGCTCCAGGAAAGCCGAAGAGAAATAAAAAATGAGAGCAGAGCTAGGTCTCCAATACTTACAGTCAGGTACTGGAATCCAAGGACAGAGACAATTCCAGCAATGACCCCAATGAACATGGCAGAAAAAGGGTGGATTGCCAGGTCAGCACAGGTACCCACTGCTACTCCTCCTGCCAGGGTGGCATTTTGAATGAGAACCTGCAGAGGGGACACAGAGCAAGGCAGAGGTGACACATGAGGAGCAGAGGTTTGTTTTAGGGCTGAGTGCCTCTTGCACATGCTGGGCTCACACAAATAACTGAGCTGCTGGAAAGGAGTGGGTGAAAACAGAGCTGGATTTTAGGGCAAGGGGAGAGAAGCTGGTTTGGTTTTTGTCTGCTGTGCAGCTGCCCTGAGATTTCCAGGGAATAGGTCATTTCCTTGAGAGACCTATTTTGGCTGTTGTAATAAGGGAGCTCAAGTAGGAACATCTTTGGAATAAGATCCAAAAGTCCACCTCAACACTGAACTAATGTCACTAAGGTTCTGCAGGTTCTGTGGACAAGAGAGAATCATCAGAGAATCATTAAGGCTGGAAGAGACCTTTGAGATTAATAAATCCAACCATCAAACCAGTACCACCACCATGTTCCCAGTCTACTACACTGCTTTCCAACCCTTCCTGTGAAGAAATTTCTCCTCATATCCAGTCTAACCTGCCCTGATGCAACCTGAGGCCATTTTATCTCATCCTGTCACTTGGTATTTGCAGAAGAGACCAGGCTCCACCTGGTTCACCTTTCTTCCTCAGGGTGTTGCAGAGAGTGAGAAGATGCTCCCTGAGCCTCCTGTTCTCCAGAATGAGCCCCCCCCAGCTCCCTCAGCCACTTCTCATCAGACTTTACAGGTTTTACAAGCATCATTCTGGCCATAGTATGGGGGAAGGCTCCAGACAGCCTGGACAGATAGATGGACACTGGGAATCTGCTTTCTCATCCCTATCAGAGAGGGTTGACTTGATTTAATGAGGGTTGTGATGTGATTCTTACCATGCTGAATTTGCCTCTTTTATCCACCAAGCTGGAGAGGGCGAATGTTACAACAGCACAGGCAGCCAAGGAGTAGTAAGTGTTGATGATGGCTGTTCCCTGGCCTTGTGGGCCATTTGCAATGGCAGAGTTAAAACTGGGCCAAAAAAGCCAAAGGAACAGGGTACCTGGATGAACAGAAGTCAAAACAAAAGCTATTTAGTCACAAGGGCCAGTACAATAGAGTGAGCTACAAGAAATGAGGATGATGATTAATGAGAAACATGGAATAGACGAAATTCTGGAAGAAATAATAGAATATGCAGAAGCTTTTGACACTGGCAGCTGGGATTTTGACACATGGTCTCTTGTGAAATCTTACTGGAAGGCTTTAATGACCCCCACTCACTGTTGGAGCTCACCATCACTGTGAAACCCCAGCCAGAGCAGGAGGCACAAGCAACACAATTCACATGCAAGTCCTTAATCATCCATCAATACAACTGAAAGTTTTAGCTGGTGAATTGGTCTATGAACAGTTCTCATGGGCAGATAGATATATGGTTTCTGACATTCATTACCATGACAGTCACAATTCAATCATTTTAATTATGGACAGTTGCTTTGGAAATACTGCTGAAAAGCACAAGACTTAACAGAAAGGAAGTCACCTCTAATGCACAGTGAAAACACATATTTAATTTGATCTTTCCATCTTTGGAAGCAAGGAAAAACATGTGTGCCACTGAAAATACGGTGCGTGCATGAGACTGAAAGGAATTTACCTCCAGAAGTGTCCTTAGGGAAATGAATGTAGCATAATAATAGGTAATCAGAAAAAAATGGAGATGGAAGAGGGATGAGCAGCTGATCAGCTCTCAATATTACTTCACTTACCAATCATGGCAAACAGGTCTGAGTGATAGGTGGATTCATCATTTTCATGTTTTTTTGCCAGACCAGGACGGTACAGGACGAAAGCTGCAGCCAAACCAAAATAAGCTCCAAAAGCATGAATGGTCATCGAAGCTCCAACATCTGTGGCCTGTAATAAAGACCCAAAATAGTACCACAGATTTTATACAGCATAAAAGCAAGGGTCTGATGAATGAGAAGTCTGGAGGACTTAATTGTTTAATTCTGTGGTAGATACCAGAGCCTAGCATAAGTAAACTGGAAGTATTACAAAGTGAAAGCATTTGTTATAAAGAAAGAACAATGATTGCTACGTAGTTGTACCTGTAATACTTTGGTTACTAGATGTTCATTGCATGCAAAGATGGTGATCTCCAGAAGAGTCAGGATCAGCATCTGAATGGGACTTGTTTTCCCCAGGAGTGCTCCAAATGAAATCAAAGCAGTTGCTGTGCTGAAGTCTGCATTTATCATGCTGAAGTTAAGAAAAAGAAAAAAGAAAAAAAAAAAACAAACCCAAAACACATTAAAAAAAAAGAAATTAGTTTTAAAAACTGTAATATCCAACATGCTGTTAAAATTATATGATTAAAATTATATATCTTTAACTCTTCAGATACAAAATTATCAAGCTCATCTTTGTGAATAAAAAGTAAATCAAACCTTTCCAGATGGATCTTGTAAGGATCTTACCAGCTAGTGAAGAGTAAGTGTAGAAGGTTTCCTCTTACACAATAAATGTGCTTAGCTGGTTGAAATTATGATGAAAAGGCAGGTGAGAAGTGTATTGGAATGTGGAGGGATGGCATGGAATAAAAGAATCATTTAGATTGGAAAAGGTCTAAGACCTCTGAGTCCAATCATTTACCCAGCACTGCCAAGTTCACCACTAAACCATGTCCCTCAGTGCCACATCTGCAGGTTTTTTAAAACACTTCCAGGGATGGTGACTCCACAGCTTCCCTGGGCAACCTGTTCCAATGCCTGGCTATCATTTCTGGGAAGAGATTTTTCCTATATTCAACTGATCCTCCCTTGGTGTGATATCCTCTTGTCCCTTCAGGTCATTTCCTCTCATCCTGTCCCTGTTCCCTGGAGCAGAGCCTGACCCCACCTGTCTGTCCCCTCCTGTCAGGAGTTGTGCAGAGCCACAAGGTTCCCCCTGAGCCTCCTTTTCTCCAGGCTCAGCCCCTTTCCCAGCTCCCTCAGCTGCTCCTCACCATCCTTGTGCTCCTTCCCCAGCTCTGTTCCCTTCTCTGGACACGCTCCAGCCCCTCAATTTCCAGCCCTGACTGCCACCTAGGCTTCAAAGATGACAGTGAGCTCTTTGGTCAGATGGTTTATATAATCCTGGAAGCCTTGCACACCTGTCTGTCTCTGTGCATCATCTTTGCATGAGCTGTCAGGCAGAACCAGTGTTAATATGTTTTGGGGATTGGCAAAGGTAAATAAAACCAGAAATTGTTCAAAACTGTTGAGCACAGAGAGGCACTAACCTGTGGGTCCCTCTAAAAATGCCTGCATGCAAGCTTTAGGGAGCTGCTTGTATCATTCCTGCTTTCCCCTCAGTAATGTTTGGATGCTGTTCATTTCAAAATTGTTTACAAGTTGTCTGAGAAAACAGAACTGCAGGTGTGGAAAACACTCTGAGACCTTGGTAGAGGCAGGACAGGTGAATAGGAGGGCCATTAAATGTGCTTAGAGACCTTGCCCATGAAGTCTCTTATTCTGTGATGGGTGTTCAGACCCTGCTGGAGTGTGATGCTCATGAAAATCATTCCATGAGAGGTAAGAGAAAACCTTGTGAGTGCATAGACATGCTGCTCCAGCCTTTCTGCTGTGACCCCATGTGTCATGGAAAGACAGATCCTTCCATGCCTGCTGGATGCAGGATGTCTTGTGCTATTGCTGGAAATTTTCCAGCTTCCACAGCTTCAGAGATTCAAAGCAATCTCTCTACAGGACCCACACCTCCCACAGGTAATGTAGCACCTCAAATACCTTCACAAACTTTGGTTGCCTTGTCCAGGAGTGGCCCCCTCAATGGTGAAGGGCAGAAGGATGTGGAGAGGTGGACTGCAAGGCTTAATGAAATTTAGGTAAAGTCTGGCCCCATAGTTGTGGTTTAGGGCTTCTCCTGATCTCTTCAGGGATAGAAATATCAATTTTTGTAAATTCACATATACCTTTCGATGCTAACAGGAATTTTCCCTCCTTGCATGTGCCAAAATCCTTGCATCAGAATTCCCCACTGGAGACCAAAGGCAGCAATGAGCATGTTGAAACCAACACTGCTGAATCCATATTTCTTCAGAAAGGTCATCAGGAAACCAAATCCAACGAAAATCATCACGTGGACATCCTGAAAGTCTGAAGGGAAAAAATGTAGAGGCTGTGAAGGGTGGCTGAAGGGTGAAAATTATGGACACAGGCAGCTGGAGTAGAGAAGAGTTCCAAACTCCAGTCATGCATGTGATCCATTCTTCATGACCAGTCTACCAGCTGAAAACTGAATGTCTGGAAAATGCCACACCTGATTATTGATTATATTGATTCCTCTTTCATTACGGAAAGCCACTGGATCTCTGCACTTGCAAATTTACTTGTCTGGCACTGTCCTCTCTTTGTGAAGCTACCTGGAACATCACCACAGCTTCATGTCCTTACAGAAAAGTTATGTTCCCCTTCCAATAAAGGTGTTCAGAGCCAGTGTGTCCTGACTAATTCCAAAATTATACATGGGATTTGTTTGGCTGAGTGCTAGGTGTCCCAGTGCAAAGGAATGCTTGGGATCCTTAAAAATTACTGTCCAATACATTGATCTTTTTACATGGATAAGAGAAAAATTAATTTTAAGGCAAAGTTTAAATTTAAAAATGAGTATAGTTAATCAGCATACAATTAGTCTTCATTCAAATATTTGATTGTTTTTTGGAATATGAATTTTGTTAAAATATGTTTAGTTCTTTTTCTACTTTTTAAAGTTATTACTTTAATATATATATTTTTTTGCTTTTAATACAAACTGAGTATATCACCACAACCTGGATACTTCATATTTAAAAATATTTTTTTCACTTTTAAGCATTATGCGATATAATTGACTCTAAACCAGATAGGTTTGACTCCTATAATTGCAACTTTTTGTCTCATTTTACTGTTAGTAAG
>JAOTQP010001546.1:107318108-107333916 GCA_026413545.1 Cichladusa arquata
CAGGTTGCTCCAAGCCCCATCCAGCCTGGCCTTGGACACTGCCAGGGATCCAGGGGCAGCCACAGCTTCTCTGGGCAGCCTGTACCAGGGCTTCCCCACCCTCAGAGCAATAAATTTCTTCCTAATATCCAATCTAAGCCTGCCCTCTCTCTGTTTGAAGCCACCCACCCTTGTTCTATTGCTCCATGCCATTGTAAAAAGTCTCTCTGCAGCTTCTTTGGAGCCTTGCACAGTGGCAGTGGTCATGAAGGTGAAATTGAGCTTCAGGAAAGTAGAAAATCAAGGCTACCAGAATTGGTAATTTATACCCTATTTAAACCATAAATTTCTCTAATTTGGCACTCTCAATTGTTTCAATATGATGGTAATTTGACCAGCAGAAACAGGATGAAACAATCAAAGAGAGGAAACCACTGCCAAACTGTTTCTATATGTTTTGATTATTTATTGAGCCAATATTAGCTAAGAAACTTTGGGCAAGCAAGTGTTAAAATCAGGCAGGACTAGGCCCAGAGCTTTAATATCTAATAAAAAGAGATATCCTTTCTATAGATAGAAAAATGAAGAAGCAATGCAGGTTCATGTCCAGGTATGGCTCACCCTCTTGTGTCTTTATCTAGAATTGCAGTCTTGTGGAGAAAATTATTTTTACTGGCCTGAAATAAGAAGGGAAAATGGTGAGTTCTGCCCTGTTCAGGGCTGGTTTATGTGATTCAAGAGCTGTGGAAAACCCTTTCGGGGCAGCTGGAGGTCTGGTGGGACACCCCAGTGTGGTGCAAGGTTAGTGGGAAAGAGCCTCAGGAATAAAGTTGTCATTTATCACCTGCAGGCAAATGTAGCAGCATTTTTGTGATTAGGTCAGAGGAAAAGTTGCAGATACAATGTGTGCCTCTTATTTTTTCTGTACAAAAATTTACCTTCCTTTTTGTTTTGTACATCTTTTCCTTTCCCATCCACACTCACATGAAGTATAAAAAGAACCTCAAAATATCCGTAAGGAATTTTCCAAATTAGAAAAAAAAAACAACACTTGATTTATAAATAACTTCAATTAGAAGCTTTGTTTGTGAACTGATGATAAATAATGTGTTTATTTAGCAGGAAGACATTCCATTGATAATCAACAAAAAGTTAACAGAAGAAAATTTAGTGGCATTTAACAAATGATGCAAAAAAACCCTGAAATGTTTTAAAAGTGGGCTTCTCATTAAAAAGAAATAAATCAGTGGCAGATCCACATGAAATAACACATTAGTAGCTTAAACATGATTTCTACAAAACCTAAAATGACATCAGAGGTTATTTTGAGCTACTGGTCTAATTTAAGACTGAAGTAATGGTCGGATTTCAGATTATTACCTATAGGTCAATCTGAACAGATGCACTGAGAGTGAATTCACTTTACAGTGGGTTCTACTCTTTTCTTATAATCTCACAGCAGCTGTGATGACACCCAGCAGGACTTTAGATGATTTGAGTGGTGCATTTGCAGCTTGCAGGGCACTGCTTCTTCACCAGTGAGTGGCTGCAGCCAAATAACATCTTCAGATTTTTGCAGTTTCCAAGGAGGTCTTGATACTTGCAAGGGTTGGCTAAAATAAAAGAGAGAGAAGCAAACACATGAAATATTCTTTGGAAACTGAGCTCTGCTTTGATACTTCTGCATTTTCCAGAAATTCCAGCTGTTCATGTCTATATAAACTTTGTACTTTTTCTCTGCTATTAAAATGGTTTGAATATTATAGAATGTGGGTTTTTTTAAAGAGAATGGAGTGACTTACTGCAAAGTCCTTTGTCACAGTGGCCAGGACAGTCAGCACATCTTGGTCCGCTTCTGTAAGGCATAGCTATTTGCATAGGGTTATTTCCTCTGAAATTTGAAAGAATTACAAGACAAAACAAGATTAACATGAAGCTCTGAGCCATTAACAGGAGTTTGATATTTATTGCAATGAAAGACATCCAGAAGTTTTTGGATAAAAATATTTTTCTAGGCAGTCATGATTTAGTATCACATATTTATAGAATAAAAAAAAAAATAAGAGGGACAATAAGGTTTAGAGAAACAAAATTAATTGATTGATTGTACATGTATAGCACTGTCTGGTAAAAAAAATGTATGTGCTTCTTAGCTCTGCTTCTCTAATAGATTTCAGCTGATTAAGGTAATCATACAATCACAGAATCACTGGTTTGGGTTGGAAGGGACTTCAGAAATCACTTAGTTCCAACACCCTGCCATGGGCAGGGACACCTCCCACTAGACCAGGCTGCTCCAAACCTCAGCAAAACCCTCCTGAAATGCAGTTCTTTGCCTCTCTGAATATTCATTTGCTCTTGGCTTCCACTTTACATCTGATTTTCTCCTTTGTGGCCAAAATTACAGCATGATCTGTGCCTGATGCCTGATTCTGACACAGATAAACCCTAGTTCATCTGCTAAAATTTCCCTAATATCTCTTTCAATGTGAAATAAAACAAATATTGATATCCAGCATGCTGTTAAACCCACAATTCACATTGATATTTTCAAAAGTATGAATGGTTAAAGTAGATTGCAATTATTTTATCCTATAGCCCAGGATGTTTTGGAAGCCTATCCATAACCATCATGACTGAGTAAGAAGGCAGTACGTACGCAGGGCAGTATTGGCAAACATAAAAGTACTTGTAAGGTCCTGTGGGACAGTAGGAAACTCCACATCCCACCTTGTAACTGTTGTACCAGATTAGCTGTAGATTAAAAAAGAAGCACATTATTTCAGACTGAATTCTTGTTAAAAAAAAAAACCCTCACAAAGTAACAGAACCAGAAAATATATTTTTTCTTTCTTTTTTTTTTCTAATCAGCCTTTAAATTTAAAGTTTAACTGTCATAATGAATACATAGGAAGGTGAGTTTCCTCCAGTTTCCAGATGTTTTTGAACACAATTTCTGGCAGGACACTAAAGTTGAAATTCAAATATTTTCATCATAAGTATTTTGCTTTGACACTTCTTAATCCCATATTTCAATCCCTGTATAGAAAATATTTATTTCTAAATTAAATGTTTTTCTATAGACTAATATTTCCTTCCTGGAAAGCTCTTCCAAAATAATGGTTTCATTGCCTCCTAATTAGATAGAAAAGAATTTTAGCTTATCATTCATCTTTGGATCAGAGTATGAATTATAGATAATAGTTTAATGACACTGATAATTTTTTCCTGATTATAAATAGCTCCCAGCTGACTTAAGTGCACTCCTGTGATTCTGGTATATCCCTGCAGTTTGTTTCAAATCTCCATACCTGAGTGTAGCTCTCAACATTGACATTTTTTGAGGTTGCTCCATATCCATACTTGAAATTGGAGGACTGACTGTACCACACTTGAATTGTGTCAGCCCATGTTCTTGGGTAGGATGACAGTAACACATTCTCACCACAGGTGACACCTGGAGTAGAAGTAAATCTATTTTATTAGGGGAGAAGCAAACTATAAGGTGGGAGGTGGGACAGAGGGGCTGTAACTATATTTTAAAAAATATAAATAAATATAAATAATATATAAATATAAATATATATAAATATATAAAATATAAATTCTAAAAAAATGCCTATGATGCCACTCACTTTCCCCTGTGATGTTAAGGACTTGCAAAAAGATGTCTTTCAGAGTGTTCATCTGACAAAAATTATGTTTTTGTGTTTAATTATCACAGAATCACAGAATGGTTTGGGTTGGAAGGGACCTAAAGATCATCTTGTTCAAACCCCCCTGCCATGTACAGGGACACCTTCCATCTAATAATCCTAAAAAGCTATTCTACAACAGATTGAAATCATCCTTATTTCTATTTCACATTGACAGGGGTCATCTGCAAACTGTCATTAACCCATCAGCTCAGGCTCCATCCTTGTCTGTACCATTAATAACTCTCTTGTCTCTTGGACTGACTTTCATTCCACACTGACTTGCCCATTTCTGAGCATTTTTGGCAGCTTTGTCACTCCACACCTGAAAGACACAAAGGAAGAAGCATCCAGGTCACAGAGAGGTTAGTGCAGGCCATGAGAAGGAAAAAAAGAAATAGGGAATGGGTTGGTGTTGAGCACTGAATGCTCCCATGGCCCTCAACAGAAAGAGGAGGAGCTGTGCTGATTTACTCTCCTGGGGCACAGGAACCACTTTCCTTCAACTCTTAAAAATTTCAGAGCAGGCTGTTCTGCACAGTTCTATCACACAGTCCTGATCTCTAGATGGTGCAGATTAAGAGGGTTTTTATAACATGCTGCTGAGTTCTTTCAGCTTTGTGTCCCAGTGAACACTGCAGGGTGCACTGGACTAAGCAGTATAAAACTGATTTTCAGCCCAGGTGCAGCTGACTTGTGGTGATTAACATCAGCTGGGCTTTGATCCTGGGGAAGATTTCAGATCTTGCTATGCAAGATTAACCACAAAGTACTGACCAGCTCATCTGCTCATGGGACTTGGGTAACGAGGACTTCCAGGGGTGACAGGGATGGGAGAAGTTTTGCAGATCTAGGTCTCTTTTGCCCTCCTGACAGTGTGAGATTCAAAAGCTGCTGCTTGGCCTCCCACTCCCCCTTTGCTTTGCATGCTCTTTCCTTCATCCAGAGCTTTTTTCTCTTTTTAGATTCAGAGAATCAGAGGTAGTTTGTGTTGGAATGGACCTTGAAGGGTCATTTAGTCCAACCCCTGTGCAATGAGCAGGGACACCTTTAACTGGACCAGGTTATCAGAGCCCTGTTCAGCCTGGCCTTGACACATCCCGGGATGGGACACCCACAGCCAGGGCCTCACCACCCTCATCATAAAAATCTTCTTCTTATATCTAATCTAAATGAATTCTCTCTTGACTCCTGAAAACCTTTGGGCTAGTTTGTGCTATTGCAAGTGGCCCTGATAAAGTGTTTTCCCTCATCCTTATAGACCCCCTTTAGGCACTGGAAGGGGCTCTAAGGTCTCTGGATCCTTCTCTTCTCCAGGTGAACACCCCCAGCTCTCCCAGCAGAGGGGCTCCAGCCCTTGGAGCATCTCCATGGCTCATGCTGAGTTTCTCATCCACAATACCTCCGAGTCCTTCCCATCAGGCTGTTCTTAATCCCTTCATCCCACAGCTCCCCTCCATGCTGGGTGTGTCCCATCATTTCCCTCAAGGGAAAAGCAGCTGTAGCTCATAGCTCACCATCTTCAGCATGTTCCTGGCTGTGGGAATTACAGATCTCCGAATTTCATTGTGTAGCTCAAGGATCAGTTTTTCATTTTGAGACTTAAAATGAGGAAAGGAGAAAGCGTTCACTTTTTTATATGGAAAGCCCTGGAAAAAAACAACAGTGAAGGTCCCAGTTAACAGAATTATAATAAACAAGATAAATTATGAGCTTCTTGTCACTTTAGTTTGGTAAACTGAACCTACTCCAATAATTGGTCTCATAAATCTTGCTTAACTTAAGACATTTAAGATGGTAGATATAACATCTCAGCCAGTTGTTTTAGGCTGCAGCTATACTCAGGTAAAGGAAAGCATCAATTTACAACATGGTTCACCCCAGATTTATTGAGGAAAATTATAATTTTCTTTCTTAAAGTACTTGTTTCTTTTCATTCATTAATAAGATGTTCTTGATAAATAGCTCTCATGCAAGTATCTGCATAGCAGATATCTTACAAACTTAATCATCTCTAGGAGATTTGTGAATCAGATTTCTGAATCTTAATTTATTTATTTGTTTATTTATGAAAAATGTCTTTTTAAAATTAGTCCTGAGAACGGAAGAATATTTTTATAGGCAGAATCACAGAATTCTTTGGGTTGAAAGCTTAAAGAGCCAATAGCTGCAAAAGATCCCTGTCATGTACACAGACACCTTCCACTTGACCAGACTATACACTAATAATAATAATAGTAATAGTAATAATAATAATAATAATAATAATAATAGTATGCAAACATCTGTATGAAATGAGAATGCATCTTCAATGTGTTACGTTAACATATTAACTATGCTTGCACCCCTGAATTCTAAATTCTGAATTCTCTAGAGATCACAAGATCAGACTAAATCAGGTCAGGTTTCTATACAAAGGAGTCAAATACGGGTGCTTTGCACAGATGAATGTTCCTACCTGTCCATCAGATTGGTGTAGCAAAGCAGCCAGGAAAATAATTGCAGTTAGTAGATCCATTTCTGCAGGGGGAAAAAACTCAAAAACAAACCCCCAAAATCCATTAGTCTCTGTTGCATACATTTTATGGCATTATTGATATGTGAGCAAGATACAAAACTGTTGCAAAGTCAAGCTTGCACAAAGAATTTTATTTTAGTTGATCCTGAATATGGATGTGCTGAAACTGTGCATAGGCACCACTGCCTCCTACAGAGAGAAGACTGCACCTTGCATGGAAGCAGGGACTGTAAATAGCATAAAGTTGTGTTATTTGGAATTGATGGACCAGCCCCCTTTTGATTCCTTTATTCAAGATACCTTGAATTTGCAGCATTTCCTTCATGTTTACCTCCCTATATATAAAAAGAAGCCCATTAATGTGTTCACTGCTGTCACATCAGAGTCCTCCTCAAGCATCATCCACAGTGAGATTTGGTGTTTTGGAGTGGAGCACTGAACACATGGACTTTTGTCTCCATTTCTTTCCCACTTCCCTGTTTCCTCATTAAATCAGCATCATAATCAGCTCAAGCAAATGGTGGTGATCACCCTCATGTTTCATCTGACACCTAGACATAAAGAAAACCTTAAAATATGATGTTATTGACAAATAATGTTGCTGCACTGACTCCTGAGGCACCTCATGCAGGTGTACACAGACACTCTGAAACCCACTCATGTACACAGGATGCTTTTTCTGCACATCAAAAGAAGCAAAAGTTACATATCTTTGTATTGATGAGGGTATAGGGGGGGAAAGGTCTTTTTTGGCTGTTAAAAAATGTGGCAAAATGCCAAGGAAGACAAGCTTTGAGCTCTGCAGGTTGCCTTAAACAGGCAAGAGGGAAATAGTGATAACAAAACCCAACAAATATAAAATGCCTTAGAGCTGGCCTCTGAGGAAAATCCATGGTGTGGGCAGGACAGGTCAATAGAAATCTAGGAAATGCTGCTTGACAGGGAAACTATCATTGTTTAAAAAAATAAAAAATTGTTCCCCCTTTAGTTTGGAATAATCTTTGACCGAAGAAATTCGGTCTTTATCTTGTTTTCCTGTGGTTTCATAAGGAAATCATTTGAATGAGTTAGAGGCAGGGATCTCACTGATATTGATGAAGAAGAAATTCTTAAGCTTCAAGGGTATTTTTAGACATGGAGGAGTTGTCTTGCCCTCCAAGAAACAAAAACTTTTTGGGATTTCCCAGACTAAGTGCTGCAAAGGAAATGTTAAATATTTCTAGATCCAGAGTTAAAGCTGATTAAATACTGCTGCACATCTTCACCTTCCAGATTCTACCATAAAATCTGTCTCTTGGACTAAATGTGCTGGGCTTTACTTTCAAAGTCAAACGTTGATGATTCCCAGACAATTATCCTTCCCTGTCAACCCACTAAATCACTTCTATGCTTCTGAAAAACAGATGCCAGCAATGCACTTTAGGTTCTACTTGAAAACCTGAGGTTTGATGAAAATTTGATTGAGTGTAAAAACAAATAAAATAAACATTGATAGCTTCAAAACTGTAAACAAATTTCTGTTTGAAAAATACAGTCTTTTCATTGCTCAGCAGAACCTTTCTCCTGCCATCTGATACAGCTTTCAGAGCATAGCAGGTTTGAAAGTTTTGCAAAGTGGGAATATTTGTCTTTTCAGTTATTTTGATGTATTTTTCCTTTAACTTTCTCTGAATTTACCTCTTTAAATTTCATTACAGTAATAAATTCACTCTCCATTTAGAAAAGGCAATCAGCTTATTGCATACTATAATATATATTAGACATTTCAGCAGCATATATACATGAAAGTTTGGACAGGTAGTTAACATTCAGAGGTGACAAAATTCTGAGTTCAGCTGTGCTGGTATATCCCAACACACAAGTAAAATAAATTCAACACCAAAACAATTCAAAATACATTAGAAAAGCTTTTCCTATGACTGATGACCCCATGCAGAATGGATTCATTTATGTTCACATTTCAAGAAGGAAGCAAGTGGGTCCAAGTGTTACATTTTGATCTAAAGAAATACAGGAATTAGACTCCACTGAAGCAATTTTTCACCCCTACTCATGGAAGGTGTGAAGAGATTACATTATTTTACATTCTTCCTCTGAGATACTATAAGCAAAGATTTGCTTTCAATTAACACATTTGGTACAACTTAGCTATTAACTCCACTAACCTTTGTAGCACAATGAACAAGAGACTGTATGGATGAAATCTCTAAGGCTGAAATTCAGTTCTGCATACATTACCTTCATCCACCAGAATCCTCCTGTACCTGAGGAAGTGGCAGCAGAGTGAAAGGCTCTCCCTAGCCCAGGGTTGTATATATACATACATTTCCCCTTTTTTTTCCTTGTCAATATTTATTGCTGATAAATGACATCAGCTTTGGGGCTGCCCATTGTGTAAGAAGAACTTTTCTTAAGGAAAAGGTGACTGAAAATGAACCAATCCAGCTACATTGTTCTGGATTTTTTTTTTTTCTGGTCTCCAGGGTAAGGAAAAAAGAGAAGACAGAAGACCTGTCCTTTTGCAGAACTTCAACTTCTAGTCTGATCAGCAAGCTACAGTGCTAATGTGTTCACTAAATAAAAGCTTGAGTTCCCAGCTGGTTGTTTTACAGTTCTCTTTCCTGTTTCTGGCAAAAGAGTGGGTAAATATTTTGTGGCAGAGACATAAGTGAGCAACATCTTAGCTGTACACAAAGTGACCTGTACTGTGGGCAACACAGCAATGTCTTCTTCCAAGTGGTTCCTGAACTTCCATTTGCTGAATAAAACTTATATTCCATTAGCTCACTCAGGTTGTGGCACTGGGCATCCTTTCTTACCAGCCCAGGTAGTGATAGGACAAAGAGGAATGACTTTAAACTGAAAGGGGGCAGGTTTACAATAGATATTAGGAAGAAATTCTTGACTTTGAGTGTGGTAAGACACTGGAAGGGGTTGCCCATAGAAGCTGTGGCTGCCCTGGAAATGTTCAAGGCAAGGTTGGATGGGGCTCTGAGCAATCTGGTCTAGTGGAAGGTGTCCCTGCCCATGGCAGGATGTGGAACAAGGTGATCTTTCAGGTCTCTTCCAACCCAAACCATTCTGTGATTCTGTGATTCTGTGATTCCATGCTTATTGTACACATAACTCACCCCAGATGTTGCTCAAGATTAAGTTATTGCAGAATGGCTGCAGATGTTTCTGTCTTCAGTCTGGAGAGATGTGTGGCATCTGCTGTGCTCTAGAGCAGCATAAAATGGTTGGGGTTGAAAAGATCTTAAAGATCTCCACGTTCCAAACCCCTGCCATTGGCAGGGACACCTTCCACTGTTCAGGTTGCTCCAAGCCCTGTCCAATCTGGCATCACTCTGCTCATCCTTCCTTCTTGCAGAATCTTTGTTTCCACTCTCGTATAAGGTAAAATATCACAAATGCAGCTTTGACAGGTCCTTGCTGCTCAATCACAACCTTTCTTGCTTCCTTTCTTGCAGTCTGTTGGCTATCAGAAGGCATTTAGCATCTGCACATCTCTTTATTCCTTTCTTGGTTCCCTTCCTCATCCTTGCCTTTGCTGTGGTGTGCTGCACACTGAGCACCCTTTTCACCACACTGGATGGAGGTTGCTGCCCATGCTGCAAGTCAATATTGCCTCACTGTTTCCAGATTTCTGCAGAATTCCTGCAGCTGTCTGCTGTTGCCAGAATTCTAATATTGTATTATAGTGCCTGTGTTGGGAAACACAGCTGCCTTTGTTCTTTCTTTGTATAGTGGGCAGCACTTAGGGGAAGTTGCCTCTGATAAGGTCTCCCATATCCTTCCATGCTCTCAGATAAGGACAAAGGTACTTTTTTATCTGAAGTGCTTGTGACAATTTTGATGAGACCAGGGTTATCACCATCAGAAACCCTAATGAGACACCTACCATTATGACTTCATTTTTATGGACTGTGAGAGGAGGCAGTCCAGCAGCTCCAGATTCCTAATGTCCTGGGAAATACTTCCATTCTTTTACTCCATTCACTGTACTCAACAATTTTCATTAATTCATTATGGTCACCTGAGCTTTATTTGCACTGTTAAAATTAAATTATGCTACTACAAGTGTTTCTTTAGAGCTTGCCCCACCTGTTTGAATAGTGGAAGCCATTTGTTCTCTAAAGGATGACTGTCAGATATGCTACAATTCATGGTCTGTGGGTGAAATAATTGGGAAGAAATAAAAGATTAATAAAGCTGACATCCGGAACCATGGTACAAAGAACAATTTAACACAGCAATTCCCACTTCCCCTTGTGAATTACCTGAAGGGGTGGGGTAATTTAATAAAAAAAATAAATTGAGAATTCATTCCATGGGGTTCTGCAAATGTATGTATATTTTTAAAGATCTATGGAAAGTTCTTAAAAAAAGATCAGGTTGAGTGATTTGACTGTGGAAGTTCTCCTCCAGGCCTTGTGTAAACCTGAACTGTAGACATCTGATTTATCTCAAACAATGAAGTAAAAAATCCAGTGTCTTCAATCTTTGTTTCCACTGAAGTCAATGACAGTTAAAGTAGCACTTTAGATTAAAATCCATGCAGTTCATTGTGGTTCAGAACCTTGCACAGATCTTTTTCTTGGCTGTCAGAACACTGAGCAGACCTAACTTTGTTTGGCAAAAAGGAACATTATTGATTTCTTCCACACAACCCAACTCACCTTCCACTCTGGATTATTATTATTATTATTATTATTATTATAGAGAAAGGTAGCAGAGTCAATCAAAAAGTTGCTTTCAGAGTAACTGTACATAAGCAGAGTATAATGAAATAAGGAAAAAAGAAAATGTTATCCAGAAATTTTTAGAGGCCTAGTCCTTCTCTTGTGCTCCCAGAAAGTATCTGTAAAAAATTGGCTGTTCCTTAGAGATGTTTTTCTGTATGTTTCTAGAAAGTTTGCAACAAGGAGATTTCATGGTTTCCTTGGGTGATAAGTGCCATTCTACTATTCCAGAAAGCTTTTAGTCTAACATACAAAATTGTAGGAGGGATTTTGTGTATGTGTGTGAAAGTCATTTTCATGAAGCCCAAAATGGATTAGCAATTGATTCAATCAGTGCAATCATACACTTATATCAAAGTTCAATACCTGCCTATGTTCATGCTCTTTTTAGTCTTTGCTAAAGTGTGGCAAAGCTGAGCACTTTAAAAATGCATATTTGTCCTTTTTAAAGCATATAGGGATTGTTAACTAATCTTAACTTTAGATCTAGTAAGTCATTAGAAACATTTTTATAAATCTCTGCTATGGGACGTCAAGAATTTGACTCCAGAAAAAAAAACTGGGATAAAACTCATTCTATCTCCTAGGACAACCCAATAAAAAAGTGAAAGCACTTACATTTCAGCTTGACTTTTTCTTGCAAATGGATAAATCACACATCTGAAGTCCTCTTTGAGAAGCAACATATCTAATATATTTAAAATGATAGATTAGAATAAGAGCAAATATCAGACACAGGTCAATGAGAGAGATGAGCTTCATCCCTTCAATCATATTTCTCCCATAAACCAAATAAACCAATGTCTGCTCTAAGTGAATTACAACAGTGTGGAAGGATGCACAGAAAGTGAACAGAGAACAATTATGTGTGGAAACCATTAGAACAATACTATTTTTTTTTTCAGATATGTCTTCCTCTGTGAGAGTCAGGTGTAACCAAACAAAAGTCCAGCTGATCCTCTAGAACAAATCCCTTATTTAAACTAAATCTGGCCAGCAGGAAACAGAGCAAATAAACCATAATGACTTTTCTTAGTATTTAAACTGACTTTTGATATAGGTGATTTATTAATTTTTATTGTTTTTTAAAGGAAGAGAGAATACACCCCTTTCTCTCTAACAGTGAAAGACACAAAGCAGTGCAGACTCAAACTATCACAGGTATGATCATCTGGAGGCATTTATTACTCATGGATAAAACAGGTTTTATGTTCAATTTACATGGTAATAACTTCAGACATACTTGTCTGAGAAGTACAGGCTACCAAATTGAAGTTTTTTATGAACACCTCTTTGTTTGCTGCATGTATTTGCTGGAAAAAGATTTTCTGTAATTTAGCAGTAGTGACAATGTGGGGCCTTTTACTGAGAAATCTTTTTAAAAAGTGTGGGTGTGAAATTAATTCCTTAAAATGCTTATATTTCATAAATGCTTATATATGAGCATTTTAGTTTTTTCATGCATTTGACATAAAAGTAAAACAGAGTTGTTGTCGAGGGTGCAGAAAGAAGGTTGATCTTCTTGTAATGCTGTCTGGTCAGTGGAAAACACCTTGAACCTGTTGCAACAAAAATTAATGTTAAAATGTGTTAGAAAAGAAGGAAAATCTGATTTCCAAGTCAGTGAGTCCCACACAGAACATTCTATTGGACTGGTTGCAGTAATTGAATAAGAAATATTTGGAGCTATGAAAAGAGGTAGAGACTCCACTTAAAATCACAGAATTGAAGACTCATTTGGAAATTATATTGCTGATTAAATGCATTTTGACTCAATAATTCCTGAACCAACTGCATTTGGCCACAGCCAAACTTCTTTGTGGAGTGACTTCTCACCTTTTTTTTTGTAGTGGCATAGATTTGACTACAATTACTTGATAGAAGATGAATAGAAGCTGCATAACCAGAGGATATTTTAAATACCCATTCAAAGGATATCTTGACTGAGGGGCTTTCAACACACTTCACTGAAGCTGAGCCTTTCCACAGCCTGACAGAGCTGCTGGATGGGGAGAAAGGTAAGAAGGGGCATTTGTTTGCTGGGAAAGGCCATGAGAAAAGGTGCTGCAAAGGCAGACAGAGATTCCTGGTTTCTGCATCCTGCAATGTTTTTACCCTTTAGAGAGATGCAATGTGATGTATTAAAAAATGTACACACAGTCCAGAAAGATGAACTTAGAACACACTGTTCTGTAATGACCAGCAGTGAAAATGATTGCTAACAAAAAAAATTTCCTGATTGAAACTGATCCACAACTTTTGCAGCTTTGTGCTGTTGGAAGGCATCCAGTTGTTCCCATGAGTATCAATGATATCTCAGTATGTGTGCTTGTGTTAGTGCTTTCCTGTGGTCATGTCAGGGAAATGCAAATACAAAAGAATTCTTAATAAATCAATGAATAATCTCTTTTGAGATAAGTCATAAAATACATTTGAATTATACAGTTGTCCAGCTAAAAGAAGGTACCTGAAATGTATATTTTTACTACATTTTCTACTAATATCTAAGTAAGTTATTTCACCAGAAGGAGAGAGATCTAGGTTAGTGAAGACCTAAATCTCAATGTAGCAGCCCATAACAATCTCATATTAAACAGGACACCTTTGTGGTGCTAAGGATGTTGTGACTTGTGCCTTTCCAGATTTTATCTGGAGCCCAGGATATCTGGAGCTCCCTGGTATCCTTACCCTGGGGAATGTCAGGAATGTCACAACTGAACTAAATGCTTTCAGGAATATGAAAGGCTGAGAGAACTGGGATTGTTCACTCTGGAGAAGAGAAGGCTGCAAGGAGACCTTAGACCTTTCAGCACCTAAAGAGGAGCCAAGAGAGCTGGAGAGGGACTTTTGGCAAGGACATGGAGTGACAGGACAAGGGATGATGACTTCAAACTGACTAAGGGCAGGGTTAGATTAGATTTTAGGAAGAAATTCTTTACTCAGAGGGTGGTGGAGCCCTGGCACAGGGTGCCCAGAGAAGCTGTGGCTGCCCCTGGATCCCTGGAAGTGTCCAAGGCCAGGCTGGATGGGGCTTGGAGCAACCTGGTATAGTGGGAGGTGTCCCTGCCTCTGGCAGGGGGTTGGAATGAGATGATCTTTCAGGTCCTTTCCAACCCAAACCATTCTGTGATTTAGCAATTCTGTGATTCTGTGAATATTAATTGACTGCCATGAAGGCATTTATGTCCAGCCATGAAGCGACTGATTATATCTCAGAAATGTAAATTGAGATTTAGATCCACTGTCCAATTACAATGATATAAATACTGTGACCCAGTTCTATTGCACTCACCCAGACCCTGACCTCATGGAAAGCACGTTGGGTTTCACATTGGGTGCCCTCAGCTCTCCAGGACTGGCATCACTGATGTCTGTACGTGTCCCCGTTCCTGCTGAGACATGATTCACTTCCTAATGTTCTTTGGTTCTATACTTCATTTTCCCTTTTTCTGAGTTTGAGCCCATCTGCTTCCTTCCCTCTCACCCCATTATCTCTTTTCCTAATTCCATAGCCCCCTCTGAACCTAGTTTTGCTTCCAGCCTATCCAAGCCATGATACTTCTGAGCGTCCCCATGGCAATCTTGTCTGTATATTGCATTACTGACACAGTAAGTGTGAGAGTCACTGCAACCCAAACCTCCTCTGCCATTTTCCAGGTCAGATTTATTGTATTTACTTTACCATACTCAGCCACTTGACATAATTATTCTATTTTAGCCTTGATTCCTTCAGATGAGCACAAGCAAGTTATCTTTTTGTGCCAGCAGTTTGCATACTAGAGCAGCAGAGTAACTTGGTTCACATTTCTGCTTTGGGTATGTAAAGAGAAATGTAAAAGTTCCCCTTTAAGGACTTTGATACCATAAGGCCTCTTCATCTCAGGCTTGCTTGATGGAAGTTTGAAATATTAAGTGTGTTTTGCCGTCAGCATAGCTTCCACAGATTAATGCATCACTTTTTCAATAATATGATTCACATTTTTTCCCTGGATCAAATGAGGTCAGTGATTCAAATGCTCCCTTAATTCCCTTTTGAGCAGAAGTTCAGTATCCATTGTCCCAATTCTCTAAGTGACTTTTGTGTGATGATTGTCTTCATGAAGTTGATTGTTAAAATCACAGAATTGCAAGGGACCCTAAAGATCCTGTAGTTCCAATAGGCAGGGATGAGACTTACTAGGACAGGCTGCTCAGAGTCTCATCCAAACTTGCCTTGAACCTTGATCACGGTTCAAAGATTTATTCAATTACTTCTTTTAGTATTGGTGGTGAATTTCATCAGCCTTGGCTCCCCCTCTGTCATCCCACTGTTTTATTGTAGTGAAAACCATTTGCATGGGCATTTATTGCATTTCCCTATGAATAAGAAGGGGTTTAATCTAGGTTTTGCCTGGATTATCCCCATGTCTGTGTGGCTTTAGAAGATAAATATAAAAAAGTTTTTACATTGTGACATTCTCATATGACAGAACTGCAGATTTCAGTCTCACAGACCTTTTTCTTGCTTGTCCTTTCTCTGTGGAAAGCAAACACTGGGTCAGTGAAGTACCACTCCCACAGAGCCAGAGAGTGTTTACCAGGAAACTTGTCGTTTGCCAAAGTAATATTTCTTTAATATTCCATAATGTACAAGCAGAGCAGTTTTTCATCTGCTCCAAGGATACTTTTAGTGCCAAGCAACAAATCACAAGCTCTGTTCAGTTTATCAAATAATCAAGTTAACGTTTATTTACCTTAAAAGAACGTCATCATCTGAGAGCCTGAGTTTTTTAGCAAATTACTACTCCTTTCTTTGATTTTTTCTTTCCTTTCTTTCTTTCTTTCTTTCTTTCTTTCTTTCTTTCTTTCTTTCTTTCTTTCTTTCTTTCTTTCTT
>JAOTQP010001546.1:107351547-107370656 GCA_026413545.1 Cichladusa arquata
CCTTCCTTCCTTCCTTCCTTCCTTCCTTCCTTCCTTCCTTCCTTCCTTCCTTCCTTCCTTCCTTCCTTCCTCTCTCCTCACCCATAATTCCCCCTCTTCATTTCCAAATTTCTGTGAACCAACTGCTTTTTACATCTCACACTTCCTGCTGTAGCCCTGATGGAATCTCCACAGGTGTTCACAGGTATTTTTGCTGCCCTTCCTGCAGGAAGGCTATTGCTCATTTTCAAGCTGCAGGATGGGATGGGATGCTGCTCTTAGCTCGTTCCTGTGTCTAGGTGAGTCTGAAAATTCCCCTGCTCCCCTTTGGCTGCTCTGACTGGAGTGCTTGGGTGAAAGGGGAATTTAATAGGCACTGAGTCCATGTGATCTCTGCAGTCAGGTGTAGGAGTCAGGATACAAAACCCTTTCAAAGCTTGATGACCAGCACTGTGAAATCTTGCATGGGAGCTGGGGCAGAACTGGGAAAGATCTGTTTCAGGAAGCTTTTTTTGTTTTTATCTGTTTAAAGACAAGTCTTGATTCTATTGCAAGTAACAAGAAATGAGAACAAAAATTAGAGCCTTCCCTAAAATTGTGATTCTCGGTATTTCCTGTGCAGGGCCAGGAGTAGAACTTTGATGATCCTTGTGAGTCCCATCCAACTCAGTTTATTCTACAAATATCTGATTCTAACTGAAGAAGCATCCACCAGACCCTGGACTCCAAGACTCCACTTGCCTGGGAGGCTCAAAGCAGCACTCCAGTGACCCAGGAAGTCACTGCAAAGTTCAGGTATCTGCACTCAGTCACACGATTTACACTCAGCTTGTTTCTGCTCACCTACCTCCAGCAGGCAAACAGGTGGCTAGAGTGGAATTTACTTGTTCTGGCAATTTTCCCAGCCTCCCACTTGAGGAAATTTATGGACATGTTACCTCAGAGGTATATTATTAGCTCAACTTATTTGGTTTTGAGGGGCTGCTGATTTTAGTTCTAAATTATTCTTGGGGAGAATCCAGTAGGATTTGCTGATCCTTTCATATTCAGCAAAGCTCCTTTACCTCGAGGCAAGCAGTTTATATAAAACACAGGGTGCTCTGGAGAACATGTGGCTAAGAAAAACTGGTTTTTTCCCAGATGTTACAGCAAGGCACCAGTTCTTCACCAGCTTCTCACCTTGCACTGGGGGTGACCCACAGTGCTCAGCCTTAGGCAGGGATGCTGCTTCAGCTCTGCCAAACAGCAAAGCCCACGGACTGTGACTATGGGCAGCTGGAGCTCAGAAAAAAACTGGAAAGACTGGTCACATCTGCCCAATTAAACTCTCACAGCCTTCAAAATAGGGTGTCTTATTCCAAGCACTTGTTTTTGGGGGAAGATCTAGTTAATCCAGGGGAAAACACACAGATACTTAATAGAATAAGTCATTCCTGTTCTTAGTATTGCTTTATGTTCCTTATTTTTAATTCTGACGTCACCTGTGCCTCTTTGAAGTGCTTTAGAATCACAGAATTCTTTTTCTTATTAACTAACTTCTCTAACATGTATTTCTCAGAGCCATTACAAAACTTTGCACTTTATTTGACTTATGTGTTTAGCAACAAAAGGTTATACTCCTAATATCATGAAAAATAATGTTTTTCACTTAATTTCTAACTAGAGAGTAAATAGAATTGAGGTTATTTTTAGATATACTCAAGCTACAAGCAAAAATATGTCTTTGAGTGCAAAATATGATGAGATGCAAATAAAAAGAACCCTTTTTGCATGTAAAGCACTTTTTAAAGGGAAAATAACTCTTCACTGAAATTGTGAAGCTTTCTATTTTGCAAATCAAGCTGAAGAAGCTAACTTAGAGACATGGGTGAAGTATTCATTCACTGTAATATTTTCTATGAATTAACTTACAATTAAATATAATTGGTAATTTAATACACGATACAAGTTTCAAAATGCCATTGGAATGCTTTTTAAGACCCAGTGGGTTTCCCACTCCAAGATATTAACATACTTTTGGCAATCCCACAGATTTCAACCAAATGCTTACAGTTTATGAGATGTAAATTTAATTGCTCTGCATTAATTTCTAGGCACTGGTCCTAAAATCAGTCTCTCTCTCCCCCTCCCCTGTTCCCCCTCAATCAAACATAAATCAGGACATGTGCCAAGTCTTACTGACTTTCCTGCAAATCCATCTGTATACTAGGATCTGCCACTAAAAGATGGTGCTTTAGCATCCCTAGTTTGTATGAGTTTGGCAAACTCATGTGAATATGTTTTTTCCAGTCTCTCCTTCTAAAATAAAAAATAAAAAAGGTGCATCCTAAATTATTCATTTAATTGAATAACCATTTCAAAATAAAAGGAATCCCAATTACTTTTTATTATCCTTGAAAAAGGTCTGAAACAGAATAATGTTCTGTCATTGCACTTGTACAGCATTATTGTACAAAGGCTACTTAGCAGCCACTTTGCAGAAGAGGAGTCAATTAAACAAGGTGGTAATTTCCCCACTCTGAAAATAGGTGGTGATAGAAACATGAACCAATAGAACTTACTGAGCTCAATATATATCCCATTCAATGTGTTCTACTGTCTCTCTATCCCTTTCTCTATATACACATCATTGACTAAATGCTGTTTTCTTGATACAAGTGGCTTTTCTTGTATTTTTGATTTCTCATCCATGTTCTCTACCTTTTTGTTTTAGCTTGTGTTACACTATTGCCTATATAATCCTTATTTCTCACTGAATGAGATAATCTTCCGTGACTGTCCTAAACTTTTCACGAAGCCTTCTGACAATAGGTTATATTTTAATACATGAAAAAAAATCACAATATTTTAAGCCAACAAACCAAGACGAATCCTACCTTGTGCTTCCAGGAAGATCAGAAGTTTCTTCTGTCTTTCTTCAGGTGGTTGTGGAATTGGCTGGACTTCTTCACTGGAGGGTGATTTATAGCTCTCCTGTTTCCTGATAGGATAAGGTGATTCAACGTCACAGGTGTTACAAAATTCAGGTAGTGACCAGATAGAGCAGCGTATTTTCCAAGGGCAAATTCATCCAAAAAGGAGCTTGTTTGCTTGTGTTCCATTTTAATTTCCTCTTGCTTCTTTTACTGGAAGAGATGGAATACTCTGAAATGATTTTTGGATGTATTACATCTTAAATCTGAAATTTGCAGTCCGTGGGATCACCAGGTATAATGCTCTCTGCTAATGATTGACACATGCAGGCTAATGATTGACACATGCAGTTTTAGTAACATTTGATCCTAATCTCCAGCAATACAAATAAACTCAGCTGGCTACTGAACTATTTTATTATTATTATTAATATTATTATTATTTACCAATGCCTCCAGACTGACATTGTTGTAACCAAGATGGAATCTTGCCCATTGATTTTTCCATGGGAGTTTAAAAAGTCTTGGGCCAAGTTCCTGTTCCTGCTGTGGCTTCTTTACATCAGGAAAAAGTAAAAGCCAAAGAAGGAGACAGGGATATTTCTGTAATTTATACTTTTAACCAATATTGAATAAAGTTTAGAGATAGCCATGTGCACTAACATTAAAACACACATTTGTTTTGGCATTTCTGGGTACATGAGGTGAGATGGGATGGATGGGAACACTGCCAGATCAGAAGGGCTTTTGCACGTGCACTGACTGCTTCTACCCACGTTCAGTCTCCAGTAATTGCTGACCAGAGCAGCTGTCATTGTCTGCTTTTATATCAAATGTTGCTGTTTTTCTATTTAAATTCAGATCTCCTCTCTTCGTAGTCACTTAGCTCCTCCCTGAGCCCTCACGTTGTGCCTTCAGAACAGGAATTTGCTTTCCCACACCTGGGAAAGCAGCACCTTGGCTCTGCCAGAGGAAATGACAGTGGGCTGGTTGCATGGTTTGTAATTATGTGGAGAGGAGCACATCATCAGCAAGTTTGGGGTTGACACCAAACTGCAGGGAGCAGTCCATATGCTGGATAAAAAGGCTATCATTCAGATGGATCTCAAAAAGCTGGAGCTGTGATTTGACAGAAAAGATCTGAAAGCAAACAATTGAGAGACACCAATTGTCGAGGGAACAGCTCTACAAAAATACATTAGGGGTTGGACTTGATCATAGCATGGTTTGGGTTGGAAGGGACCTTAGAGATATTTCCTTCCAACCCTCCCACCACAGCCAGGGATGATCTGAGAGGTCTTTTCCAAGGTAAATGACTCTATGAGAAGTTGCACAAGAGTCATCACAAACCACAATGCAACTGCAATGGATTAGCCAGTGCATAGTGCATGAATGGAAAATAGTGATTAAACCCACTTTTGAGTAATTCTGAAATGGTGTTGGGACTGCTGTGCCCAGTTTTAGAGTCCCCAGCAGGCATTAAGAGTAACCAAAGGGCTGCTGTGTTGGAGAGGGAGAAGGCAGAGCTTGGCTCTTACAACACAGGCTCGAGGTTGAACTTGGTGTTGGACCAGATGAGCTTCAGAGATCCTGTGCAACCAAACTGTTCTAAGGCTGTGTGATTTTTATGTTGTTTACACTGGAGAGGAACAAAGTGAGACTTGTCTTATTTTATCTGTTGACAGATATGACAGTCCAACATATTACAGTGGGAACCTCTAATTTTGCTGCATGAGAAAACAAGTGTTATTAGCATAACCATTATAACCATTACTAATGAAAAGGTTCTGTGCAGGTGATCAGTGAGCAATGGATCATAAGGTATAGACTGCATCCTGTTGTGTTTCTCAGTCATCCCTCTGCCTAATTTACCCTGAGACCTCGTGAATCACCTCCCCACTCTAGTGTAAGAGCTGCCTGTAAACCCGAGAGGATGATTCAGAACAACAACCTATACCCGATAACATTTCTGTCAATAGTCTGTCATGACACTTCAGGAGTTGTTCCTATGGTTTATTTTCACAGAATCATAGAACATCTCAGGTTGGAAGGGATCTCCAAAGATCATTTCTCCAGCCTGTTGAGGTCCCTCTGAGCAGCAGCTCAGCCACCTGGTGCAGGAGCCCCTCCTTGCAGGTTTGCATCAGGCTGATTATGTAAACCTCACTTCTCTAGCAAATCCCATTAAGTCTCAGACATTTATAGTAACTCTTTATGCCTGGCATTGCTAATAAGAATTCAATGCCTTGCCTTTAAATTTCATGCCAGCTCCAAATCATTAGCTACAGTTTCCATTTTTCAGGTGTGTAGAGCCCATCTTTGTCTCCTGACATTCATATTTCACCCACTCTTCAGATTTTGACTATGACTGCTTCAGCATCTGGTGATGAATTTAACCTGTTCATTGGTATATTTTCAACATCTTTAGTTTTGTTGTGGGAGAGTGAACAATAAACATTTGCAGTTTCTTCTGGATTTTCTTTGTTTTGATGCCCACAAAATATTTCAGTGCAGTAAACTAGATCTAGTCTGTGGATATTGTCTTATATATAGATCAAACAAATTTTGTTTTTATTTTCTCCAGTTACTGTCCTTATTTATTTGTACCCCTCTTTTATTTTGCATCCAGCCATCCAATATCTAGGAGAAAAAGCATCTACTCATTCTGATTTCTACAGCATCTTCTAGAGTTCCCAGAGCAGAGTCCCAGAGCCTATCACAGCAAGAACAAAAAGTACTAATAAACTATATAAAGGATTTAGATTTCTCTCAGCCATTTGTAGATTCCAAATGATTCATATCTAGCACAATATAGGTGTCCAGATTCTCTCAATATTCAATAGAGAGAGACACCTTTCTGTTTTCCTATCTTAGATTCCCATCTTAGTAAATTAACTTCTGAAAGTATTGTTCTCTTCCTGTTGGCCACACAGTGACCCTGACTTACAATAAATGTCACAAAAGCCTCTGAAACTCCATTCTGCTAAGTTATTTTTGTATGTGGGAGGCAGTCTCCAGATATCTAGATGCTCCTGGTATTTTTCTACTTCTTGGTTAAAGAGAGAGAATTAGAGGTAGAAATAATTAGCTTTTTTCCAGTGGAGGAAAAAATACTTGTTATCATAGGTTAAGATTAAGCTAAACTAAATTTATCAATCTAAATATTATTTTTAGGTCTTTAAAATGGTGGGTAACCTCCAGGTTCATCTTACTTTGAGACCAACCTTGTGACATCCCTGTTCACTGAATAAAGCAGAGGCCTGAATTGAAGATGTCAAAACATTTGAGATATTTTACCTTCACAACCCCATGCTCCCTTTCTGCTCCTCAGTCCTGCATTATAAATGGGTGGAGCTCTCTCATTTTCTGTCCACCACAAACTGAAAACCCAGATGCTCAGCTGGAGTTCCACTCCTGTTACACAAATGGAATGGCCAATAAATGTATTGTTTTTAAAGACTTTCATGGCAGTTTTCCCACTGGAATTTGAGATATAATCAGCCACATTCTTTTCTCATATTCCATATGATAAAAAATTTTCTCAATTATTAGAGCATATAATTTTTTTATTAGCCTGAACAAAAGTGTATTTTTTTCTATGTATCATATGCATTTATCTCAGGGAGTTAATTCAGTGGAGCCTCAGATTACATGGCTTGATAAATACTTTGAGTCCATTACAGAGATTCCAAACTATATTAATAATCCTTAAAGAAAGTTAATGCCTCAGCTTTTATTTCTACCTCAGTTTTGTGTTTCCCAGGGCTTTAATTCTCTGAGTAAACTGATGGAAACACTGTGACATCAGCACAACCTTTGGAAAACAGCAGCCTGAAGGTTCCACTGATCTCTGGGAACAGACAGATTGCAAAGTCAATCACTGAGGTTTGGTATTTCCATCCTAAAAATGATACTGGTTCTTTCAAGGGTCAGTGGCTCTTTTATCCCTAACTTTGACTGAGGGCACAAACCCCAGGATCTTCTGTAGCTCTTCTCAGTAGCTCTAAGCCAGCAGGACTCTGAAGAAGATTAATTTTTTTAGTATTTTCAGATTTCTGCCATAGCAAATGCATTTAGCAACAGTGCATTTATTTAGAAGGATTCTGTTTCAAGGATCTACTCGACCAGGCAATCACAAGAGAAATGAAATGCAGCTAAAAATGAAATTAAATTTGCATAATTTATCTGAAAGAAGTGTTGCTGTGTTTAGGGTGAGATGTTGTTTGCCACTATCCTAGCAGTATAGCAAGGCTGTGTCACATCCTGATACCATACCACACTTTTCTATAATGTCTCCTTTAGATCTTTGGTACAGTTAATTCCCAGCATGCCTGCTGTTACCAATTCTGATTTTAAAATGTCGAGAAGAAAATGTTAAATGTCATGGAAGGCAAGGTTTATGATAAGCATTTTGTGGCTAGGGGAAAAAAAAAAAGGATAGAACATCCTGTGGATTTTTATAAATGCCTGATATATATTTCATACTCTATTTTGAGCATGGATCATTGAAGTGCATCCATGGAAAAGTTCCAAAATTCAGTTTCATCATTGATTGCTGCACTGGACTAGTGGAGTCCTTGTTTCTCTTCTTTCCAATGTCATTTTTTATGTCTTTAGCCTGATCAAACCCTGAAGCAGTCTAAAACAAAAGTCGTTACAGAAACAGCAGTGTCTTGTATTTAAGAGTAGTAATGCAGTTTATAAAGATAATAGACTTTTTAAAAATAGATTTTAAAAATTTACTCTGTTAAGGTATCTAAGTGGCAGAAAAATTTATTGCCAAGCTGTACTTCTGTTTTTCTTTGTCCCTGTGTGTGTTTATTTAACTCTCCTTGACTTAGAGAAGAAAGTGCACTGGACAAGGAGAATTTTGTTCACAGTGCAAATCTATTTTTCCCCACTGCTTGTAGTTCTCCAAGCACTGAACACATTTAGGTCCTTCTTAATGGCAGTCCAGAATTACACCCTGTGGCCTGTCACAGGAAGGGAAACACCCAAAATCTTTTTGATCTGCCTCTCACAAAAAGGCCTTATCTTAACATCATGCACAGGAAATGTTCAAACACAAGTTTTCAACTCTTGGGGAGCTTAATAATTATTTATATGAATAATGTGCTTCCAGTTTTATTGAGAAACCCCACAATATTTGGGACTAATTCCCTTTTCTTCTACAGTTTGAAATCATATCCTGCTATCAAGTACCTGGACATAACTCCTAATGGCTTTGAAGCAATATTGTCTCCATTATCATGCTAATATGCTAATGCATATTAATATAAAGATAATAAAAGATAAACCTGTTTTTGCCAGGTATTCTGTGTTAACAGACACACAAAGTGCAATAAACTTTATTTATCAACCTACATATCTAAAGAGCTTCTGTGTCAAAATTAAGTTGTGACAACACTGTAAGGAAGAAATAGAGATAATTCTACAAAATTGTGCATTTTGATTTTTTAAGAAGTATTTGAAGTCTATACATTATATCTGTGGCCATATCCTGCATTGATATCTTACATAGTCACATCCCCACTGAATCCACCTAAACCCAAATGTTACCAGGAAAGATGATGAGACATTCTGAAGAAAAGAATATTGCAAAGACCATCAAGATCACTTTCTACGGGTCACTTATGCACCTGAAATGGATTTAATTAAATAACCATGAGCATCTACATTTGAGGAAGACTCTTTTCACAGAATTTAAAAATTAACAGGTATCTTTGGCACATGTTTCCTTTGATCCCAAAATTAACATCCCAAAGTACCTGTAATCATAATATTATGATTATTGAATGGCCTTATAACAGTCTCATGTAGTTTTAATTCTGTCTTTTAATTTTAATTATTTATATTTAACTTATTAATGAAAAGGATACTTAAAAGTTCAGCTTGTTGGGCTAAACGTGTAGCAGAAACTGAGGAAATTTTGGTGAAGGAAAGGAATAACTAATGAACATCCCTGGACAATTAATCTTTTCTGTTCTTCTCTTCACAGAGAAATTCTGTAGCTCCTCACTGGTTTGTGGGGTTTCTCATGCTGGAGAAGAGAATACTAACTGCTAAATTGTGAAGAGAAAGCCAGCTCTGTTATTACATGAAGGCTGAATTTTTGGAGATTAACTAGGACTTCTTGGTGTTCATCACAAAGGAAAATAAGAAGGAACAGAGCAGTGGAGAGAAGTGAAAAAGTTCAGCATTGTCAGGAGGAAATTCTGATTATTATCTTTCTGTCAAGAACCGCCAAGGATACTAAAAATTTCAGTGGTAAAGATATTTCTGGACATATTTGATAAGCATCAATGCTCACTCAAGTAATCTCAGAAAAGAAGTAATGTTGATTACAGGATGAGATGGGAGGAAATATGAAGAAAAGAGTTGCTTGTCACATCCAGGAAGGTTGTGGCTCAGTCATAGATGGAACTCAACTTCTGCACAAAAAATCAGGATTTCCTTTCACCTTCTCTTGAAAAAGTGTCATTATGGGAACTGCATGATGCAGATCTCAACCTGAATGCTGATCATGCACCAGAAGGGTCTGAGCATCCTCTCTGGGTATGTCCTCAGCATTAAATGTAGAGATTTGGATTGGATAAGCTTGGATCATTTGCAAGAATCATAGACTCACAGAATTTATGTGATTTAAGATGGAAAAGACCTCTCAGATCATCAATTAGCACTAATCTTCAGTGCCACATCTGCACATCTTTTAAATACCTCTGGGTCTGGTGACCCCACAGCTTCTCTGGGCAGCCTGTTCCAATGCCTGACCACCCTTCCAATGAAGAAGTTTTTCCTAATATCCAATCTTAGCCTCTCCTGGTACAATTTCAAGCCGTTTTCTATTGTTCTGTTGCTGGTTACCTGGGAGAAGAAACCGACCCACTCATGGCTGGAAAGGAAGGAACAAAAGTCTCCATTCACAGAGCCATGTGCTGGGAATGGGAGTATCTTGGATTGCACACCAGACTGCTCTGGTCTGTGCCATCACTGGCTGACACTGCTCTGTGCTATTTGGGTGACAACTTGCAAGGTGGGATCTCCAAATGCTCAGGGAAGTTGGAAGCGCGGGTGCCTCCGAGAGGATTTTGTTGCTGAAACATGGACTTCTGTTGCCAATTTTGCTGTAGCATATTTGAGACATATGCACGGTACTAACAGGTATTACACAGCACTTTTGGGAGACTCTCCTGCTGGAGTGTCAGATGGAGGCAAGGTAGGACATCCTGCAGCACTTAAAATAACCCTAAATGTCTACATGGAGGAAAAGGAATCACATCCCCATTATTTCATGTGTGGGAAGTCAAATTACCTGGCCTCAGCTATGCCTCTGGCTCTGGGGATTTACCAGGCATTGTCTTCCAATTGCTTCCTTTTTCTATTTGAGTATATCCAGGAACTAATTGTTCTGGTGTTTTTGCCTGCTTTTCTCTTTTTTTTGGGAGTTCATGATGCTAAACATCAAAGTTTGGGCAGCTGAGTGCAACCCACTGTCTGATTTAGTCACTTTCCTTCAAATTTGTCTCCACTTCAATGCCTGGCACTGTTCTCAGATGCTGTAAAATATTCTGCCTCAACATTAGCTAATGGTTCAGAAATTTTGAGCTTCCCACTGATGTTTTGTAATATCTGACAGGCCTGGGTGGCTGTCTCAGATTTGACAGGGCATCTCAGACAGCCAAGAATAACTCTCAGGAAGAGGAATGGACACTCAGCTGTCTAAATGGTAGCCATTTAGTCCACTTTAGGGCTCAATGAAGATAAAATTCAGACACTTCTATCGAATTTATATTTGACATGTTTTTTCTCAATTTTAAAAAGGGTGAACTACCCTCTACAGGTGCCTATATCTCTGCAGTGACAGGGAGTGAGCCTATGGCAGGATTCAAATTCACACATCTAATTGTAGATGTCTACACTTGAGGAACGTATCCTTGCTCCTGTAATCCCTGGCAGTAAAATTCAGTTTTCTACAAGCATCCACAGACATTAGGAATGCCTCTCAATATTAGACACTCATGTGGGTCATATTTTTTTAGATTTATAAATCACACTGAAAGAATCCTGCAGCCCAGGGGATCTAAAATATATCTCTCAGAGTCAAAAAGAAATCAAAGAGTTTGTGTGATTTATCTACTCCAGCCCAAATGCTCTGTTTGGTGAGATTTGGAACAAAGAAAGCTTTTCAGAATCTGATCTCAGACTGGATCCACCTGGGATGTTTCCTTTGGTTTGCCTGGGTTCTGCATTGTGTTTGCAGGGTGCTGTAGGAGAAGACAACATCCTTTTGTTATGGTACAGGGCCCAGAGAGGATATTTCACTTTGAGCACAAACTAAAAAGTGATCTGCAATGACCCTGCTTGATCAGGGAGGTTGGAGCAGGTGACCCACTGTGCTCCTTTCCAACTTGACCCATTGTGCCTGTGATTCTGTGAAAACCATAAAATATGCCTTCTTTGTTTGCAGGATCTTAGACTTATATAGAAGCTCTCCCTCCCTTGGGTTTATTTTGAGGGGTTTGGTGTGTGTTGTTGTTTTTTCCATGCTTGGACACGAGCAGTAGCCAGTGATGGCTGTTTCTCTCTCTATGTGTGTGTGTGTGTGTTTGTGAGCCCAATGCCATATTTGAAGTCTTTCACCTCATGCTTGTCTGACAGCTGACCAAGTACTGCAAGTGTCTGTCACAGACAGATTTTCAGTGCAGTTCACAGCTCACATAACAGAGGGAGAGGGGAGGGGAAAGACAGTTCACAAAATGTATGAGGGAACGTGTCGGGAAGATGCAGGATCTCTGCGCAGACAGAGTGTCTTTTGTCTCTCGGGCAGAATGACTCCCTGGCTCAAAGCCCACCCTCAAGCAAATAACACAGCACATTCACTATGCCCTAATCTTGCTACTAAACACTACATTTTGGAATTAAATTATAGACAAAGGTGTGCTCTTTCACTATTAATTTTTTTTGTAGTCTCGCTTGCCGTTGTCTCACTGCTCAATAGGTTCGTTGTGCTCACCAGATCTGCACATGCAGCCCAAAACTACCTTACTAGAAATAGGTTACAGTTGCACTGAAAATGTTTCTTCATATTAGTTTTCACTCCATTTAGAAAAGAACAAGGGTTTATTACTGATCAGAGTTATGCAAAACAGATGGTATTTTTCTTTTTTATATCAAAAGATAACAGAACCATATTTAGGTATGAATGGTGAGATAATTTTTCAACAAAGTTTTCATATTTTAAAGCCTGGTGTCTGGTCTAGGATAATCATATAGATGTCCTGTAGTGATCAGACTGAAAGATACATTATTGGAGCAGGATTTAACCCATTTGGACAACTAAAGACCAGACCCATTGCTTTTGGAAATACTTGCATTGCTACATTGATGGCAGAGCTCTTGGACACAGATGTCTGTCTTAAAAATCAATGAAGTAAAAAACCATAATTTCTTCTGAGCTCTCAAAATTTTGACTTCAGAATGAAATTTTTTCCTTCTACTTAGGTTTGGAGAGGTTTTGTTTGTTCGTTTGTCTGTAGTTTTGTTTGTTTTTGTTAAAACCAGATGAAACTCCTTTTCATAAAAATGTTTACTGAGTGATTAATTAAAATTTTGAACAAGGTTATGAACGAATCTATAAACAGAGAAACAAAGAAAAATCACATTAATTATTAAATAGTCATGTCAACATTGTTTTATAGTTATTTAAAGGTGAAATGAAACACTTTCACCATTTTTCTGATTGCTGTTTGTACCATTTCCATGCCAGTCCTGCCAGCACTGATAAATGTCCCCTTTTCTTCTGAGGCTCCTGACACTTTCTGCACTTAAGTAGTTGTACAACTTTGTGTCATTCAGCTGCAGTGTAACAGTGAATTATTTCAGGAAGCAGTGGGTCTGCTCAGAAATAGTTCATCGTTTCAGTAAGATAAATCTCCATGAGATTTGATATGTCAAGGGGAACTCATTTGGTGTTACAACTCTTCCAGATGACTGATTTCTTAAACACCCAGCAAAATCTCAGCCATTGCCCTTGATTCTGCATTGATTACCACAATACCTCTGATTCTTGCAGGTATGCAGCTATACTGGAAAAAAATGCACAAGGGAAAAGTGTTGTAAATAGAGGTGGGGCAAAGAGATGTGGGAAAAAAAAGGTTCCATCTCATGATTTATGTGTTGTGTGAAGCTTATGAGGAAGAAAAATGAGATTTTCATCAGCAATAATAGTGTGGAAGAGAACAATTCCCTACACTGATAAGGGAAAGCTTCAGTAACAACAGGAATACATTGGTCATGTATTGGTTTTCCTGAGGAAATCAGAGCATCATGACAATCACAGAGATCACAGGGATCCATAGGAAGGATTTGGGCCATTCTGCCTCTTTTCAATCCCCCTCTTTCCCCCAGATATCTTGAGCAGAGGTTGATTAACTTGATTCTCTTGCACTCTAGAGATGTTCTCAGAGGATGAGATCATCTGCTTTTGTTTGTTTTTTATAAAAGTTTTTTTTTTTTTTTTTTAAACTTCATCTGCTTGAATAACTCCTGCATTTCTTCTCAACATTTTCTACTTTTCATTTTTCTGACTTTCTTACTGCCAGCCTGAAACAGCTTTAGTTACCCAGGATAACCTATTTGGCAGTGCCTGTTGGGGGCACACATCTGGTCCATGATGGAAACCTCAGGTTTACGTTCTTGAAAATTTCCATACTCTGCTAACTTTTCAAGCTGTCCCCACCTCTGTTCTATGTAAATGCATGTCCTAAATCTTGTCATTTCCAGATCAATGGAGCAACTGTCTCAGTGAAAATCCTCTTCTGCCAGTTGTTAAAGTGTGCAGCTGACTTAAAACAGAGAAGCTGATTTTCTGGGGACTACTCAAATCATAATGTTGAATATTCCTTGCTGAGTAGGTTCACATTGACTATGACTGTAGGCAATTAATATGACTTTCCCAAATGACAGTAATTTTCTCTTGATAGTGTCTTATTTTGTTGTTGTTGTTTGTTTATTTTTGTCTCAGGAACAATTTCACATGGGCAGACTGAGACAGGTTGCTATTGTGAAACTGCTGCAATGCTTCCAGGTATTCAAAACATTGTTTGCATTACTAAGTGCTGTGAGGGGAAAGTATCAAAGCTAAGGGATTATGCTCTGCTGAAGCTGATTAAACAGTTCCTCCAGTTTGAAGAGTTATGACAAATGAAAACCTCTTACACACAAACCCCAGTTATCCAGGTTGTCTGTTAATGAAACAGATGTCAGTTTGCTTAAATGCCAGGCTTCCTCTATTTTCCTGTTCTTCAAGTCCTTGAATTTTTGCCTGAGCAAAAGTTTGGGGTGTGCTCTTGTGCAACATTTGTCTATATGGTACGAAAATTGCTTAATTTGACTCCTCCAGAATTAAAAACATGATATTATATACATATATACTTATAAACAGACATATATACATATATACATATATACATATATACATATATACATATATGCATATATACATATATACATATATACATATATACATATATGCATATATGCATATATACATTTGAAGAATTTTTTGAAGAAATTGGATCATATTTCTTTGTTCTGGTTTTCATCTGATTCACAATTAGTCCATTGAAATCCAAGTATACAGTAGTTCAGCACAGAGTAGAATTGATCTGACACAACTTAATCTTCTCACATTGAATGTCCAGTTTAACAGGTTCTGTGGGCTCCCCATATAGTAGATGAAGAGAGATGGACAACTGCAAGAGAGCTCTACATCACTTCTTTGCAGATGTCTGAAAAGTAGGATAAAACTTTCTCTGCAGTAGATTAATTTTATCCAGAGAAAATGATCTGGATCATCTGGATCATCTCCTTAAAGTTTAGAAATCTGCAGTTAGGCAAGATACCTTGAATTTTCTTCAGGTGGTCAGAAAACTGGAAAACAAGACATTGCAAGTTCTCTGAGAATTCAGTGCTGATTAAAAGCTGGAAGCAACTTTGTAATATTAGCATCTTCTTGAGTTCTCTCAAATGGTGTCAAGGCAAATAACATTGAGAAAAAAAATATTATGAGGGTCTAGCTATTTCAGTAAGGAATTAGATTGGCAAGGAGATTTGAAGGGGGCATATTTCTACTTAATAGGCAGCAAGGCTTAATAGAAAAGAAAGGCCAATTGGAAGATTGTAATATGGTCATAGTGTAACTACAGAGTAAAGCAGACATAGTTTTTATAGGTTTGGAAATGAGTTTTTAATACAGATAATTTGCATTGCACCACAAGACTGAACCTCCTGTATGTCAGTGGCAGAGCACTCTTAAAGTAAGTGTTTTTCTACCAGTGATGCACTTACAGGAACCAGTACAGTGTTTTCAGACACATATGTGGTTTTACTTCACAAAGTTCTGTTCTGACAACATAACTGGCAAAATATCTGCACCTGCTCCACTGAAACTGGCTCACTTGACACTGCTTTTGTACCAGTGGTGTAAGCCCACAGGAACCATCACATTTGGGCAGTGGGGAGCCATTGCCTTCCCAGACATAGAATTTACCACTTACCACTTCTATTCCTTAAAGAGATGTAAACTCACATATCTTCTGGGTTTAAAAGGCCATAACAGTACATCCCATCTCCGTTGGTGTGTCAGGTAGTTCTTTGTGCACTGAATATGAACACATTTGGTAATACAAACACTTGATTTTTAAACAGGAAGACAAATCCCCTTCCCTGGACCTGTAATGGATTCACCAGCTCATCACTGCTAAAGCCACATCAAATATCCACAAAAATTCCTATCAACTCTTCACTTATTGCTTAGTTCATTGTTACAAATGTGAGGACAGTTTCTTCAGAGGGTTCTTTTGGGGCAAGGTGTTCGTTAGTTCAAGGGCATAGTTCATAAGTTACCCTTTGAAATTTTGAAGTGATGTAAAAAAGAACAAAATCTTTTCTTCATATCTGTTCCAAAGAGGACAAGTGATCTTTTTCTCTGGTACTGCAGCTGTAACCCAAAGAGAGAAACTAATATCTAGTACTTATCTAATTTTCAGACTGAATTCTAACTTCCATAAAGTATTGGGACTGGAAGAGAAATTCTGGTCTCACTCATTTCCATGCCTTATCTGTTGTAGGGAGAGCTTAACTACAGCACAATCCACCAAGTTCTGAAACCAAGTGTGGGTATTAATAGTACTAAGGAGCACACAGCTGTTGTAAAGTAAAAAAAGGTTTGGCACAGTGAAAGACTTTTTCTCCCAATACAGGATAATTTTTGCAGTTCAAACAATACCTGGGATTGATTTCTCACTACTGCCCTGGATGTTGTTTGTCCATTAAACATGAAGGTTTGAGTTTCAGAACCAGTCCTGGATTGAAGATGATCATGAGGTCTGTCCACCTGCAGCTAAGGATTTTTAGCCATATGAAAAATACAGATGATAAATATTATGAGAGTTTTCTTGCTTTTGTCAAGGAAAATTTCTGAAACAATTGAGACCTCTCCAGAATTAAAGAGCATAGCATACAGATGAGAGAGGGCAAGTGTTTCAAAGTACCATTTTGGAGATATCTCAATCATTCTTATCAGCATTAAGCTGATCTGTCTTGCATGCCTATATGTACCTTACACACTTTGACTCTGCTCCAGCACAGCAAGTAATTCAGAATTCTTGTATTTCTGGAAATAATGTTTCTATACTTCTGCTCTTCTTTTCCCTACAAGCAAAAGGATGTCAAGAATCTGAGACAAGTTTGGGAATACCTGAGGAAATCAAACAAACAAACTAACTAACTAACTAACTAATATTTGTACTGTCTTGCATATTTAAAACTACAAAATAAAGTGCACTTCTCTGCCTAAGGTTTAACATCCTTTGCAGCAGCATAATTTCATACATCAAGAAAATAAGGGATAACAAATACTATTAATTCAAACAATAAAAGAAACCACTGAAGGGATTTTGTCTCATTTGGTGGCTTTAACTAAAGTTGAATATAGGAGCTGCTATTTTTGTTACCTACTGAGAACTGAGTCTAAACCCCTAGAACCTGTTGAATTTCTTAGATCAGATATGTGGACAGACAGTTCTTGTCTGCAGAACAAGTTTCTTTTATCCCTCATGGAAACTGCATTTTTTTGGAACTATAAAACTGGCATCAGTTATAGATCAAACGTAATCAGATTTCTTGCTGAGGAATTAGATCCCCAAACACAGATATCTAATCTTTGAAAAGAAACATGTTCTCAGTCACTTAGTGTACCAGGTGTCCCATGAGATACAACGATAAACTTTTACCTTTAGTAGATGATTGAATTTTTAGTTAATATATACTGACCTAAAGCCACATTCTTTGTCAAACTGGTTGTTTTCAATTCAGTACTATTTGGGGAGCTGCTTATTGAATAAAGAAAACTTCCATAGAAGCACAAATTTCCAGCATTATTGGCTAATTAAGGCTTTGTCTACACTGGCAGCTGGGGACTTTAGGCAATCTCATGCCCATATGCACTAACCATTTTACATTGTAAATCTCTTGGCTGGGTCTTAAGTGACAGTCTTGCCTGATGCTGCAAAAAATGTTGGCACAGGGCTGATCTGACCCCTTCATACCATGTGCTTTGAAATTATCTGGGCATGCAATCTGTAAGCACTATAAATCGATCTGCTGCAGTCCCAAAAGTCCTTGTTTCTGACTTCTTGCAGCTCCCACATATCCTTTCTTTTCTTTTTGTCACCCCTAAGCACAGAAAAATCTTAGGAAAAACAGAAAATTCACAATCAGCTGTTAAAAAAAGATAATTTTCACATGCTGTAAAGGAAACTGATTCACCTAAACATTTAGTCAAGTAATACGAAGCAGCAGATTCTTGGTTTATAATCCTTGGGAGTGTGGGGGAAGCAGTCATGTTCACTGTGGATAATTCAAAACTGGTCATAAATATCAGATAAGATTTCCCTTGTGCATCATGAGGACAGTGCTCCAAGGCAGCTCACGGCAGAGGCAAAACATTTAACAGGATAAAATAAAATTTACCTTAGAAACTTGTTTTATGCACAGACTTTTCCAAGGCTATTTGCAAGGATCTTGCTTTTGTTACACGAGCACCTAAGAGCAAATTGAGCCTTGTGTGCATGTGCAATACATATTGCACAAAAATATTTTCAGGCTAATAGTCTGAAAAACTCAAAGAATGCTGGAATTGCTCAGACCACTCAGAAGCAGATTGGTTTTACTGAGTCCAAAATAAGGCTTTTTGTTTTTTCCTGTTCTTGACATTTTGTTCAGTGGCTAACAGTAGTTTCATTCCTTAATTTCTTCAGTTCCTCTAATTTTGCTTTTTTTTTTTTTTCTCCAGATTTTCTGTATTTCTCATCATCATCACTACTATTTATTCTTCTGATGGAAAGGATCAATGATGATTTCTAACCTCTGTTTCTTGATCTCTTTCAGCTCCACAGCATCATGCATAGATATGTGGTATAGCCAGCCTAAATTCTGCTTAAATGGGAGTTAGATGTTTTTCAGGAAGTCTTCATTTTCCTTGGCAGAAATGGAGGTGCTCACACTGGAGGAGGTGGATATTTACACTAAGAGAGCAGCATTCTTTCAGGAGGGACTGAATTTCCTGCTGGAAAAGGGAAGCAGGTGGGATAATCAGACTGGATCTTCTGTGCAGAGGCTTCAATGTGAGCAGCTTTAATGGTGGCCTGGTTAGAAAGGGAAAATTACTGAGCAGAAGAAAACGTCTGCTGGAAAATACTGGCAGAGATATTTCCAGCCAGCCTGGCAGCTGTGAGCCTGGGAACTAAACTTTCATACTACAAATATCCCTGACAACTGCATCTGGCCTGCTTAAAGTACAGCTGGGCTTCCCAGAAGCCAGAGACATCCTGAGACACCATCGACAATCACAAGAAATTGTAACAGCCATTTATCAGCTGAAAAAGTGGAAACAAACATGGTGTGAAAGAGCCAAACTTATCATTGTCTATTGGCTGGTTCAGGTGAAAAACTTAAATTAAAAACATTAATTGGCTCCTTGAAGTGGTCATGTCCTGTGCCTTCTTATGTCTCTATGATATAAAAGGGACTTAATTTTTATCCAAATTGGAGCCTCTGTTTCTGAGAACTTTTTGCTCTGTATTCCTTTCCTTTCCTTTCCTTTCCTTTCCTTTCCTTTCCTTTCCTTTCCTTTCCTTTCCTTTCCTTTCCTTTCCT
>JAOTQP010001546.1:107395098-107441352 GCA_026413545.1 Cichladusa arquata
TTTTGGTTTTTTTTTTTTTTTTTTTTTTTTTTTTTGTTTTTGTTTTTGTTTTTTTTTTTTTTTTTTAAACACATTCTTAAGTGGCAAGTTAACTCACAGTTTGGAATGCTCTTGAGATAGAAAAATCCTTGAAAACTGTACTTTCTTACACACTGAAAAATTTGTTTCTGTGAAATTGGCATATTCTAATATTCTTCTGAGGGGGAAAAAATAAAAAGCTTCAATTGGAAAATTTCTGAACAGAATGACTAAAACTATATGGCTATTGGGAAAGGTGGCAGGAAAGGTTTGGAAGGTAGTTTATTTTTCCTATTGTTTTTTTCACCAGTTTTGGTTTGGCCACTGTCAGTGAGAAGACACTTGGCTTTGTCAATTTAGCTCTTGTTTTCAGGTATTCCAGCTTCATTTCTAAAACTGCCTGCTGCCTTCTTCCCACATGGAAGATTTATTCACACGTGCTTCTTGCTTCCTCAGCAAAACAGAGATCTGAATTTTCATGGGATCTCACCCTTTCAGGGCTGATCAGTCTTTTATTCTTGCTTTACACATTGGGCATGAACAATAGCTTATATTTTATTTAATCTCATTTTATCATTCTTATCCTAAAATTCATTGCTCTCGATTAAAATCTGGGTTTAAAAAATAAAAAGGTGTGACAGCGTTGTCAAAGACAACCATGTTTATCAAAGACAAACAGGGATATTGGAAATGGATGATTTTTTGGGTTCTTCCAACACAAACCATACTGTGTTTCTATGAGTTGGAGAGTTGCAAACATTCTTGTGCTTATTTCAAGCCAAGCAAAAAAAAAAAAATCCATTGATTATGTAGAGAAAATTGGGATCATCATATGGAGAGGCATGGATTTATTTATATTAAGGGATGAATCAGTACCAGCAAATAAAATGGACCTTTCACCACAAGAATGTGGCATTATGAAATGGTAGCTGCTTCCAGACAATGCTGTGCTCAGGAATCTGCTAACAAATGGTGAAAAGACTGTGGGACCCAGCTCAAATCTGTGCTGTGGAGCTGGTCTGCTGTTTGTATAGATGCACTCTGGGGAATTGGGTTCTGTTCTTCTCAATTTTTTAAATTTTAATTTTAATATATATTTTACAAAGAAATAAAACCTCAGTAAACACACTCCACCTGCTTATGTCTATCTCCCCCTTTGCTAATGGGCATAAAACTCGTGACCTCTTTTGCAAAGATCCTTGAGATCTGCTGACAGAAAATGCTATATGTCAGCAAAGATTTTTTTTTTTGTCAGCATTATGAACATAATAATTTCTAAGGACAACAAATTTAGATCACAAAGTCATTGCTAGGGAGTGAAATGACTTTGGCACCACTCACTGTGATGCAGAACTATTGGTGTGAGTAGGGCCAATAAAGTTGGGACAACTTTGGTTCTTCCAGCCAAAACTGTGGCTTGCTGGCAAGTAAAAAACCAGCTGAGCCTCTGCCAGATACTGCATGCACAGCTGTATAGATTGTGTGCCATTGCTTTTCCATCAGTAAAACAGGGCCACAAATCCAATTCTTCATGACTGGACTAAAGCTGAAAGGAAATTTGTTGGGGATTTAAAAAAGGGTGTGACCTATATCTTGAAACAAGTGCTTAAATATTATTTTTGTCAGGTTATCTTCACTGCTTTCTTTTTTTTTTTTCATACAAATTCAATAAAGTGCAAACTATTAGCATTAGTTTACCTATTACTGTAGGGATCAGAACCTTTTATTCTGATCTAGAACTTTACTGAGACGAGCAAAAAAATGCCCCAAAGACAGAGAATGAACTACAATGTGTTCAGTATTGTAAGGAACAGAGAAAAGCTCTCTCAGGGAGTGACACATCCAGGGTGCAATATGTGCCTGAGATCACTGTTTTAGGAAAGCACCGAATATTACTGTAAAAATATTCTCTTTCTTTCTATTTCTTCTAACCAAGGTGTCTAAATGCCCATGGAAACAGAGACCTCTGGCATTTCCTCCTTCACCTGCTGAGACCTAGGGTGTAAAGATAAAAATATTATAAAAATCATAAGTTTAGAGGGACTGGAAGAAATTGGAACAAGATAACTACTGAAAACAAAGAGAGTATAACCTGATTTTAATAAAAATATTTTGGATTTTCTTGGTGAGCTTTGCAAAAAGACTCAAGAAATAGGACTCTGGGAAGCAGTTTCTGACATATGACTAAAGGGAATAATAACAAGACCCAAATTCATTTAGTGGAGGGTTTACAAGTCAATTCTGAATGGTATCATAAAGAACAGTGAAAAATTAACTTCTTTATTTATGAAATCAAGTGTGATATAACTTTACACTGAGTGGTCAGATGTATCATTAGCATGTTCCAGCTTGTTAATTTGTTATTCTTTGAATAAAGATGTGAATTTGTAATGCTAAGTACCACAACAATCTGAATTAGAGAGAGACGAAACGTTCCTCGCAGTTGTAATGTGTTAATCTTTAATCTTCACTTCTTTCAGAAAGTATTAAAATTTATAGCCAAGACTTTGAATAATGGTTTTGAATAAATGCTGAGGTTAGATCCCACAGTTAGTGGCTGTAAGGACAGGCTAGCACTGGTGTCTTGAACTGTCATGACCAGGTACCCTTACCTTGCCTAAATCATTGCTTGCATTAACAGTAACCAAATAGACCAAAAGGCAAAATGAATGAACACACAACAAACAGAGAGTGGAGTCCATGTAGATCTCTTATTTGAATGAATAAATAATTAAATAAAATCTGTTGTCTTCTAGCGCAAATTGAATTTTCTTGTTCAGCTTAGACCATTTCACTAGCCTATGTTTGTTCTCTTTCAGTGTACTTTTATCAATAACTCAAAATCAAATTTTCTTTCAACGAGTTCTCAGTGTTATGACTTAATTGTTCATTTCCCCCAAATTCATTGATCTTTTGTCCACTGATTCTGCCCATCTAAACAGAGGCATTTCTTTACTAGAACCAGATGCCTGTCCCTGTTCATCTTTTTTTCTTCTCTCTGCTGAAATCGTTATCCAACCAAATGCGCTGCAGTCCCCCGGTTTGAGATTCACTTCACTCTGATTCTCTGGGATTTTTTCCACCATAAATTTAGATTCAGAATTCCCTGCCCAGTAGGAGAGGGAGGAAAGATGCGTGCTGGTCATTTGCATATTTTAACAGACGGAGCTGCTTTTGCTGTGCAGCTGTCGATGCAGAAGAAATATTCTTTGGGGTAAAGCACTAGGCTGGGCAGAAAAGCCTGTGAAGGCTCCCATCTCTTCCACTCCTGCTTTTCCACCAATTGGAACAGAAGAAATTGTCATGGTATAAGATTATCTACTCTCCATTGTCACAAGGACAGATATCCCTGGTGGCTCCTGGAAAGCTCAGCTCCTCCAGACACTAAAATCCTTTCTATTTTAATACTCCAGGTAAATGTGCTTTTCAGTTGCTTGGATTTTGCTAATCAGACAGATTGGATTCAATTTTTAACTAGATCCATAAAGCAGAAAGATTTTAACTCAATGGTCAGATGTGGCATCTGCTGCAGCAAAACTCCACATGTTCTTTCTGGGAGAAATCAAGGCTTAAATTCTGCTTCTTTTCCAAACCAGGTATTTTTCACCATAAAAATAATAGAGAGTGATAAAGAAAGGAACAAAAGCTCTAAATCTGTTACTGAAGATGGTAGAATGGTAGGATTTATCTGTGTAGTTTTTATTAACTAAAATTCAGATATACAGGAATGTTACTAATTCAAAGTATATTGATAACATAGTGGTCTGAAAGCTAAGCTGAACATGGAGGTTGTCAATGAGGAAAAAATAAAAGCCATCCTGAGTGAGTTATTCATCAAAACACAATACATAATATCTAATGTAGAATATTCCCCTGAAGCTGTCCCATTTTATTAAAAGTGAGGAAATATTGATTATTAGCTTATACTGAGGGCACAAATATTAGAAAACTAAACATGGAAGTGAAAATTTCAGTGTGACTGGATTTACTGAGCTGAAACAATAGGGATTCATCCTGTCTTTTGGTATTGTTGCCTCATATGCCTGATTTTCAGAAATCTTCCTGTATATTTATGTTTTTCAGTTTTCAGGTTCAGAGTGTGGGGGTTTGATGTGGCTATTCAATTAAATTGTGTCCAAAATTGCTATGAGGATGGAGGCAGCTCCTGAGTAAAAGGCACTAACACCAAAATACTGACAAGAAAATTTTAAAAATAGGAACAGAAGACACAGAGGGCAAATAGCAATTTTTTATCTATGATGGACTGCAGGGAAATATCAATGAGTCAGTAACTCTGTGTATCCAACCTTTTGTTCTGATCACTGCTGTGTGACCCAGAGCATATTTATCAACCCAGAATGTTTTAATTTATCTCTTATTTCAGTTTTCCTGATACATTTGCAGAGCTACATTTCCCACCATGCTCTTTGTTAGAGCATAACCCAGTTATTTCACATTCTTCACTCCTCAGTGCAAAATGCCACGTCTCTTTTTTTTTTTCCCTTTTCATTTATTTTGTATTTTATGAGCTCTGTCCAACAATACTGCCCACATATTTTGAAAGTGGTGACATAAGGAGTTATTTGCAAGAAGTCTTGAAGCACCATCAAGGACACCTGCTTGCAGGATTGTATTAAATTGAGATCAGCCAACATTACAGTGTATTTCAGCACTGGAATCAGCCAAAAATATGTCCCTAGCAGTGCTATTTTCATTATTCAGACCTTCACCCAAAATCTGTGTAACTGCCTCTTAAATTAATTTTCACACTTGCCTGTCTCTATAACTAGCTGCAGCAGTGTGCTGTGTATTTTAACTACAAGGAAGAGTTGCAGGTAGGAGATTTCTCCCTGAAGTCACTCGAATCCTCCTTAAATTCAAGCCACGGTCTCTCAGTCCCACGCTTGCAGTGGGGGGCACCTGTCATCTTTTTCATCACAGCAAGCTGTGCCCTACATTCTGCACCCCCTCCCCTTCCCACCACACAGGTACGTGTGAGTGTGTGTTCTTTTCCCACTGAATTTTTTATTCAATAAATAAATAAAACTTTCCTGAAGTTGCTAAGGTCTCAAAGGTGTGGGAACTTGTAATATAAAAAAAAAAAAAGAAAAAAAAAAGAATGAAAAAGAATGAAAAGAAAAAAGAAAAGAGAAAGAAAAAAAAGGGTTCAAAGACAGGCAGCTGAGGTAGAAAGGAAAATATCTGTTCTGTGGGACATGACAGGAAAATGGAGTTGTTCTAGACTAACATCAGTGGAAGGGATGGGAAGTATTATTAAAGTTCAAATAAATATCATCTTGATTTTATTTATTTGGGCAAAAATTGTGTGGGTTTGCTGCAAAACCTAGAGACAGAATCCAAATTCTTGGGGGGATGCTACAAATTTTCACTGGTAGCAACATTCAGATTTTCCAGAAAGGCAATAATTAATGGTACTATAAGGAAATATCTCTTTCTTTCCAGTAAGAGGCGTCTGTACTGGATTCCTCTTCCTCTTAGCTGATGTGTAGACTAGACTTTACTAATACATTGGGCATGTCTTACAGATCAACATTAGCTTTTCCTAAAATCAGACCAAATCTCAGAGTTTTCAGTGTTTTCACAGAATCATTAAATTTGGAAAAGGCCTCTAAGATCACCAATTCTAAACATTTATCCAGCATGATTATGTCAGCCCCAAATTATATCCTCAGGTGCCACACCCACACACCTTTTGAGCAGTTCCAGGAGTGGTGACTCCACCTTTCCCTGGACACCTTGTTCCAGTGCCTGAGCAATGCTTTGCCCCTTTTTGCCAAGTCTTATAAATTGCAGCCATTGCATATTGCATATTTGTACATCACATTAAAACCTTTTGGACTCAAACTTAGTGCTAAAATTCTATATCTACAGGGCTCACATTTCTATCACAGCAATCATGAGATGTCCTAGAAGTAGGGAAAAATAATTCTGAGGCTATTTTCTACAAATAATTTTCACCATTATCTTCAGGCTTGGAGCAACTTGCTTCTAGTGAAAGGTGTCCCTGCAGGGAGTTGGAACAAGATGATCTTTAAAGTTCCTTCCAACCCAAACCATTCCTCAGTTCTGTGATTCCGTCTAAATAAGAAGCAACAAACAGAAGCAATTTATCCCTACCCTGCTTTGAGCAGCCTTTCCTCTCCACCTTTCTGTGTGGAGCACAGATTTTAGTCCTTCACAAAATGCTCACTCACTGAAGGCCAAATATTCAACATCCAAACCTTTATTTTTGGAGTGGGAACAGCAGAGAATGGACAGATTTCCATTCAGGAAACCTGGGACCCCCTAAGATGATTTTTTGAAAGATGAGGAAGTCCTATACATTAAAATTACCAGTTTTATCTAAGAACAGCACTGATGCAAAAATAACTTTTTGTTCTGTCTCTGTACTGATAAAAAAATCAACTTGTTTGTTGATATGGTTTTGATTGTGGGCCAAAAGTAAGCATTTGAAATGTGTCTGTGAAATGTCTCCAAGTGATGTTGGTAGGCAGCCAGTGTCAAGGATCTCCTTGAGCTTTATTTTATATAAAAAATTCCATTATTAGGATATTGGCTGGCTTAAATTATAAGTATTTTTAAATAAATAGTTTAAATTAGAAATAATTTTATCTGAGTTAAATTATAAATAATTTTCTTGGAGAGGACACATGTCCAAGAATGATAACACTTCCTTCTTGCCAATCTTTAATCACAGTAATCCTAAAGCTGTGCCTGGACAGAATTCTCTCAGTGGTGTTTCTCATATCTTCCTTATGTTGTCAAATTCTGATGGCTTGGTGACCCCTTGCAATGTGGTTTAGAAGGATTGTTTAAAGTTGCTGATTTACAGCAGCCCAGTTCAGGGGATGTGGCTTCTTTTACTCACCTGTTTGTGGCTTTAGGTGTTACAGGTCACCTCAGGGGTTTCTTCTCATGCTGGTTTCCTGGTTAAAGCAGGAGGGTCCTTGGGATATGAGCTTTTTGGACAATGCTGAATGCAGTGGTGCTTGAGTTCATGTCCTCAAAATGTTTTCATAGCACGAGCAATCAGCAGTAGCTAATGGTGTACAGGGCTTCTGCAAAAGGGGGATTTGACCTGCTGAAAAAGTCCCATACTGAAATTCAAGGAACCTCTGAAACCTGATGCTGCTATCACACTTCCAGCACACACTAAATTATCTTTTCCACCCTCCACGTGGCAATTTTCCAGATGAGATTTCTAAGGCCATTGTCTTTTGCCAGATATTTAATTTTTTTAAAAAAATTATTTTTTCCATTCGTCTTTATTCTACTGAGCTTATGAGGGAACTGATAACAAACAAAAAAACATTAAAAAGAACGAGACAGAGATAGAAGTTTAAAAAAAAAGACAAACAAACCCATCAAAATGATAATTGCTAAGTTATCATTTGCTTGCTCTTTTCCAGTCTAGCTGCTACAGCAGCTCCTCTCTCGTCTTCCACTCCGCCTTAGCTCCCAAATGGTATCAATTATCCACAAATCTCACAGGGCCTGCACCATCTGAATAACAATTCATTAACCTTCACTTTCCTCCTGCTGATTAACTCGCCCCCACCACCTCCCCGATGTAGGAGACAGCGTGTCGGAAATTCAGCCAAACTTTTTAATTATTCAAATAATACAATACCCGGAGATAATTATTTAGCCCAGGACTCAGGCTGTATATTCGATGCTCTGCTCTGCTCTCACAGGCTTTTCAGCTCTGTTCTCTTCCTTACATCATCTTGGTTGTGTCAAGGAGAATGAAGGATTTTCAGTTTCGCTCGGCGCGGGTGATCACTCCCAGAAGCTGCGCGCAGATGCGCCAACGCTTGGGGAAGAACAGGCTGCTGCAAGGCTGGCCAGGGAACACAAAAAGCCAGTTTAAGTTTTCTCTATCTATCTTTCAGCTCCAGCAGCCTCCAGATGAACCCTGCACGGATCCAAAATCTCTCACTGCAGGGCTGAGTTTTGCATCTCGCATCTGGTAGGATCCCATCTGCGCAGCTCGAGTCTTTGCTGCTCATGGCTGGTACCAAACTGCTCAGCACTCCTCACTTTTTAGCAGTCAAACCCCTTCCTTTCTCCAGGCATATTTAATAAATGAACAATTGGAAATCAAGTTTAAACCTCCAAACTTTTCTTTTTGATAGAGGCAGCTTGAAAGCCAAACAAATTTATGACCAGAGTTTTGTTTTATACAGACACACATAACTTTCACCCAGAGCTAACTCTGGAATGGCAGGATGGAATTGTTTCAAACTCTCTAGCACTCTTTCTGACAGACACATATGGGATTATTTCTATTATGCACAGGGTAAGATTCTGAGCACATGAGATTTGGAACTTGGGTCTGAAACCAGTTCACCCCTTGGCTCTGACACAGTCCCATAAATATATCCTTGCACCAGTACAAGTTGTCTATGTACTTACCTTTGTAACTTTGGCTGGTCTGTTGAGTTTATTCACCTGTAAATAGGGGTGGCACTGCTTTATGAAGAATTTTCAAATCTCTGAACTGAAACATTCTTAGCATTACAGATCACATTGGCAATATTGAATTTTGCCATCTGCTACATTCATCTGACATCATTCCTGTAAAAGAAAAGAATTGATTCTGCCTGATAACCAGCTTCAAATATAGCAGCATAAACAAATCTTTGTGAGATTAGACAATGCAAAATTCAAGAAAGCTTGGCAATACTTCACATATATATCAATTTAACAGTGTTTAAATTTCAGGTCATGGTTATGTAGCCAATATCTCAAATTTTTTTGCGAGGAATTTTTTAAAAGTTCAAGATTTCAAAGACATTCAGACTGATTTCACCCTCTGGGATGTACAAGAGAGCAAACCTTTGGTTATAAACATCCAAATCACTTTAAAATAAAAAAATAACAATGCCAGACCTTTCTATTATCTTATAGTTCTTGTTTTCTTAGACATGTCAGAGCAGCTGAATATAACTACCTCAGTCTGGGAAGTGTGAAAGTGTAGATAGAGGCAAAATAAGGCCTTGTTCTTAAATGATTTCTTAAGCTTAAGTAAGAATTGCTAAATCATGGATTATGAAGAATGTTTTCCCAGCTGCTTCTTAATGGAAGAGGAGTCCACTTCTCCTTGATATCTTGATATATTTTCTCCAGGAAAACCTCCTTTTTTTCAGTGAATATGAACTACTTATATCATGGTGGATAGCTCATCATCTAAAATCCCAGTATTTCACAGAAAATGCACTGCCTATTCTCTCTTGTCAGTCGAATTCAAGGTGAAAGAGCTCTGGGTGACACAAAGTGTATAAACGTTCATATGATTAAGAACTGTGAAAACAGATTCATTTTCCTTTCACATTTCTTACTCTTACAGGCAGTCCTTTGCTCAGGCTGTTGGCTTCTCCAGGGCTCATCCTTAGGTATCCAGCTGTTTTCATACCCTGTACAAAAAAACCATCCAGAAGCAGAAGAAAGATGTGACAGTAAGAAGTCCAAACTTAACCTTTAGATCAAATGCCAAGTTATTTAGGAACCCAGTGCTTAAGGAAATACCTGTCTCACAAAGTTGCTGAAGACCTTTAGCCATTACTGACTACAGTGGAAGAGTCAGATGCTCTCATTACTGAATTTGTTATGTGTGGTGCTGCATAACTGATTTCAGACACCCAAGTTTTAACAGTTCAACGTATGAAACTGGAAAAGATCACACTGAAAAGCAGAGTCAGTGAAGAAAAAGGCAGCCTTAGCTCTCTGGCCCACATTCAGTGTCTCTGATTTTATTGCTTTATATCAGTGCCACCTGTGAGTGACTCTTTGCCTGCCTAGGGCTTGCTTCTGTTCTTTGCAGCGATCAGAAAATGACAACATGCAGAAATCATGTTGAGAAGGTAAATTTAGAACAATATTTGATATGAATGAAACATTTGGGACACAACATCAGGCTTCTGCAAGGATTGCTAATGGAATGGGTTTACTCCCCCAAAGGTGAGAGAAGTGCTCACTAAATACTTTCTGTGAAGGCAATCACTGGGAGAAGGTATAAATATCTAGCTTTAAAATGTATTCAGGACATCACTCTTGCTAAATCTCCAATCTATGTGGACAGACAGGATTTGGTTTTTAACTGATTTAATAAGATCCTAATACCTATGGATTGCGTAATGCCACTGGGAACATGGGTTGGGTATCAGCATGGATACATTGGCAAAATTCTTCCTAATGGAGCTCCAAGACCATGGTCTTGGAAGGTCTCCACATTTCTGGCTACACATTTGTCTTTCAAATTTTCTTCCTTAAGCATAAAAATCTTCCCTGCTATTAGTTCATTCTTAGCACCCAGTGAGTTATTGATGATTAATTAGTTTGTGTGGTTTTGGGTACAGTCATGTGCAAGCAAGTAAATTTTAGCAATACTGCCATGCCAGATTTTTGGCAGATATACAACATGGATTGTGTGGCTTGTCTTTTCATTGGTACAAACCCATATTCATCCTAGGCCAGGTTGGATGGGGCTCTGAGGAACCACATTCAGTAGGAAACGTCGCTGCCCATGGCAGGGGGTTGGAATTGGATGGTTTTTAAGGTCCCTTCCAACCCAAGCCATTTTGTGATTCTGTGTTGATGAACTTCCAGGTTTAGAGCTGGGATAAGGTTCCCAGGTACAACTTAACTGCTCCTGATTCTCTGTCCATTTGGACTGACCTTCAAAACCAAAGTTGGAGAAGGACTCAGTTAATGTATGTCTACAAACTTGCAACTTGATTTTTATATAAGTGCTAAGCTAACTCTGTTTAATTGATTTTCCACATTGTACACTGAGAAATAGGATTTTTATGGCTCTTGAATAATTCAGAACTTTGATTCCTAAGGCAAAAAAATGGTCAAGGAATAAAAGCATAATTATCATTGTAGCAGAGGTCAAAAGGACAAGCTGGTCATAAGTTCATAATGTGCTTGTGCTCTTGGACTCATTGTGGACTGTGGAATATTACCTTGTTGAAATCTTATTACTTAAGGAAGGGGAAAAAAAAAGCACACAGGCAGTTAGCTGCAAAAGAAATGGAGGAAGTGTTAATTTTTAAGCAAGTTTGACAAAGATTGAGTTTCATATGACAAATACTGTCAGCAAGACAGGATTCTGTCAGTGGAAGAAGTTTAAACATTAACAATTTCTGTCAGGCTGTTGACACAACCACGGCAGACATTTCCCAAGATGCTGAGATGACTGCTGGCATTTGTCAACAATCCTGTCACAGTGACAGCAATAAGACCATGTCTGGAAATGTGACAGTTTTGGCTTTGTGTTCCCCTGAGCATTGGCCCAGGTGTTCAGAGAAAGTGTGGGAAAAACCCGTATTTCTGCATTGTCATTCGAATGCGGAAAAAGCACAGGAGGAAAATGAGCTGTCACTCCAATTCCCAGGATGCTTTTCTGCTTAGCATAACTCCACTCCACGGCCCAGGGTCCACTGGTCCATACTCTGACAGATAATTAAGAAAGCAGCAGCTTTTTCTAGACGGCTCTTCCTCATGATTTGCATTTTAGCCAGAGGCGACCAGTTATAAAAAAAACATGATGGAAAGATGGTAAGAAGCCAATTAGATGGATGGATGGCTGACTGACAGCTCTCTGGTGTTATTACTCCAGATTTCATTGTATGTAGCCTGGCAGTTTTCAACAAGAACCAACTTTTGCAGGTTTGTGGAGCTGTTAAATGAAGGACTATATATAGAATGCAATGGTTTTGCACAAATCTTTTACATTTTCCTGAAATAAACATTTAGTACTTCCATTCTAGTTTAAGCACCATAATCTTTCTTAGTTAATCACAATTTAAGTAGCTGCATCCAGAAATTTTGGAAGACTTTGTATTAAAATAGCTCTGTTGATACAGCAATGATTAAAAAATGAATTGCAAGTTAAACTGTGACACTTCACGACACGGCAGTAATTAATGTTTCTAAGGAACAAGTCTGATTTTTAACATAAAGAAAAGGCACTAATTCACTTGCAGAAATAAAATATTTATTTTAAAGAAATAAAGTATTTGAAAAAAATAAAGAGAAATTTGAATTTTGTTGCGGTGGGAGAACTTGTTCTAGTGGATGTTTCCTTTGTTGTGGGGATCTTTTTTTTTTTCTGCTGTTTTTCTCAGAAAGAAAACATTGTTTTGCACAGGACTTAACAGTTTTAAATATGAAATAGCTTGTAAATTGCTGCTTTCCAGCTCATCTGTGCAGCTCCAACAGCTGGTAGCCAATCAGAAATATTCTTCTCTGCTAGTGCCTGGTGGCTGTATCTCACTATAAAATTTAAACATTAGCAGGGCTTTTGTTACACTTGTGTGTTGTTTGTGGATTTATTTTTCTGTTGTGAATACCAAATTTAACAAAGCACAGCAGCATTTGCAGTTCCAAAGCTACAACTGCCACCCGATGAGTAATGGCCTTTGCCAACATAAAAAGTCCCTCAGCTTTCTTTGGCTTGTGCACACTTACCCAGTGCTGGCAATTATCTCTTGATGAATGTTTGGTTGTTTTAGCAAAGTTTCCTGCAAGCCAGTGCTTCAAGGGATATGACTTTGTGGATGTGAGTCATCTGAATTGTTGGGATCATGGGGAACCGAAAATGTTATTCTTTTATTTTTCTTGCTGCAACGTAAAAAATACAAAGCAAACCCATTGGAATCTCCTTGTTCAGACCTTAATAGGATTTTTCTTTTTAGATAAAGAAATAAGATAAAGATAAAAATCAAATTCATAGCACGTTAAAGGCCAGATTACACTAATGCATGTTAAATGCATGTTAAACCTGTGGGGTTTTCTCTGCAACAATATAGACTGCTCCTATAATCACAGAATCACAAAATGGTTTGGGTTGGAAGGGAACTTGAAGGTCTCATTCCACCCCCCTGCCATGACCAGAGACACCTTCCACTAGATCAGGGTCATATTCATATTAATAGAGTAAGTGAATTTATAGTGAGTTGCTCAGAGCTTGTAGAACTTCTGGAAGACTAAGAAATCTTCTTTCTGTCTCACTCCTTTTTTACTACATCCCCATTTTTCAGATTCTAGGAAAAGCCTGAACCATGGGCTACAGAACATATTGTGAACCCCCCAGGGAAAAAAAACTTACTGCTAATGCCAAAGCTTGCAGACCTTCCCAAAAAGCAAGTCTCCACTGTGAGATCCTTCATCTCCTTTTTTATCATGCAGCTACACAAACTCCTCTCCCACAAAATCCACTATTACAATTACCACAATAGATGGCCCTTACGACTCCTCATTGCCTTTTCACTGTATTTGAAATTTTCTGCTGTAATTAAGGCTTCTTTTATCCTGAAAACTCATAGTGTCAGACTTTTTTTTCAGTAGTAACACTAAACCACCTCTCTATTAGTGATAACCACACATTTACCCCAAAAATATCATTGCTGGGGAGCACTAATGGCTAAATATAACACAAAGGAGAAAAAATTGGGGTACCAAATTAATTTTGACACCTAATCACCATGGTGGGGAAACAGGTTGACCTGTGATGGGACTTGGAAAACCGGGACAATTCTGAAACAGACCAGGATAGGAATTGTGATGGGCTGCTCAGAAAGTCCTGTGTGGGTGAGGAAAATCTCATTCTACTTTTGCTGACCTGAATTTAAGATCTCAGAAGCTGTGACAAAAATCAGAATGCAGGCTTAAATCTATATTTGTACCCTTTGATGGGAATTTGCCACATTTCTTTCAAGTGGCAGGAAAGATACAAAGATGCTGCTCATGACCATCTCTAAAATGAGATTTCCATCTGCAATTGGGATTGCAAAGAAGACTTGGGACAAAGTATTTCCAAATAAACTGAAAAGTCTGCTAATTCTGTATTTTGCAGATCATTTAAATATGCTTTTCTCAATTAGACTTATTTTTCTCCATTACTAATTTTAAAATATGATCTGTGAATTATCTATAGTAGCTATTCATGAGAATTCCTCTTATTGAAGCTCAACTTTTTTCCTCTTGGTCTACAAAATAAGAAAATGAAAAAAAAATAAACCATCATTTTTAGAAGCAGAATATTTTAATTCGATGGAGATCTAATTAAACCAAAAATATTTTTAGCTTGTCCCAGAAATCATGGTATATATAGATATATGTAGATATATACATTCACAAATATGCATATGCATACATTCAAAGGGAAGTTTTTTGCAAATAAACCCAAAATTAAAGATCTGTCCTCAAGAAATTTGTATGTGTTTCAAGAGAAACAAGATCTCAAAGGAAGAAGAGAAGGTGGAGAATAGGGAAGGAGGGATGTTAATGCAAATTTTCTATTGTAACATTCTGCCAATGCTTATCTATATATTCAACTATTTTCTTTTAATGTAAGAGTGGATTAATTTCAATCACTTGCTTATTTTCAGTTGGGGTGAGAAATGCTTATGGAATGCTTATCAGTGAGATAACACTGATCCTAAAAATCCAAGATGAAAATTAAATTGGTTTGACTCACCACTACTAGAGAAGAAAGAAATAAACAGACATGACATAATTTTAAACTTTTTCATTTGGAAACACCCTAAAAATGGCCAAACTAAGCATTGCTGACATTGTTTGCCTGAGCTTCTTGTTTTACTTACATTTGGATTTCTGAGAGTGGGAGGACAGGGAGTTAACTGGGAAATCACACAGTTAAATGAGGTGTGGAAGGAGGGGTGATAATGTGTATTCCATAACATTTCAGGGATGATTTTATTGTGCCAGGCTGAGAGATCTGATTTGGAACATGAATGTGACACCTGAAACTACTTTTGTTAGCAAGATTTATGGTGGAAAATACCTTTCTCTGACTAAAGAAAATAAACTTTCAGTCTAAGTTTGATTCTTCTGATATCAGGCTGAGAGAGCAGATGTGGGGATGGTCCATCCTTTCCTAAGAACAAGTGTCTTGATACTTCAATTATTTTTCTTTATAAGCTCTAGGAGAAAGCTGAACCTTTGGTTTAAAGTAGTCACCTGGTCTTTACATTAGTGCTGGACAAAAGAGATCCCAAATTCCCTGTACACACAGCTGTGTTTTGGGATACCAAACTTGCCCAGTTGTTTACATTATGCAGATCTGTGACTCAGGATATTGCTTAGCTCTGAGACAGTGGCTGCCATTTCTTTAAGGACAATCCAGAAATTGCTGCATACTTCTTTTTTTCTAGTACTCAGGTCTGTCCATCTCCTTAGAGTAATATTAGCAGTGTTCTAAGACTAACTTTCTTTGTTTTCACTGTATGTTGCTGGATGGCAACTGCTTTATTATTATTAGTATTAGTATTACATAGTGAAAATTATTCTTTTTGCCTTATTTGCCCCTCAGCAGTGATGAAAGATTACATATGAGCTAAAGGCAGAAGACAGTGAAGGTGAGAACTGCTTTATTATTCACCACTATTTATTATTTCCTGTTTAATAGAAGACTAACATAACAATAACACTCCAAATATAGAATAATTTAGGAGAAAAATTTTGCCCAAGATTTTGAAGCCAACCCCAGCATAATTTAATGACTAAATGGATGTACTGGACATGGCACAACACCAGGCTTTTCAACCCAAACCAGCATAAATGTGATGAAAACAACTCACAAAGTCAAACTTAAAAGCAGAGAAAATGTTAGAAATATTGCAATATGTCTTAAGGTTTGACTAAAAATCAAGAGGAAAAAAAAAAAAAATCCTTCAATTCCCCTCGTGTCCTGGAGAGCAGGTTCAAAAAGCACAGGGCACAGCAGAAAAAGGTCTGATCACACAGGGGTTTAAAACCCAAAAGGAAAATCACAAATATTCCCTCATTGGAAGCCCAGAGAGAGAAAGGGTAAGCAGGTCTTTCTAAAATTCAGAAGCAGGAAGAATGAGGAAGTTAAGGCATTCACTGAAATGCCAAGATAAAATTGATAAAGCATTTTCTGGGAAATCAATGCAGAGAGTGGAAGATATCAGAGATAACAGAGAGGCAAATGCTTTCTCTGGAGCAGATGAAAACTCCAACAGTGGCATTGAAAACAGGTGTTGTTTTCATAATTAAAACTCAAGGGAAACCTGCCTAAAGGGAGCTGTAATAATGAAATAGGGGGGGAAATACCCATGGAGAACAACGTCTCATTAGGAGAGATAAACTTCACATGTGAACAACACTGAGTTAAATGACAAATTGTTTTTCTTAATGGCACTCTGGTGTGAGATAGGTTCAGAGGTTCTGCTTGTTTTGCTGCAAACTGGTGATTAATGGCTGCAAAGGTTTCCACACAAGTGTGAAAGACAGCAGTGGAAAATGAAGATGCAAGTTGTCTCTCCAAAGGGACACTTTATAAAACCAGTGTCTGGACAGAAGTAGGAAAGCCTTTGAGAGATTAGAAAGCCCTTCTAATAACTGGCTGTGGAATGACCCAGTTTAGTTATTTTCTGTTTGGTTTCTAGTTAATACTGTTTTCCCCTTGTAACTGGTGCACACTAAAACCTCACGAATAAGACCCTGAGGCAATTCTGAAATAATCTACAGTGTATTTTTTCAGAGATAAAAAACATCAGCCACTGCAGTCCCTCTGACTCAGCTTGGTGTGCAGGTACCATGGAGTCAAACGTGGTGCAGACAGGCAGAGCATTGCTGGAAACCCTCCAGGAAATCTGAAATGTCTGGGTGATTCCACACTTGATTTTCCATAACCTTATTGATATTGTCCCTCAAATGGGGATGCTTAAAGAGGGAGAGAAACTGCTTATGTCAAGAGGTGGCTTGTAGGGCAGAGGAAAACTAGTTTGGTCTGAATACAACTCTTCTGCTACAAGCAGAGTTTTTCAGAGGTGCAGTGTAGCACAGGGATTTCTGATAAGGGATTTTTGGGATAAATGTCTTCAGCAGATCCAACGTTCTCAGGTTTCAATGTGCTTAGTAGGCATAGCTGGGATTCAGGAGCTGTTACACTTGACTAACTACCTGCTGCTTGCCCAGAAGTACCAAATAAACCAATAAATCCTCAAACCTGTAAGCAAGCAGAACCACAATTCCAGCAAGTTCCTGGGTAGGAAGCAAAGATACACCATAAAGAATTCTGTAAATTGTTCAGAGGTAAAATAACTTGGCTGTTGCAAATAAAGTGACTTGAAATATTTATCATCAACATGTTTAAAATGTTTGGTTTCTAATTAACACTGTTTCATTAGATGTAATAAATACTAAGAAATGACACAAAATTAAATAACATTAATTAAATAATACCAAAAAATAATAATACTAGAAAAAAAGCCATACTTCTAATGAAAGCTCTGTTTGAAGCATTGGTTCATCATCTGCAAGCAAAAAAAAAAAAAAAAATTAGAAGGGGTGAGAATTAATAATGTTCTTACATATGTAGCATAGGGTCAGTAATAAATAGCAGTGAATTTGTCTCCAAGCACATCACTGGAGAGATCAATACTTTATTGAGTTCGCATCTCTAGACATTAAAAAAGGATGTTGGAAAACTGAAAATCATGTGGAAAGCTGCTGCCAGCACTGGAACCCTTGGGGTGGAAAACTTAGGGAGTTCCACCTCTTTTAATGCATCTCCAAGGCTAAACAGTGACAACCCTGAGTTTTTATTTCACATGCACAGAACTTTATCAGGAACCATAGGAATCTTCTGCCTCGTAGAGAAATGTTCATGACACTTCCTGGAATTAAATGTAAGGCAAGTTGACATTAGGAAAAATAAAACTTTTTTTTTTTTTCATTCAGACACATAAATAGGAAGAAAAAGAGCATATGGAGTTATAAATTATTTTTTATGGAGTTTAATAGAGACTTGTATTACCCATCATGACAACTGGGTATTGCTATAAAAGCTACACCTCCATTTGATGTGATTAAGCTGATATAAATGTCTTAGAAGACATAAAGCCTTCCTGTGATCTCAAATCATCCATCCTTTTCCTGAAGGTGGCACGTGTGGACAAAGCATTTTTCCAGTGTATGGAATTTCAGAGTTAAAGAACCTTAGCACACATCCTTCTGGTCTGCCAGAAAAATTCACTTTTTTTTGGGAGTTGGTGTGGCAGACCAGAATCACGGCTGACAACACCCCATGGATTCAAGGGGGACACACATGTAAGCTTTGGCAATTAAATTTGCACAGGGAATGTGTAAAGGTGAAATTGTAATTATCAAACTGGAGCCCTGCCAGAAAAGTGGGACAACCTTACTGTCTTTGTTTGCTATTTCAAACTTTTTCATTTCAAGAAAAAACATTTAGGGTGACTTTCCAGAGGCCTTATGCAACATCCTCATCCAAAGCACTGCTTTGCAAGTTGGAATTGATAACACAGTATTTCCTGCTCCCAGCAGGGCCATAGGTCTTGCCCAGCCAGGACTGCCCATCTCCTATCCAGAGACCAAGACAAGTTGTGTTATCTTACTAAAGGATTATTTTTGCTGAATTATTTTAGCCAACCAAAAATCCAATGGAAACAACATGGTTTTGGGACTTTTTTCAACCATGGATTGGTAATCACAGAATCTATAAGGTTGGAAAAGATCTCTAAGATTGTTGGGTCCAAGAGTTCCCCCTGCCAAGCCCACCACTAAACCATATCTCCAACTCTACATCTGCACATCTCTCAAATCCCCCTGGGAATGGTGATTTCACCACTTCCCTGGGCAGCCTCTTCCAATGCTTGACCACTGTTTCTGTGAATAATTTTTTCCTACTATGCAATAAACCTTCCCTGAAAAACTCACTGCTGGAGCTTTACTTTTTTTTTTTTTTTTTTTTAAATATTTCTATTATGAATAATGGCATTAATGGGTAGAAACTTTTCTACATGGAGAAGCCTTGACAGGAGATGGAGGTACAAGGTCAGATCCTTGCCTGTGGTTGCATAAACTCTTGGTCACCTGTTCCCAGTGGGATCACTTTCCTCTCTTCCAGATGCCCCTTTGGGTCCTGAGCAACCCATAGATGTGTCAACAACAGCAGGAGTCTCTCCAGACAAAATGTTTTACAGTTTTGAACATCTCTGTTTTCATTAAGGATAAAAATTCTGCCATAAAGAAAGTATCTGTATTGGGTTGAGTCCCTTTGACTGCTCCATACCAAGCATCTCCAATAAAATAACTTACTTTTCTCTACATTCCTATTGCAAATATTTCAACAGACCCTCTCCCAAGTCAGTTCTAGTTCCCCTTAGAACAATTATGCCAATCATATTCCTCTGTTCTCTCCAGAAAACAATTCTCTGAAGATTATTGGTACTGTAAATATGACAGTAGTCCAAAACTCAGGAGTAGAACTTGAATAAAATACAACACATTTTAAAAGTAAAGATTAAATATTGAACTTCTTTCACTTTTTGCTCACATTTTATTGTTTATGTCAAGAAGAATACAGAAGTAATACAACAGTAAGTACTAAGTACTACATGTATCTATGTAGAGAAAATGAAACAGTAATTTTTAGTCTAATCACAGTAAAAATGCTCAAGTAGCCATTTTATCTTCTAGATTTTCAACCAGTTGCTCAAATTTTCTCAGTTTTCTTTTGAATTTTATGTTGCAAAAGAAAGAAAAAGGAACAACTTTGCTGGAGCACTTTGATTACAGTACAGCAAGAAGGGCAGGTGGAATCATGGACTTCAAAGAAGTTTCACGAGGAAAGTTCTCAAGCTGCAGCTGTGCTCCTAAGGCAGAGCCAGCCCCAGGCCCAGGCACTGCCTTGTGGTAAAACTGCACTGTTCATTGCTGCAATGATTCCTGCACTCGTTTTTGGCCCATTCCATACAGCAGCAGCCACAGAGCATCTTGGGGTTTGCACGCAGGAATCATGGCTGGTGGAAAATTCAAGTGCAGTTGCTGGTTGTGAAGGGTGAGAAAGCTGATCTGTGTGGATGTCAACTCTATCTTGGTTTGGGGAGAAGTTACTGGCTGATTTTATAGTCATTAAATTATAGTAGAGTAATAAATTGTTATTAAATTTAATTGCTAGCATAATCATAACAAGTTAAACTTAATTTATTACTTCTATAGTCAGACCAAAAGCCTGGAAATATAACTTGAAAGCCTATTGCTAGGTAGTAAGAGAGTCATGAGAAAGCCAGAACAAGGCTGGTACAGGCAGATATTTCTGCAGCACCTGCCCCAGACTCCAGCAGCAGTGGGGCATTCCTGACCCACTGATTGTCTGATGTATTGAAAACCCTTCCTTGCTTATGGGATCAGCCATTCAGCTTCTGGAAATTTGCCTGTCCATGAAATAACATTTAATGGGCCAAAGTAGCAGCCAGGTCTGATGCCAGATAGTGCTTGAGCTGTGGGGAAAGCAGAGAAGGGGGATGTACAGCAGCCCAGCAGGAAAGTGATGTGTGAGGATTTGCTGCAGGAGCAGCTAACAGCCACAATCAGCACTGGGAGTTTGAGGTCTGTGCACACACAATAAAAATAAGGTTTTGTCTGAGGAAGCTTAAAATAGGAAACAATAAGAAAAGCAACACAAGTAAGCAAATAATATTCTGTTCCTGTTTCTAGGCAGTGATCAGAGGCATAAAGAGATTAAATGATTTGCCACAGCTTGAAAAGGATACGTGTGTCCTGAGCAGGAACTTTTTTCCTCTGTTTTTGTCTCAGATTTTCTTCAATCAGATTTGTAAGATTCAGCTTATTGCTTCTCACATTGGCCATCAGCACATGACAATTTGTAAGGAGCCCTGCAAATGAAGCCTGTGTCCTAATGTCTGACTGGGCAGGGGGACTGAAGGTCTGCAGGAATTTGGAGGAAAGATTTGAAAAATCACAGAATGAGGAGAGCTACTTGAACTAGACTCCAAATGCATTTTAAGGCACAAGAATATAAGGTATATTTGCAAAAGCATATTAACAGGAAAATGCAGTGACAGCAAACCCCCTGAATCAGTCATCACACACTCATTTTAACAGACCTGCCAAACCTCCTAATTAAGGCCTCCCTCAGGACTCTTGTTTTCTATCTCATTATCCTGATAAAGTGGACACCAATGAGTCCCTTAATGAGGATTAAACTGTAGGCTTTAGTTAAATTTGCATCTCACATTTTCTATTGATGAGACCCTCCTGAAATACACCAGATACACTTGCCAGTTTCTAATTCAGAATTCAAAATACTGTATGAAAAAAAATCTGGTAATAGAATCCTGCTTCTTTGCCTTAGAATTGTCCAAAAATAAGAGATAAAAAAATGTCTGTTTTGATAAATACAGCATTTTCCCATCCACAGGCCAACAGTGTGTGTCATATTGCTGTGTATGTGGCTTAAAAGGGACAGCTGCTCCAGGGATCTGGAAACACTCTCTTTAGTTTTTAACAGAAGGAAAAACTGAAACGGAAGCAGATGTTTGTGACTGTATCATGCACGAGATAAGGCCTTTGGAGATTTATTTTTTTTTTTCCCCGACAGCAAGTGTTTAAAGTCTCATCTTCCTTAAAGGAATTTTGATTTTGTGCCTGACCCAAGAAATATGCTTTGTGTAAATTCACATGACAGAGCTCCTTGCTGATGGTTTTAGTCAACACTGGGGCTGAGCCTTTGGGATGTTCTGAACATGGAGGGGATCCGTGGCCAGCTGGGAGTTTGTTCTTCTGCACCCCCTCCACTGCCCTGCTCTTACTGTGAGGTAGCACCACTAAAGTCCACATCCACACAGTGGCCAGGAGCCCCAGAGACAGGAGGATTACCTGCTAGAAAACAAAGGTTGGTTTACCTTCCTAAAATCTGCAAGTCCGGAATTAACGTCTCAGTTTATCCAGAATATTCAACAGAAACTAATTAACACCTTCTAAATGAAGTTTATCTCCACCCAGTGAGATCTGCCAACCAAGAAGCTCATTTCTTTCTGAGTATTCCTTCCTCTTCAAAATGAACAAGGATCAACACTGATGCTCACAGGAGCTTCTCATCTTCTTACCTGAATCTAATCATTGACATCTGAATGCAGATAGGTGAGAAAAATTATGCTTCAGAAAAGACAAAGACAAGGGGGAGTGGTTTTAAACTAAAAGAGGAGAGATTCAGATTAGGTATTAGGAAGAAATTCTTCCCTGTGAGGGTGGTGAGACACTTGCTCAGGTTGTTCAGAGAAGCTGTGGCTGCCCCTGGGTCCCTGGAAGTGTCCAAGGCCAGGTTGGATGGAGCTTGGAGCAGCCTGGGGCAGTGGAAGGTGTCCCTGCCCATGGCTGGGATGGAGATGGATGAGTTTTAAGGTTTCTCCAAACACAAACCATTCTGTGATTTTATGATTCTACAATTTAGAGATCTTATTTAAGACTCTCAGCAGTGTGTGTGCATGTGTGTGACCTGGCACACAGGTTTTTAATGGCTAGGAGATAAAAATTTCTTAAGAAATATTTCCTGTCATTTTTGAATGTCATCATCTACCAAATCTGAGCTGGGAAGAACATCAATGCTACAGAAATAAGATCAATGTCCCCAGTTAGGTTCAGATAGGAAATATGGCACCAATTGTAACCACAATAAAAACAGCGACATTTGAAAGGAAATCAGAGGGCAAAGTCAGAGCAAATATGCAGGAAGACTTCAGTCACAGAGGCAGTATTTTCCCTACTTTGGCATTATTGTCCATAAAATTATGTCAGAGGCAGGTTTTGTTAAAAAAAACTTTTGTTTGCCCATCCAGGAACAGCTGACATGACCAGAATCCTGCTCTCTATCTGCTGTGATGCCAAAGCAGTTTTCAGCTCACAGTGGGGATTTCTGTTCAAAAATGTTCCCCTCTACACATAAGAGCAATGGTAGCTATAGGGGTCCCCAGTTTTATGTATCTTCAAGCAGCTGGAGGGAAGAGTGGTTTTGACACAAGCATTTTTTTTTTCTCCATTTCACAGCAAGAAATGAGTCACACTTATTTAGCAAACTATATATGTTTGGGAATGTTCTTCTTTTAATTCAATAGAAATGGACACACTGGAGAAGGACTACACTGATCATGGTCTTGGTGCAACAGTGAGGTGTACCCAATGAAAGAACAGTCAGAGACTTAAAACAACTAAGAGAAAGTGTCTCATCACAGTACAGGCAGCCGGCCCATGGAATTCCCTCTTTCCAGACACTGATATCAGATATTGCAAGGGCTAAATCTTCTGATAATTTCAAGTGTTGCCCATACAGCTTTGTAGATGAGAAGTTCATGGTGTTATGTAAAAAGCAGGATTTCAAGCTCATGAAACCCCTGAGCAATAAGATATTGCAGTCTGGGAGAGAATTCTGAAGAAATATTGTACATAGACATTAATTTTTGGCTCCTACTGGAGACAGGATATTGGTCTGATCCAGTACAGTGATTTTTTGGTTCTTAAATATCAGCACATTTCACTTGGCCTTACAATGTGCAATATTTTGTCTTCCAATCTTAAACTCCCAAACAAGATTTTTTTTCCCCCACAAAATTTAAAAACAAGAAGAAAAAAAACCCCAAATTTGTTTTGTTCTGATTGATCCAAGATGACTTTTATTTTGCTTTTCTTTTACAACATTAGATTGGTAAATATGTTATTTGCAGTCAAAGCTAAGATTTGCTTTATTTCGTCTAGTCACTAACTCATTTGGACTTGAATTTAAGCAAGTTTGCATAATGACAGTCTGTTGTGCTTCTTAATTTGGGAATTAGGGATCTTGAAGGAACCCTACTGTTTACCAGCTTCAGTAAAATACCAATTTAAAATTCATTCCAATGGGTTTGGTTTCTGCTCTTCCCTGTGGAGAAGCACACCTCATATTATGTGGTAAACTGATCCCAATAGCAACCCAAATGATGGATAACCCAAATCTCTGGTACCCCCCTGACCACACCTCTGCACATGAGACCTCATAGCTGGCAGTCCTGGCTATGTTTGTTTGGTGACCATGAGCAAGAAATAACTTTGAGTGAAGGGACTGACAGCTTGGAATTTTATTCAGCCTTTTTCTAATAGTCAGGGCATTTCTGCAAATCTTTATAGCACAGTCTCAGTGAATCTGCTATAAAAGGCAACATTTTGAACTGCAATAACAATTGCACTTATTAAGATTTTCATGTCTTCTTTCTTAGTTTAGCAAGACTTCCCATATACTGGTATTCTAACACTTCCACTTTTGGCTAGAACTGTAAGAGTTTAATTCAGGTTATTCATTCTAATCTATGAAATGAGGACACAATTGTTAATGGTCGCTGTCATTGTATCTGACATCTTCTTCCTGAACAGCCTTGTGCTACCAGGACTGAGGTGGCTGAACTCAATGGACAGTCAGCACATTGACATGAAGGAATTTTTAATCATAATTCTGAGGTCAGAAAATGGTTTGAATATGGTTTTGAGTTTCAGGACGACCCTCGGAAATAAATTGGATGAGCTCATCCTTATCTTACTTTGCAGGAAGCCATTCACAGCAATACCTGCTATGAGTGGGGTTGATCTGGTTACGTTTCCATCAGAGAATCAGAGAATTATGGAATGGTTTGGTTTGGAAGAGACCCTAAAGATTGTGTAGTTCCAGCCTCCTGCCATGTCTTTGAAATAAATCCCTTCATTTAGCAGTGATGAACCCCAACCTGATATCTTCTCTACATTTCCTCAATATTCAAATCTAGAAGTCAAAGGTTGGTTAAGATAAGGCCTACCCTGCATAGTTTGATGGAAATAATGAATGCAATGTACTGGGATGCTCCAGTTTTGCTTTAAACAGATTTTTCCCATTTGAAAAACAAAGCTTTGTTTATCTGTAATTTACACAAATGGAGATTATGGTATAATGACAAATATCACCTCCATATGACAGAGAGAGCCAGTATCAGAGAAGCATCATACATAACAGTAAATTTCAGAACACCAGGTGCATTTCAGAGAAGTCACAATTTACCAGGGGTTAGTCTCTGTGTAATTGCATCTCTCACAATTCAAAGAAAGGAAAACACACTGTAAAAGCATTAAAAGGAGTAAAAACTCCTTCTATAAGTATCTAGAAGTCATATGTAGAGCTGAAGGCTCCCCTTGCCAGTTTTCCAAGGCACATGATGCTTTCTAAAAAGACCAAGTTGCTGCTTACTGTATATTTTAGTACGGGACCAAAATCTGTCCCCGATGGTTTTGGATACCTTGTTACATCCCATTCCAAAATCTGTCAAGCATGTGATGACAGCTGAGGCACAGAGGAATACTCCTCTGGTTCAAGAACAGGAAGGCCCAGAAGGAAAATTTGCTGATTTGCTAAACTCTTTAAGTTTCCAGATACAGCTATAGGATACTGAGCATGTCACTGTAAAGCATCACAAATATCAGGACTTTTGTCTCCATGGATTATTGAGCCAGGCAGCTCCTATCTGAACTGTTCCCATGTAACTTGGGCACTGCCAATAGAGCAATCCTGAAATCTCACGTTGACAGATAGAGGTGCATTTGGATTCATCCAAATCCGAGTTGCCTAGAGGTTTTGAAGGAACAACTTTTACAGGAAATTTCGAAACAGACTCTAATGATTTGTGTTTGTTATCATTGTACAGACACATCTTGCCTCAGAGAAGCAAGAAATATAGTTTTGTGTGTACTTTTATTAGGATAAATGGTAGCAGTAAGGGTAACCAGTCCAAGAGAGTTATTTAATATATCCATGCTGGTGTTGCAATTAATATAATTGTTCAGTGGGAAAGCATACACAAGGGAAAGATGATTGTATTTTATTTAATTTTGTGGTAGAGATATTCCACAAAATGTTGTCCCCAGCTTGGTACCAGTGAGACAATAAGATGTGGTATCCTATTTTCAGCACCAGACACCTACATTCTCTCAGAGCCTTTGTAGACCCATATGACTTCAGCTAAAGCACCTTGTCTTTGGTTAGTTAAAGCCCATCTGGGATTTCACTAAAATGATGCCAAGCATTGGGACACGCTGCCCAGGGCAGTGGTGGAAATACCAACTCTAGAGAGATTTAAAAAACGTGTAGATGTGTCAGCTGGGGACATGGGTTAGTGGTTGCATTGGCAGTGTTTGTCAATGTTAGATCAACAGTTGGACTTGATGACCTAACAGGTCTTTTTCTACCCTAAAAAATTCTATGAGTCTATGAAAACAACACGAGAGTGCCCAAAATTAGATCTTGTATGAAAATGTACAGGTGATTTAAGTGACTTTTAAAATATTTCTGTGTAGGAACAATTCAAAAGCACGGGCTGCAGCCAGTCTGTTCAATCTCATGCTCACATCTTTCCTGCCAGGAATCTCCCTCCTGCAGAGGACCTGGGAATATGAAGAAAAGGCAGAGATTTCACTTGGAAAAAACTCAAATCAACAGAGTTACAGTGAGCTAAACTTTTAACCTTGTCCCCAAGTCTGTCTAGAAAAGATGTTCTTACGCTGTTTTCTTTTGGGAATAAAATCCTATCTCTCCCCTGCAGGTATCCTTTCTCTCTTTATAGTAGCATAGTTACTGGGATCCAATTTAAAATGTTCAAAACCCTGAATTCCTCAAAAGGCAGTGTGAAAATACTCCTCACACATCACTGCAAAAACAAGCAAGCTTTGATTTATTTCAGAAGTGGAGTGTTCCTTCAGTCTCACTAAAAGTTAGTTGTACAGGAGAGGTGTTAACCTGGCTAAAACACAGGGTTATAAAGATTCTGATTCTTTTCCCAGCTTTGCTATAATCTACACTTTGAGTCTAGAATTACACTCACCTCACCCAAAATTACGCACCTGTGGCTCCCTGTACAATGAGCAGAGAGAATGAAAACACAGAGAGGATATTTATTGTATTTATTACAAAGTTATTGTGTTGTATTATTGTATTTATAACATGTTTATTAATAAATCAATATTTTAATAAATAAATTCTCATATAGGTTGGATGTATTTTGTCCTGTCTGTATTTACAAAAGCAGTCTAGATGACCAGTTTGGATTTTATTTACAGCTTTAGAGCAGATAAGTTTCAACATTATGAACTCCAGGGGTTTTTTTCAGAAGTGTGCAGTTATTACATACAGTTATTACATCAGTTTCTCAACCTTGGGAGCACTTTACACACACTTTAACCAAGTTAGATGCCCCCAAACCCTACTGTATTTCTTGCAGCCTGTCCATTCCTTTGAAATATAAGCACCCTTTTAGACAAACTTGTTTTGTGCTTGTTTTGGTTGCTAAACCACATCGTTTCCAGGCCCTGGCTGAACTGTGCAGCAGGAGCACTAGGTGGCAATGCTGTTACAGCGAAAACTCCATCAGCTCCCTAAAGCACAGCGATCCCAGCCACGCTCCACAGGCTCAGAGAGCTGGCACCACTTCTCCAGGGGCTGTAGGACATGGGCTTGATTGTCCCCCTGTGCTGGGCACTGGTGGGGACACAGCTCAAATCCTGGGCTCAGTTCTGGGCTCCCCATGACAAGAAGGACATTGAGGGGCTGGAGCGTGTCCAGGGAAGGGAACGGAGCTGGAGAAGGGGCTGGAGCACCAGGAATGGCTGAGGGAGCTGGAAAGGGGCTCAGCCTGGAGAAAAGGGGGATCAGGGGGAACCTTGTGGCTCTGCACAACTCCCTGACAGGAGATTGCAGCCAAATGGGTGTTGGACAAAAGAAACCTCCCCAAGTTTTGCCAGGGGCGCAACTGTTAATTAGAAAAAATTAAAGCTGATTATTAGAAAGAAGTTCTCCATGAAAAGGGTTGTTAAGCATTTGAACAGGCTGCCCAGGAAGGATGTGGAATCACCATCCCTGGAGGCATTTAAAGGGTGTGTGGATGTGGCACTTGGGGACATGGCTCAGTGGTGGCCTTGGCAGTGCTAGTTTAACTTGACCTTAGAGACCTTTTCCAACCTAAATGATTCCTTGAATCTGTGGTTTTGCTTATCCAGGCTTGTTCTGAATGAGGAGTAGGTGGTTGATTTGTTTCCACTTCCAATATAAAGCAAAGATGATGACCTGACATTTAGCACAAGTTTGGTCTTCTCCTCCATATAATTTCCAGTGGTTCCAGGGAATATTGAATGGCAAATATTGAATGAGGAACACACAGGAATGAGCTGACAGTCCTACCAGGCTGGGGTTCAACCGTCTCACTGGGGAAAAGTGAAAACTCAAGACTGATCCTAATAATGTGGGTGAGATGATAAAAATTCTTCACTTGTACTTCCCCTTTCTGTATGTACTACTTGCAGTGAAATCAAAGACAATACTGCTGATATAAAATCTCTAACGTGGACAGCTTTTGCTAAAATAAGTGCTTTTGAAGACAAAATAGTCAGTGCAATTGTTCTGCAGCTGCCAGTTCAATACAGCACAGCCAGAAATCTGTGTTTGAGTCCAATACAATTTAATACAATTAATCAGTATTATCAGGTCATGATTTTGAGAGGCCTCTCCACACTTCCAGTATTTATTTTAATCCATTTAAATTCATATAATTTAGCATTACCATAAATTCTGCGAATTGCATCTATGGATACCAGCAGAATAAGGAACTGTCCTGGTCTGAATTTATCCCATCACTACAGAAACTTGTTTTTAATTTATTTTTATGGAAATCCTGTTGATAGCAAAACTGCTCTCAGTACAGAAAACCCCTTCCCATGTCCCAGGGTGAGGAGGATTAATCATCACTATTTTGGTCTTAAAATCTTTATAGTTGTATGTACTTTATATGATGGTTGGACTTGATGATCTTAGAAGTCTTTTCCAACTTTAGTGAATCTATGATTCTATTCCAAATGTAAGGCTAAGTAAAAATAGATAAAATGAATGGATGCACATCCATGGACTTGTAAGAGTTTTGCACGAGTATGAGCAGCCAAATATGTGAGGTTGTTTCATGCATTTATACGTAAAATGCTAAATTTAGACTTTCTAGAAATTTTCTAGTAGGAAAAAATGAGAAGTGCTGCTTCCCTAAAAGTCAAGTACATTTTCCTTTTTAATTCTCCCATTTATATATATTCTTTTCCTCACCAAAATGCATTTAGAATATTTTCCACAAGCATGTACATTTAGCTACTCTGGGTGGAATTGGTTTTCTTTCTGGAGCAGCTCATCAATCCTGATTTCACAAATGATATAAACATGAGCTGCCTCAAAAGGATTTCTGCTTTTTCCATGGCTTACCTGATCACCTCTTCCTTCCCCTCTCTTATCACTGAACTCTCCTACAGGGTGTCAAAGCAGGGAAATTGACTGTTTAAATACATTTTTTCTTGTTTGTTGGGAGAAGTGCATGGTCTGGTGGGTGATTGAGGAAATATACTGCACGAAACCAACCAAACAAATGAGTAAATATATAACATCCAAAAGTAGTTGCTAGTCCTGAGGAGTTTTGTGGGTTTGGATTTTGTTTTTTGCTTTAACATGCCATTACAAGATGGGAAGGGAATCAAGAAAATGTTTTATTGCTGCTATGGAAAGAGCAGTTTCTTTTTCAGACTCAGAGCTATCCAGAAAAGAAATAAAGGATTTTTGCTGGGTTTTAGCCATGTGGTCCTACACAGGCTTTGATAGCTCAGTGAAGTTGTGCTGATATCTGAAGAAAAATCAGAAGCAGCTATAAGGTGGAAAGTTTAAAGAAGTGAAAGGATGTGCATTTCTGGCCTTATTCATGTCTCATTAGCTTCTGGCACAGCAAATTGCCTAGACCAGCAGAACACACTTGTTCTTTTTCTTTTTTGATGCAAATTTTTTGGAAAAAAAAAATTGTAATGTCAGGGAAAAAAATATGGTGCCCAAAGAACAGACCGGACGTAACATTTTCAAAAGTATCAGCTATGACAATTAAGAGTTTATGTCCACCATCCCCCTTCCCAAACAGGTTTATCTCCCCTTAATTCCCTCTGAGAAAACATATCAGCAAGTTTGCAAAAGTATATTCTTGCCAGTAGATTCTCCATGCTTCTGTGCTCAGTCAATAAATCCCTTTGACCCGGACAGGGATATGAGAGGAATTGATTTAACACATACTGAAATCAGCTGTGTTTGGATGATCCCTTTTTCTCATTACATGCCTTACTGGAAATTTCCAGAGCTTGTTGGATGCTGAAATATGTGGCAAAAATGTCAAGCCTTTTTGAGATGATCCTACTCTTCCAGATACCAAAATATCCCAGATCTGGCCTCATGGATCACAGGGAAGTGATAGACAAATAAATACCCCATCAACTTCCAGAGCTTCCTTTTCCTTTCTAATTCCAAAATGAATGACTCCAAACTCCCAGAAGAAAAAAATAGAGAAGAGCAATGCCCTTTGTCCTTACTTGGGGAAGACACCCAAGAGAAGCATTTTAAGTGTCACAGCGCTTCCTTTGCACAGAGCATTTGTGGTTCCTGTGTGATTTACCTCCTACACTCTCAATAGAATTCCCAAGGAGGAACCCCAGTGAAGAAATTTAAGACTGAAATTAGGCACATGAGTCCAGTCAGACATCCTGGAACTGGGTAAGGCAACCAGATCGTTGATTATATCAATTCAGATTGTTCCAGTTGGAACAATCCTGAAAAATGCCATACTCTCTGGAAAACTTCTAGCTGGAATATGAATTTTTTTAAAATTTTTCTTTGATTTTTCAACAAAGGACTTCCACCTATCCCATTCCCTGCCTTTGAACCTCCTTCCCATTAACTTTCACACCCATTTTTTAAATAAAATACTTTAGTAAATGGTGGTGTTTGCAAAAAACCATGATTAAAAAAATGCTTTTATTTATTAAAATTGAAAGCTACAATTAGGAATATCTCTATGATTGTTTCAACACAGATAATTAAAAATACATATTGGAGTTAAAAAACCCAACAAACCACAGACCAAAACATCTTTTTTTTTCTCTTTTAATGATATTTTTTTTTGCGTTCAGAGCAAATATCTTTCAAATCAGCAGAGGAAATTCAGTGACTCATAGAATCATAGAATGGTTTGGGTTGGAAGGACTCGATTCTCTCAGCCTTTCCTCATAGCAGAAAATCTCCAGCTCTCTGTCTACTTGGTGGACTCCTCTAGATTTGCCCCAACAGGTCCATGTCCTTCCTGTGCTGGGGAGCCCAGGGTTGGATTAAATTGTTTAATATACATTATTACTCATTAATATCATTATACATTATTATATATAATATATATATTACTCATTAATATAATTATACATTATTATATATAATATAGATATTATATCATTACATATAATATATATACATAATATATAATATCATAATATCATTCTATATTATAACTGCTCATTAATATATGGTTTCACCCATTGTAATTCCAATCTCAGATAGGCAAAGACACACATTACAGTGAAAGACACCATTCTTGATGCTTCTTGTATCAAACCCCAGTGTTTTAAGGGTAACCTGGGTCTTCACCAAGCCCACTTCCTTTTCTTATAACCATTGAGGCAAAACCAGCTATAAGAAAGAGGTTAATTCTGGCACAATGACTTGGAAAGTTTCATGCCACAGAGCAGCATAAAACAGTAATTAGATGAAGAAAAATTAAGTAACTCCTTTTGTTTTAATGGTGATGTGCAGTCTTTCAAAGATGCAGCTACACAGTCCGTGACTTTCCCCAGACACATAAAAGCAAAACCTTCGTTTTCCTGCCCCTCTCAAACCCATAAATTCTGTTGGATTACATGTCAAGTTGATTTAAAGTGGTTGCTCAATGAAAATAAAGTGTTGACTCTAAATTCCAATGCTTCATAATGTTCTGAAGGAAGCTGCAATCTTCTTTCATGGGCAAAATGAGACTTTTCACTCTTCAATTCAGATTGTGAAGTTTTTATTACTGGTATTATAAGATAATCACTGGTTTTAGATTTTTTTTACCTGGTTGAAGTTTTTATTTTTTTTTTTTAGAGGAATCACAGATTGCTCCAAGCAGAACTCACTCCATGTCCTCTGGAGTTTCTGACCCACCTGTAGAGATGTTTAGGTCATGCTGTGTGACTCAGACCTGTGCAAGGCACAAAGGGCTGAGCCCTCCACTCTTTGGGCACTTGAGATTCCCACTGAAGCACTGAATGCTGGATTCAGCCTTCCACAGCAAGCATATGTCAATCCACAGATGGTCACACCAGCAGAATTTTCCCACAGACATTCACTCGATATTTTAAAGCAAAAAAATGTTTTCCATGTGTTCTCAGACCTGTTGTTCACCCAAGTATTCCAGGCAATTTAACCTGCAGGCAGTTTGGCTTGTTTTTTCCTTGAGAAAAGCACAGGGATGCAACAGTAAAAAGAACCCCCCCAAAAAAATAACCTGGGAAGATGAATGAGCCAGATGGACAGAGGGACTGATAGTTTGATATGCAGAAATAGTTTACTTGTAGAAAATCCAGAAGGATGTTTAGAGAACACAGACTGCAGCTTGTAAATGGGAAGAGTTCAAAGTGGGAATCGGGCATTCCAAGACAGGCTTGTGTAGGCTGGGAAGTAAATGCGTGTGTGACACACAAAGGCTTATTTCTCAAAAGCAAAGTTCCCTTTTCCCCCTGAAAAACAAGGATTTTATCTGTGAGGTAAATATAGATGAGACTGAGACACTGAATAACAGGAACATCAACAGCAAGATGAAGAACCCTCTGGAGAGATTTGCCTCCACAGACCATGGTGGAAAATCCAGATGACTAACTGGGGTGAAGGATTATCTTTTACAAGATCCTAGTAAAAGACTACCAAATCAAGTGGTCAAGGACAGTTTTAGCAGTTTTAGGATACAGTCTTTAGCAAGCTGTAGAGCCCTGATTTAAAAGAAAAGCACTTATGCTGCTGAAGTCTCAGTGAAGTGTGGAGCAAAGCACAGGGACAGAGATGAAAGACAATATAAATTAATCTGACTCTCCTGGGAATGAAACCAAGTAGGTCGTTTGTCCTGAAGAAACAGAAATAAACAGTGATGGTTCTGCTGTACAGAAACAGGAGCATTTCATTAATACCTGGCTGTGGATGAGCCTTTGTCATGAAAAATGCAGAGAGTTTTAGCAGACCCAGGACATGATTCATTCACTCAACTTTCATTGAGTTCCAGTGCATGGGACAGTCCAATGGTCCTGCTTCACAAACTGTTCTGTAGATAAATATGTATATAAATATATATTCTTCAGCAACAGTGTAGTCAATGACCATTTTCCCTCCAAAGATTTCAGCATCTAAATAATTGCATCCCTTCTCTGTCCCACTTGGGAGGTTCAGAGAAATTGTTGGAGTGTTTTTCTGACTCAGTTTTATGGATAAAACCAGAACTGCCAGAAGATACTGTATTAATACAACTAATCTAAAAAGGGTCTTTTACCAAGTCTATTGGTAGCCTGTTAAATTAACTGATTTGTTCAGTAATTGATTATTGGAAGACTTAAAATTATTTATCGCTCCCCAGTATTCTTTCAAGCACCCATTATTAAAATCTGAGTAGCTTGAAAAATTAAATTTCCTCTTCCAATACCCTCCTGCCCCTTCATTTAGATTTCTAGCAGGTTTTTGTGACTATCATATTTCTCAGTCCTTCCCTTCCTCTCTATTTTCTCCTGCCTTTCCACAGGCCTGATTTCTGCAGGACCCCACAAGTTTGCCCCTGCTCTGCTCTCCCTCTTATCTCTCATCTCCATCTTCTTCTCCAGCATTCCAATGTCTGATCTAACACAGGCTCACCACCCTTTGCTGCTGCTCCAGACTTGGGTCCTGTGGGAATGATATCCATGGTGTCAATCAGCATCTCCCTGTTGCCTCCCCTGCAGCCACCTCCAATTTACACCAGCTGAGGATCCAGCCTTCTGCTGTCAAAAGTACTAATGATTTTGCAGAAATATGGGTCTCTCTCTCTCTCTCCCTTTCTCTCTTTTTTTACTCTCAGCATGAAAGATGTAATTACATATTGCTGAAGGCCTGCTACAAATAAAATTTTTTAAAAAAAGGAGAAAAAAAGATACCCTTTTGACTCTGCATTGTCTGTTACTAATTTACTGAAAGGAACTGGATCTATGTTTTCACCCAAATAAATATTTCTCCTCATGAATACGAAGAACAATACAGTGAAATATCTCCATGGAGAGGTTTTAAACTTGTTTCCAGAGCTGTGAGTTTGTTCAGGCTGATGTTACTGGGTATCAGTACTCTGAATGATAGCAACATTACCATGGTATAATGTGAACAGAACCATCCACCCTGGCTTCCTGCTCCCTGGAAATACCAATTATCCTCCCTTCCAATATCTTCAATCCAGTGAGTGAGATGTGTGCCATATTTTTATTGGTTATGGTTATATTAAGGATGACAACACAGTGAAGGATAAAGGTGACATTCCTACTGGTGGGACAAACCCTGTGAGGGCTTTTTCTCTGCCCCTGGGGCCAGCTGCAGCAGGGACCATCCTGACTTCTCCTGGGATCCCTGCCAAGGTGTGCCCTGGGAAAACCAGCTGGGTCATGGCAGAGGCGTCTCTGCTTTGTGATGCTTGATGGACCCAAAACATCTTGCAAAGAAATGAGACAAAGGGACAGTCGGTGCAGAGAATGCTCAGTAAAAATGAGACTCTTATGGGATTCAGGAGGTGAAGAAGGTACAAGAGTGCTAGAACTGAGTTCCTGCCTGAGGCCTCCAAACCAGCTGCTGCTCCATCAGAGAATGGTTGAGACTGAAGTGACCTCTGGGAGTCATCTGGTCCCTCTCCCCCCTGCTCAGGCAGGGCCACCTAGAGCAGATCACCCAGGGCCACATCTCCATCTGCAGAAATAATATCTTCTTTCCATAGCTAGACTTTAATTAACAGCCCTCTGATGGTTGCAGACTCAACAATCTTCATTGGAACATCTTCCTCCCTCAGTTATCATCCTGCATAACTTACAGTGCACTTTCTGTAGTAGCTGGTACCTAGGAAAGAGCAGAAGTCCTGCTCACATCACCATAAATTGTTCCACTCCTTTCTGTAGGCATGGAATGACCTTATTCTGTCTTTTGAAAGGACTATTTACCCTTAATTTGTAGTCACTTACCCCAACAAAACAAAAGTGTAGAATTGCACATATCCTTGGCAGAAGTGCAAATGACAAAATACAGTAAAGGTGATGGTAAAGTGGGTTCAGAGAAGATGGGGAAGCAACCCGTGTCTCAGCTGCCTTAGCCTATGGACCATGAGCTTACAGGACTCCTGAATTCTTCTGGAGATGTGACTCAAGGCAAGGAGGGATCACTGAATCATAGAACAGCTCATGTTGGAAGACAGCTTAAATATAATTTCATTCCAACTCCTTTGCCATGGGGAGGGACACCTTCCACTATCCCAGGTTGTTCCAAGTCCCATCCAACTTAGCCTTTAACACTTCCACAGCCACAGCTTGTCTGGGCAAATATTCAAGGCATTTCTGATATCCATAGTTCCTCTTGACTCAGCAGATGCATTGCACACTGGGTGGCTTAGTCTTAAAATGAACCTTCCTCAAATGTCTGAAACCATATCAGCCACCAAAATCGTGAAGAAAAAATTTTATGTCTCCTGAAAATAACACTTCTGAGATTTACACTTCCTCCAGCACCACTGCTTACACCAGCATGGTGCTCCTAAACTGGAATGTAACAGTACCAGTCACTCATATTAACAAATTTAATGTTTATACGTTTGGGTTTTATGGTAGGTTCCAGTTGGTTAAATATGATCATAGGGACATTTGAGGCATCTTGTGGCATGTGCACAGAGTGGTCTGGTCTGGCCCTGGGTTTGCAGGAGATCTGTGTCCTTATGGAGCTGCAGAGTCCTCCCAAGAGACACCAAAATAAGGAATATGAGCCCTGTCTGCAGTGCCCCTACAAAGAGCAGGGACACAGACAATCATCTCATTGCCTTTTTCTTAGAAAACTCTCTGATCTCTGTAGAACAAGCACCTGGAGACTGTTCACCTCCTGCCATGAAGAGCTTGTCTACGGTTAATCAAACAACCCAGATTATCTATAGAGAAACCAACAGATTTCCTTAATCCTTAGCAGTGAGCCTGCTCTTTCCAGCCCCTGAACATGCTTTAGTTCAGCTGATCATTGCTCATCCTCTTATGGTTTACAATGCAGGTCATGAACTTGGAGTATAATATTCCAGCACTTACGTTTTTAAAGTGCAATCCATGTACCATTTTAAGCAGAGAAAATACTCAATTAGAAGGCAGCATGATACTCCAAGTACAATGCTATGTGACAGGGCAAACAGGAGAAGTAATTGTATTTGTTTAATTCAAGAAATCGAGTGGACAAGGGTATCCAGACCTTTCTCTTACCCTTATTACTTGTTTCAATTTTGTTGCTGGTATTTTTTTCCTCGTGTTTAATAGGCAAGGCAGCTGACAACTGAATTAGTACTCTTCCCTTAGTATGCCACTGGCTCATGACAATAGCCTTAGGGGTAAGATATAGATAACTGAGAAGTTTTCTCACTGTTGTGATATATTTTTTCATATGGTTAATAAGGCAATTGAAATGACATCCTGTCACAGTGGTAGAATCCCGTGGATTTGTGATGTCCCTTGCGTTGCCACTAGGAGGAGATGCACTGTGCCGTTATCCCCCACGCCTTCTCCTGGAGAGCACGTTGAGAGGATATGACAGTCTGCGAGCTCCAGCGTCCTTTAGTGCTGCTAAGGATTAGCTGCTGTTTATTATCACTAATGGGAAAGGGCTCAGGGCTGAACTGTTGTTGCTCCACTGCGGATTTCGTGTTAAAGCCTCATCAGAGTGCCCTTATATTCCAATCAGGGAGTTTGGCTAAAGAAACACAAATAAGAGAATCATCAGCAATTAAGACAAAACAAAAGAAAACTATAATAATGGTTAAATCTGCATAAGAAGTCAATTAATTGCTTATGAGCAATTGCATAGCTTTTCTTATAACAGCGTCTATCAAAGCATATTGTGCCCAGATCATTTCCAAAAAAATCATCTTAAGGTCCTGATGCCAAGCCCTGTTATCGCCAGAGTAAATCAAGGAATGTGCACTGAAGGCCAGACCAGCTGAAGCCTCTGCTGGGTGTGTTTGCATCAGGATGCCCTGTCCTGAAATGTGTGAAAGACAAAGTGAGGACCCAGCACTGAGCACCTTGTGAGGGCAGGGCTTTTGTCAGCAGAGATCTCCATCAGCACCAGGCGCTGCTCTAACACAGTAATTGATTATTTCCCAAAGGCCTCTGCACCATCAGCTCTGATTCACATAAAACCAGCGCCTCCTTTCCAGCATCCACGAGAGCCCCAGTGGCTGCAGGGGCAGGAGGTAATCAGAGTGGCAGGGAATGCCCTGTTCTCAATGGATGGGCAATTGCCCCACGGCCAGGCAGAAGTGGGAGGTGGATTTATGCGCAGGCACATATTGTTCACGCGGCCCCTGCCTCTGAACACGCCGTCTGCACTCGAAGGGCTCCAGCTGGAGTGGGGCAGGTCCTTAATCTGATCAGTGTCTGAGCACACAGCTTTCAGCTGGAGCTTGGCTCACTGCACACAGGCCACGTTTGGCTCACAGCTCCTGAGCTGGTTATTGGAAAACTCCCAGGACATAAATAAAAGAGTAGAAATTTCCCTTAATCAATAAAATCGAGGCACAGAGTATGTATGTATATATGTATATTTCTTTTTTTGCTTTACTGTTGAAAGCCATCAGACATCTGGAGTTCCATCCTTTCTCCCAAGCTTTGAGGATCACTATGTGCTCAGGTCTGTCATGTTCCATAATTTGGGAATGCTCTGTATTTATTTGGTCCTATAGAATTTCACCTTAGTTTTCAACCACTTCTTCCACTGTGTGACCTCCCTGGCACTGTTTCTTTTAGCCAAAAGCCAGTGGAATCTGGGGAATGGGATGGAGACAGTGGTGGTCAAGCAGCCATAGAGAACAAATTAATGGAAATCTTCACTTTCAACATGGGTTCTTCCCAGCAGGTGACCTAATGTCCACATCTATGGGGACCTAATGATCTTTAAGGTCTTTTCCAGCCTAAAGGATTCCATTCTATGACCTCATGACCAGATCCTGCTCTGCAAGCTGAGTGTTGTGAGCTGGTTAACCAACACAGTGATGATCACGAGCCACAGCTCAGGGGTGTTTAATGACACTTGAAATGCCAATTGCTGACCTGCTGCTCCAGAAGAGAGTGAGTATCTGTAACCCCATTTCACACTTGGTCATCCTTCTAGGTGACCTGGATGTCCTGAGGGCTCTCAAGTAACACTGGACCCCACTGTACTTGGATGGGGTCACTTAGCCTATTTTTGCCCTTATTTTATACTTATTTTTGTATTATAACCCCCCAGACTTTGTAAGTTTGTAGCTGAGCAGTTCAGAGGCAGGAACTATTCAATTCTGCATTTTCCTGGAAGGAGCAAAAGTACACCCAAATTCAATCACTTTTTTTTAATAGTTTCATTGAAATAGAGCTTTAGAAAAGATGAAACATTTAAATGACTTAGCATAGACTTTTCTTTTTCAAGTTAAATGTTTGAACTTTCCACTTCAGAAGGATGTTTTATTTTAAAATCAACTTACATTTTTAAAGGGAATAATAAAGTGATAAATTAGACCAAGATACTTTGCTATTTCAGCCCTTACTGACAGGAGCCATGATCCTACAAGCAGGTATGCACAATTTAAGACTAAGGACACTCTCCAGCTTTTCCTCTCTGCTTGGGTGCTAAGAATAACACAGGTATATTTTTTTGCAGGATGGAGGCCCAGCTGAGTTATATCTGATATTCTGTATTTGGAAGCAATGAGTGTATGAATAATACATCTGAATAGGCCTGAAGATTTAATGGCATGGCAGGAGGGGTGCAGAGAAGTGCAGAGCAAATAGCAGATTTCCAGTAACTTAAAGGAAATTTGGAGTTAAAAAATGGCATATGAGGGTCCAGATAGTGGTCAGCAACTCTTGATATTTTGGCAAAACCTAATTCTATGAGGCTACATGGATGGGAATTGAAAAGCAAGTGCTTTGTTCATGTGTGCTACGTAGTTCATCAAGTGTTATGGACCTGAACATCAGAAACCAATAACAAAGTACGTTTGTTGGAAGAAAAGTTCTCTGCATCTGGACTTTGTTTTCTGCAGTAAAAACCCACATATGTAATGAGATTATCCAATCTAAACTTCTCCTCATACCACTTGAGGCCATTTCCTCCTATCTTGTCACTTGACACTTGCAAGAAGAGATCAATCCCCTCCCTGAATCCACCCTCCTGTCAGGGAGTTGTACAGAGCCAGAAGGTTCCCCCTGAGCCTCCTTTTCTCCAGGCTGAGCCCCCACAGCTGCTCCTCATCATCCTGGTGCTCCAGCCCCTTCCCCAGCTCCGTTCCCTTCCCTGGACACGCTCCAGCCCCTCAATGTTTGTTTTGTCATGAGAGGCCCAGAACTGAACCCAGGATTTGAGGTGTGGCCTCTGCCATGCCCAGCACAGGGGGACAGTCACTGCCCTGGCCCTGCTGCCCCACCATGGCTGGTACAGCCCAGGTGCCATTGGCCTTCTTGGCCACCCAAGCACACCTGGGTCATGTTCAGCTGCTGCCATCAGCACCCCCAGGTCCTTTTCCAGCTTTCCAGGCACTCTGTCCCAGCCTGCAGCCCTGCAGGGGACTGTTGCAACCCAGGTGTAGGAACCAGCACTTGGCCTTGACGAACTTCATAAAATTTGCAGTCAATAAAGTGAAGCCACAGACAAGTCTTGTTCTCTGTAGCAGCTTGGAAAACTGGGCTCCCCAAGATCCTGGAGGGTGAGGTACTGCATCAACCCAGAGCAAAAACTGCCAGAGGGGTTACAGCCCAAGGAGGGTGTGTGTTTATGTGAGAATTGTTGAACCTGATGGGGTCTCAAACAGCACGGTTTGGCAAGACCTCTTTTGCAGAGTTTGCAGGTGCTGACTTTTTCCACATTGCACAATACTTCTTTTTTTCCACACCATGATTTCAATGGAGCAGCTCACACAAAAAAAAAAAAAAACAAAAAACAAAAAACAAAAAAAACACCAAAAAACAAAACAAAACAAAACAAAACAAAAAATAAAAACACAAAAAAGCTACCAAAAACAAAAAAAACCACCAAAAAACCACCCAAGAAAAAAAGTGTAACTGAATAAGAGCCAATAGATCAGACCTGAACCCTTTGAAGGTTTCTAGACCTTGTGCTATTGACAGTTTCTTTCCTGGATTTGCTTTGTCTTTGTGCCTGGTGAGTATCTGACTGCTGTTTTAGGGACTACTAGCATATTCTACAGAGCACTAAATTTTACAGTACCCCTACAGTAAGCTTAATACCTTTTATCTTGAATACTGCAGTGCATGTACCTTTATTTATAATGCATTGTACAGCCTGTGATGCTCACTAGTGCTGTGTTTTTACCATTAGCACTCCAGGAAATGAAAGCACCGTAGCTCACATTAGGACAGGGGCAATTCATGGCAGTCTTATTTGTCAGGGCAGCTTTCATTTAAATTGGAGCCTGAAGTGGTCTACAGGAAGAGGGAATAAACAGCTACTAGGCCAAAATACTAGAAGAAACTCAAATTGGGAAATGAAGGACCATAGAAGGTCATAATTTTGCTTTTCAGTTCGTTTTTGAGATGCACAGTGGAGCAGAAGTGGAAGGATATGAAGAGTCAGAAATTAGTGAGTGAAAGAAGAGATCTCTGTTACCTGATGGTATTAAGAATGGAGAGAAAAATGTAGGAAAGAGTAGAAAGAACAAAACCTGAAAAATAAAGTCTTGGAGAAGGGAAAATATAAATGAATTCACAGCTGTAAATTTAGGAACATGGCTGTTGCCTAATTTATTTGTGCAGCACTCTCTGAAGTCCTTTCCTTGAGTTCAAGGCGAAGTTGGGGTTTCTGCCATCAGCAGAAACATTTGGGCTCCATTTCCCCTTTTGGCTGAGGTTAAGTTCTTCACAGTAGCTGGGGCTGTGTTTGGGTTTTGTGATGGAAATCGTGTTGATTACTCAAGGATGTTTTTGCTGTTGCTAAACAGGGCTTACACAGAGTCTTTCTGCTCCTCATCCCACCAGGAAGGAGGCTGGGAGTGCACAAGGAGTTGGAAGGGGGCAAAGATGACCCCAACTGACCAGAGGGATATTCCTGAGCAGATGGTGTCATGGTTGGCAATAAAAGCTGCTGGGGAGAAGGAGGGAGGGTGGGGAATGTTCAGCTTTATGGCATTTGTCTTCTCAAGCAGACGTTACATGTGATGGAGTCTTGTTTCCCTGGACATGGCTGAACACCTGTCTGCCCACAGAAAGTGGGGAATGAATTCCTTATTTTGCTTTGCCTTTTCCCACAGATTTTACTTTACCTATAAAACTGTCTTTATTTTGTCCAGCAAGATGTATCATTTTTACTCCTCTGATTCTCTCTCTTTTTGAACCAGGGGGAGGTGAGTGAGAAATTTGCTACAGAGGTTAAATCACAACAGGTGGTGAAATCTTGGATTCCAAGGTGGGCAATGCACTGCAATGCAATCCAGAGTTTCCCACTTGGGGCTGAATACTCTGGAGCTGACCAACCCCACTGGAAGGTTTGTATCTGGGCAGAGCTAAGAAAACTTTTATCATCTGAAGGAAGGTCCTATACCCAATTTACTAGCATTTTTTAAAAATTTATTTTTGCATTAGAACCCACACCTTTGGGAAGAAGACTTTTTGTTATCTACAAAACAGATTACAAGGGATACAGAGGTCCTGATCCCGCTGATAAAGCGCGTGCTGCTGATCAATGACAAACTTGTATTGACTGAAACACCATCAAGCCCAAAAGATGAAAGCAAATTAGGAATGTTGTGATTTTTTTTTTTTTTTGTGTTTGCTGGCAATGAACTATACTACAGTAAAAAAATGGGGTTGATTCTGCTTTCTCTTCCCAATGTGTAAAAAAGGAGTAATACCATTGAGTTCAGTGTAGTTTGTATGAGTAAGTGGAAAATCAGACTCAGGAGCTCTATTGAAACCAACCCCACATCTTGTAGAAGTCTGCATTTCCACTTCTTTCTCACAGGAGTTCTTTGTTTGTATTTTTCCCCTCTGTGTCTCTCTTTATTTTCCTTTCCTTTGAAGTTGTAAATCCTAGAAGTGACCAATCTTTTATCCATAATCTGCAGCATTCAAATTAAAGGGAATGGTCTATAGATTCTAGGATTTTCTGCACACTATGGCTAAATCCTAGTGGAGTCCCCTACGAGCTAAGAAAGCCAGGAGAAGAGTGTGAAGTTAATTTGATCTAATCAATGTGCCACATGCAATCATGTTGTGTTCATTACTAGTCAACAAACAAGCAAAAGCCCTACATATATTTATTCTTTTTAGTAAACTGTCCTTTTATCAAGTGATGGGCTGGCCAAACATGTTCAGTGATCGCAGTAATTCCTCTTCTTACTATACACTTTGAAGCCTTGAAATTCCCAAGATTCCATAAATCTTCCTGCAACTGAACACTTCTAAAATCCTCTTTGTGTTATTGCAGTAATAAATATGATCATTTTTCATAGCAAAACCATCTATTGCTTTAAAGAAAATAGATAGACTGTAAATAAGTGCATTTTCCTGCAGTAACATTAAACAAAAAGGTTAAGCTCCTACTGACAGGAAAGATGTATTTGCAAGTGATTAGTTATATTTCTACCATAGCGCTTGTCTGTGTTCTTCTTTTGATGTTTAAACAAAGCTCTTGAACACACTGGGTTGTAGTCTCTGATGTTGATTTATAGGTAGGACTGAATTCCAAACACTGAACTCGTAGGCAGGCATTAATAAAAAGGAGAGACTTTCTTCCTGCTGGTTAATATGTGACTAAGCTCTCCTGTTTTAGGCCTCAATCTGTCAAGAACAGGTGTATAATAGGGGAGTCCTTGAGGCGCAAAGACTGGAGCTATACACAAAGGGTTTTGTTCAGCTGCACTCAGGACAAATGTTGAAACACCAATTTACAAAATTGTTTTGACACAGAATTATTTTATGGCTATTATGACACAGACATAAAATTATTTAGGTTATCCGGGCCCAAGAGGATTGATGGGAACTCCAGGTGGACCTGACTAAACTACTGTAGGTAATTGGGCAACACAATGGCAGATGAAATTCAACACAGACAAGCGGAAGACAAAATGTGTTGGGAGAAGAGTTTAAGTGCTAAAAAACCCCACAGACTTGAGGGAGGTCAGATCCTTGAATAACTGATAAGAACTGAACAAATCTCACTCAAAACATCCAGCTTTGTGTAGATGGCAAGCATGTAGAGAAGAGGGATCAAAATAAATTTTTCTTTTATATACCATTTCCAGTTGCAAACAACCTATTACATTTCAGAGAAAGGGAAGACATCAACAGTGAAGATATTCCCTGAAAAAAAATTCTCTCACAACAAATATCAGGATAAAATTCAGAAACATAAATTGGAATTGTAAGCATTGCCTAAATATAGACTGTGCTGTTCCTGAATGTGCAAAAGACATCACCATGGATTACTTCCAGCTACTTGAAATGGATTCTTCCTCCTGCTGCTGCAGACACAGACCAAATAATTATTCCAACACCGAAATCAAAATATATGGCTAAACAGAAATCAAATTACACCTAAAAAAGAAAAAAATCCAAAAGCCAAGTGCATCTGCACCGATCAGGTGCCAATAAGCTACATCCTCTCAGTGCCAGGAAATTCCAACTTATTTAAATGAACTGCATTTATGTAAACTTCATCATCTAGACATTGGATGTTGTTATGACCTTGTTAGCAGGGATGACAAGCTCCCTGCTATCAAACATTTCTAAGTACCTTATGCTGTGATCAACTCACCTCTCCCCTCTCCCTTTGATAATCTGAGTTGAGCTCCTTGAGCCTGATATTGCAGAGCTTGTTTTCCAACCCAAGGATCAGTTTTGTGGCATTCCTTTGAACTCTGTCTAGTGCACCCCTCTCCTCCTGAGATTAGCTACTCCCTCTTAAGGAAAGCTGTTTATGGTCACAACATTCCCCTGTCCAGCTTCAAATTGACTTGGAACACTTTTATAGAGGTAAAATTATATCAAGTCTTTTAGTGGTGTTTGGACTGAGTGCCTATGTGCTCCAAAAAACAAAATGTTTGCATATCCATCAAACACTTAAAATAATAGCATTTTAATGCTTACTGTATTCCAACTTTTAAAGTTTGGACTAAATGATCTCAGAGGTCTTGTCCAACCAAAATGATTCTGTGATACTTGACTATGTACCTGTTTGGTGACTCTCCTAGGGCTTCTACCAAAGCAACGTGATGTTCCTAAATCTGTTACGATTAAATTTGCATAGAACCCTTAAGGTTTTCAAGTTGGTTTTTTTTTCCTAAATCTTATTGCATCCTTTTAAACAAGACCCCTCAGTGATTCAGAACTAGGTGGAACAAATCAGAGCAGGTCACCTAGACCTTGGAAACAGCAAAGCATCCTTGTATCACCCTTCTGCTGCAAAACTCTCTAAGGCTCACAGGCAGAGGGGTGACTGCTCTGACAGTATCCACCCAGATTGGGTTTCAGAAGCCATATACAAAATTAAGGAGTTTCCTGAAATCTTGAATCTTCTGCAACTTTATTCCTGAGCATACACATATAAATGTGTATATATATATATACATATACATATACATATATATACACGTATATGTATATGTATATGTATATGTATATGTATATCTATATCTATATCTATATCTATATCTATCTATCTATATCTATATCTATATATCATCTATATATCTCTATATATGTATATGTATATGTATATGTATCTATATCTATATCTATATCTATATCTATCTATATATCTATATCTATATCTATATCTATCTATATCTAATGTATATCTATCTATATCTATATGTTTTTTTTTTTTAACTTTTATTTCATTTTATTTTGTCTATATATACCCCATCAGCCTTGTGATGCTGATCCTGAGCTAGAGCATCACCAGGGACGGGATAAATATGATTCCATTGATTTCAACTGAGCTAAAGAAGGTTGTGTAAGATGAGGATCTGTAGTATTATCTTTACTTTATAGTGGTATAAGATTTTCTTAGTGATGTCAGAGCAACTAAGATCAGTGAGTCCATAGGCTGCAATTGTATTGTGATCTCTACAGCTTAAAGAAATTGCTCATTTGACTGAAGGTGGACTAGTGTCGGGCTTCTTTCTCAGAAAATGATTCAAGCAGATTAAAAAAGCCTAGGAAATATTGTCTTCAGTTCACTTTTTATGCCTGTGTGCTACATTAGTGAAGGGGAACAATTAGATGAATTCTGCAGGGCTGATTGGGATTTTGCCTGAACAAATGTGTATCAGGCGTTGCTCTAGAGATGTCAGCAGAGATAAAAAGCATCAAAACAACACACAAATCAAGCAGTGAAATTACTGCAAATGCAGAAACAGAAGTAAGAATCAATACTGTCTTCCTCAGAGTGTAGAATTTCTCTTTGCCAGTCTGAATTTTCCCTTTTGCAAATCATTTCATAGCAAAACATAATTGTCGAAGCATTATCAGCCAACAAACTGGAACAGAATATTACACTCCCAGGCTCTCACTCATTCTGATATGAAACAGAAAGGAGACCATATCAAAACCATAACCGTAGATCTAAGAGTATTAAATGCCTTTTTATACTGGCTTAAAATTCCCCTGAACTCTATGTTGGCTTAGTATAATACTTCCCCCAAATCTTTCTGTAGGTTTCCCAAATAAGTCCATAGGGAATAATATGGAAAAGGGAATAGCTCAAAGAACACATGGACAAGAAAAGAGAAAAAGAAAGCCAAACGTTATGGGAAAAATATTTAGCTCACTTGATCCTGTGCAGCGGCCACATTAAATTCCGCAGTGTTTTCCCTGATAATTGAATTTTTGGGATTACAAAAAAATAAACCAACCAAACAAAGAAATTATTAAAGGAATTTGTGACTTAATGTGTAAGGAAGAAAAATATTCTCCACCTTCTTATGTGATTGACACCAGGCCCTCGTGTTAAAGTTACTACAAAGTTTTTCACTACATCCAAAGCACTTTAAAGCTGATCCAATAAGCAAAGTGATCCCTGTAATTTGCAGTGATTCCTGAGAAATCTGGTCTAGTGTAAGGTGTCCCCTCCCATGGTAGGGGGCTGGAATGAGATGATCTTTAGGGTCCCTTCCAACCCAAATCATTTGTTGATTCTATGAATTTTAACCAAAAATAACGTCTGTGAGCTGCAGTCAAAGCCTTGAATAGAAA
>JAOTQP010001546.1:107441452-107456810 GCA_026413545.1 Cichladusa arquata
GAGGTGGCACTCAGAGCTCTGGGCTGGGACAGGGTGGGCACAGCTGGGACTCCATGGGCTGGGAGGGATTCTCCAACTTTACTAATTCTGGGATTTTGTGACTTTCAGTAAAACCACCTCAACAGATAAAAAACATTAAAAAGAGAAAGTCCAGAGGTTAGTAACTGACAAAGTACTACAAGTACCAGTTAGGCAGCTTTAGTCAATCGACAGAGGAAAAGAAGAGAATGTGCACCTTTGGTAAACAAAATGGCCCAGCTCAGCTCAATATTTTGATTTACCAGCACTGCACTTCCCTGAAGTGCAAGAGCAGAGGAGCATCACTCACTCTGTCGGGTTTCTTAGCTTCAGCATGGGGTGCTTTTCCTCTGGTCACACACACTCTGAAACACATCAGGTGTAACAGGATGAAAGAAAAGTCTCTGTGTCTTAAGTAATGCCATTGATGTCTAAAGGCAGCAAAGTCTACTGTGCTTTCATCTCAAAGCACAACAAGGAGTTTGGCACAACGCAGAAATTAGGAGGGATTCACAGATAGGAGATCAGATTCTCTAAATCCCCAAGATTTCCTCAGTCCCTTCAGAAGCCAAGACCCTGAGCTGCACACAGCACTGACCTTCTGTCACACCAAACCCCCAGTGCTGTTGGACAGGGCTGGGCGTGGGGCAGCAAAAGACAGAGGCATTTCCTTCCCAGCACTGACAAAGCACACTAGCCTTTAATGCAGCATTTAATTTTAACACAGAACAGCACAAACCAGATATTCTTTCACTCCTTTCTATTGTTCCACATTAATATTTCAAGAAAAATCTATTAGTTTCTCACATAAGCATCAACAGAGCAATAAACAAGTATTTCATGTAGGCTGAGTAATTCCAGATCATTGAAAATGATTATACTTGACTTACTCCTCCATGTAAATCTTTCATAACAGGGTCAGATGTTCAAATAGAATAAATCCATACTGAACCCATAAAGGATTTATGCTCCTTGTGGTCTATAGGCTGGTTTTGCCCTGTATTTTCCTGTATGAAGTTTATTCAGAACTTGAAAAACATGTGCTTAGAAAAGATAAGAACAAATGATTAAAAGCAACCAGATAACTTGGCTTTAATATTATTTTTACTTAATATTCTTAAGAGGTACCTTTTGAGGTACAGTGACATCTCTGACTCAACAAGGCCTGGGAGTGCTGTCTTTGGGACTTCTTTAAGCTCAAGTGAGTCAGAAATTCTTGGTTGAGTTTGGTGCTAAATACCTTTGCAAACTCCTAAAAGTGTTACTAGGGATTAGTGGGCAAAACTCCCTACACTGCCATATTTATGATGGAAAAAAAAGTTTCATTTCCTAATTGCATGTGTTCCTTTGCCTGCTTTTTGCTAGGAGGATTTAGTTGTCACCTGAAGGCCAGAGCATGTGGGGATGTTTCTAGAGGAAAATGAACATGTAGTGAATGAGCCAGGAAAGGGATATGGACACTTTTATGTAGCTTTGCCCTTGAAAAAGAGATAAGAAGAAGAACAGCTGCAGTCTAACAAAAAAAAAAAAAAAAAAAAAAAATAAAAGGTAGATTTTTAAAATATCTTCCAGCACTAAAAATTTTTAAATTATAAATGAAATTGTGGAATTGATTTCAGTAACAGCATAAACCCTTTCCCATTTTTATATATAATTACAAGAAAACTCAACATAGAAAGCTGAATGCAGCCCTCGAGGTCCCTGTGTCTTGTGACTGCAATGCCCCCTTTCCATTATTAGAGTAGATGGGCAGGGGACTTGGGACTTCTAGAAAGGAGAGAAGAAATAGAACTGTGCTGAGGAAAAAATAATAATAAGAAGAAATCAGGATGCCTTACTGAAAAGCCAGAGTCATTTTATGTGGAGTTTTCCCCTCCAGCAACCAAATGGAACCCAAACAATTCTATTTCTCTGAAAACTTGTTCCACTCACCATTCCCCAACTAAAATATATTGTAATAATATCATAAAACTGCTGAGGATGAAGAGTTTATTCTGATGGACTGCTCAACATCCTCAAAGACTGGAAATTAATATACCTGGGAATCTCACAGTTGAAGCATTTTAATGCAAACTCGTGGTTTGCAGGGAATTGAAATACTTAACCTAAATAATTTATATATGTATCTGTGTATATTAAAAGAAATGGAAAAATGAAATTTCATAATACCAATAAGTCTGGGGATGTTGTTATCAGGAGATAATCACATCCCATGGGGACTCTCTCACTCAGCTGCTCCTCCTTTCCCTTCTCTTCCCCAGTCCTTGTCTCACCCCTGAGGTATGATTTTTCTCCTGATAATTCTTATCGTGCCTCCGTGGTTAGTAATAATAATTAAAATAAAACACTTTATTCACAGCTTCCCTGGGTGCTCGGCATATGATCCAACTTCCTGCCCACCCTCTGTTTCCTCTACCTCCACTATTTGATTAACTGCCTTGGAAGGAAGAAGAAAACACAGCAAATCCAATGAGCAGGGTTCTGTTTTCTGACAGAAAATGCAAAAGGCTGTTGTGGCTGTATTGATCGGGCTGAGAGAGAGGCATTGCAAACAAGCAGAGCTCTCCTGAGAAATATACACTGAAGATCCATACGTTCATTGACATTTTATAAGATGTCTAGACTCGCTAATCCACTATGAAAAATGCAAGCTTTGTAGTATAAGAGGATCGAGAGGGGGCCGTGTCTCTTGCTCGCAGGAGCAGCCCTCTCATGTACCAAATTAGCAACAGTTTAATAAGGAGGGAAAGCGGGTCCAAATTAAGACTTGGTTTCAATGGCTGGGACACCCTCTGCATTTCCCAGAATGCAGAGCTGCAATTAGCCTCAAGCCAGAAAAAGGTTCTGAAAGGTTGGTTGAGACGCTGGCTGGATTTTGTCTGTGTACGGGGAGGAGAAGAGAGCTGTAGCTGAAATTTTATAAAGTCTGAAAGTCTCTGTACTAAATGTTCCTTTCCAAAGTCAGACACTTTCCCGCTCTATCTATTCACCTTTCACAGCAACTTTTTTTCCCCCCTGGTAGAGGATAAAGTAGTAAATATGACAAGTTCTCAGTGCCCAGCCGTCCCTTTCTACCATCCTCCACGGAGACTTCTGTAGGCAAAGATGAAAATGAAGAGAGGGTTGGCAGAAACCACATCTAGAGGCGACGGCAGGAAATTTTCCGCCCCAGAGATGGGAGGGAGAAGACAACTCTAGGTCACCTTTGTGGCTTCTCATATTTACATCGTTGCAGCGATGCCTTAGAGAGATTCGAGCCTGGCTCGACTGCGCCAGCATCTTAGGGACCAGGACTGAATTTCTGCTGTCTGGCAGCTTGTTACCCTTGGAAGGAAACCCTCCCTTCCCCCTTTGCAACAGTAAAATTTGTCTGGCAATCTAAAATAAATGTGTGGGTTTTTATCAAATTAGAGGGTGTTTCCTCTGTAAGGTGAAGGCAAGGGCAGGATACTGCTGTAGTCAAACTAGAGGTCTGTAACATATATAAAGAAATTAGGTTAGAACTAGTAGTTTGTCCTGAATACAAATGTAAGTGCACTAATGTAGTGTATTTTGTGTAAACAGTTAATGCTGTGGCAAGAGCTACAGCAGAGCAGTGAAGATGTAGTAAAACGTGGGATTTTTTAGTAGCGTGACAACACTCAATGAAACTAAGTCACATAACCAGAAATTCAAGTACACAGAATCACTAGAGCAGTTTGAGTGGGAAGGGATGTTTTAAAGACTACGTGGTCCATGGGCAGGGACACCTTCCACTTTTCCAGGTTGCTCCATGCCTCATCCAGCCTGGCCTTGGACACTTCCAGGGATGAAACAGCCACAGCTTCTCTGGGAATCTGTGCCAGGGCCTCCCTACACTCACTGGGAAAAAGTTATTGACCAAGAACAATTGCTGTTAAAATTACCATACCTTAACTCTGAATGCCCTGTGCTAACTCTGACTTTCTTCTTCTTGACAGGTGCTCTTAAAAACCTCTCTGAAGGACTTTCACTGAGGAAAGAGAGCTACACTGGATTCATGTAATAAGTTTCAGTCAACACTTTGGTCATTCACATTCCATTTAGGATCTGTTGGAGAAAATAGTCTCTGCCACACAGAAACAGTCTGTAAGTAGAGTTAAAACTCCTCAGCAGTAGGAATGCCTTTGGTAAGAATACTGTTAGGCAGAGAGATTCAAATTACAATAGCTGAGAAAGGACTTCCCTCAACAGCATGGAGCCAGGACTCTAGTATAGTGTAAATATATGTGTGTGTGTGTGTATATAATATACACATACCCAGTACCTAGTAAACCAGTAATATTATCTAATACCAATTGCATTATATATGTATTTATATATTTATATATATACATATATACATATATACATATATACATATATACATTTCTAGCAGGCTAGTATATATATCCTGCAGGAATGAAATAACTCTTTCTTTTCCATCACTTGGACACTAAAGCTAAAAATTATTTGAAGGTCCTCTACTGGCCTAGGGAAAGGCTGAAATTATTGATGGAGAAAAGACAGGATAAGGTATTATATTCAAACTCTATTAAAGTGAGAGAGTAGAAAACCCCAAATGTTGCAGGGAGCTGCACAAAAACCCTATTATATGATCTAAATACAAAAGTTCCAACTTACTATTAATTCTTGGGTAGGCTGTGAAATCCTATTTAGTAAAAGAGATGGACTTTATCTTCTGAGAAGCTGCAGAAATCCCATCACCACTTACCAAGAATTAAGGTTTTAATCCTTTATGGATAATATAGTCTGTTCCAAAGGGTACATAGAACCCCAAAATTGCCCATCCCTTTGCTCCCATAAGGCCATGCAATAATCTTCCTGAACAGAAATAAATGTATTTCCAGGCCAAATTTTGCAAAGTTCCTCTATTATTATTTTCTGCTGTTTTTTTTTTTCTTCAAACTGTTAAACACCATTGGAGAGCATTACCTTCAATCAGAACATTTATTTTTTTAAAAAACTGAAGCATAGTTACAGGGGAGGGGGTTTTACCTGGAATATGTTTCAACCTATGAGATAAATGTTTATGTCTGCTGTAGCAATTTTCACTGACACTGTCTAATATTGTCATTTTCTAACTAGTATTAACTTGATAAAACTTTTTGGGGAAAACAAATCTCACTCAATTTACCAGTGATCTATTATAACCAATATTGAATGGATTTTCACCACTTGAATTATCACACAATAGATGCTGAATCAGGTCTGATATTAATGTTCAAGGGATAAAATAGAAACAAATAAAAATCCCTTTCCCATCCCCTGATTATGAATAGAAATTCGTAGTAAGCTAAAGACATTTAAATTCTTAAGACCTCTTGTGCACATAAGATTTTCTGATAAATTCAAAATGTTGGTCTCAAAATAACCAATCAAAAAAAAAAAAAAAAAAGGAAGCATTAATAAGTTCTTGAAAATGATTCTCTCTTATGTTGGTTCAAGCAGGGAATTAAAAAAATATATAAAAAAATATCAGCAGGAAGTCCAACTAATAGTAAACGAGTTGAGAAGACAGATTTGAATACTTTAAAAAATCGTTAAAATACTCTAGACAATTCTTTAGTTATGGAACCTCCCTTTAGCTATTTCTCAGTTCCACCTGCCTCAAGGAGCAAGTGAAACTAAGAAACCACTTTTTAAATAATATTTTCTGGAAGCCAAGTAAAGTATTCCAGGAAGTTCAGCTCTGTGAGAAATTTGCAACTGCTTTCCTTTTTGATGTCCCTCCAGTGACAGGAAAGTCATTTGCCCCAGAGTGTGTGTATAAATAAGAAAGAATAACCGCAAAAGAAGATATTTTTTTCCCTTTCACTGTTCCTATGGAAAAGGGCATTAGTCAAAAGAAGTAAAGTATGCTGGATCGTGACTCGTATTCATTACGGCTTCCTCAAAGCCAGCTTGAGTTCAAAACCACATATTTTTAAATTAATAGGTATGGGATCAATACTTTTTTTTTCTTTTTCCAGGATTAGTGTCCTGGCTTCTGACAGAGAAAAAAAAAAAAAAATCTTGGGTTTCTCAGTACAAAATCGAGAGTCTGTGACTTGCATATAGAGTTAGCCTTGGAAACTGAGCTAAACCCCTTGTAATGCAGCTTGGAGTTACATTGACCTCCATTGAGCTCTTGGCTGAAAAAGGGATCAAAATATGGCAATTCTGTTGTAGATGTACAAAGAAAACAGTGAACTTGACAAAGGATTTTTTTTCATCTAAATGCTGTTAATTTTACTGACTCTGTTTTGTTTCTAGGCTCAGGCTCTGGATCATCAGTACTACATATATACTAATTCTCTACAGGGCTCCCAAGTAGAGAAAGAAAAGTAATTCAGTCATAGAACCATTTAGGTTGCAAGGGATATTGGATGATCACCTGGACCAGATCCTTCTTCAAAGAAGGAACTTTTCTGAGGTTGTATCAGATTGTTAATTTCCATGCACTCCTCACATCCTGGTGCAGCTTAAAGGAATAAGAATTTTGGAGACTGGACATGGAGAACTGAAATTTGCCTCTTCTATTTCCTACTGAAATAAAAATATAGTTTGCAAAATGTCAGTGTTTCTTTCATCAACCTTCCCTCTTTCCCTTCCTCAAGAGTACTGGTCATGGGTGAAGTTTCTTATGTGCAACATACGGCATAAAACGCAAAAAAGTTTATTCCATTTACAGCACAGAACTTCAAATGACATTTGAAGACATTTCAGACTTCCCAGGTTCCTCAATTCCATCCAAGACAAAAGGAAATTAATTCCAGCAGCATATCTGCTACTATTGGCACTTTGCCACAGAGTAGGGCAAGCACCACTGGATGGTTTGGGTTGGAAGGGACCTGAAAGATCATTTCATTCCAATCCCCTGCCATGGGCAGGGACACCTTCCACTATTCCAGGTTGCTCCAAGCCCCATCCAACCTGGCCTTGGACACTTCCAGGGATCCAGGGGCAGCCACAGCTTCTCTGGACAACCTGTCCTCCAGGGCTTCACACCCTCACAGCAAAATTTTGTAATTTTATTCTCCTTAAGACTTTAAGGACAAAGTCAGGAAATATAGACCTACACACCTTTTAAAGCAATCTATGAAATAATAACACACTAATGACACCACCAGAAGAGAGTAACAAAGGCAAATAATAATAAAACTTCAGGAAAAAAGTTCTGTCTGCCTTTACTGATGAACAAATTGAGAGTACGCCAAGGACTGACTCTGCACTGACATTTGGTGCCATTTGAAAAGACCAAGGATGGTTGAAAGACCAACAGGGTGACATCTGTGATGCAGGACACAGACAAGTTTTACACCTTCTGCACTGATGGATGGAGGAGAACACCACTGTAAGGTATCTAGAATTTCATTAGAGATATTGATGTTTAAGAAACTTCACTTACACTCCATATCTTTGCTTTGAAACTGTGAATGTAGATTCCTGTTTTTTGCTTATATTTCCATGGCACCTTTCTGAGCTGCTTATGAGAGAGATTAATATCAATGTGTAGTAGCATGAAGTGTGTCACCAATGATGCTTTCCATCTAGATAGAAAAAACAGAGAGGAAAATTACCCTTTTTTTTCCCACCTTGCAATTATTTCTTAATGGTAACAAAGCAAAAGAGAACTAACAAGGACCGTAACTCCTAACGGCTTTTAGGCTTTTAGAAAAATTTTAGGCTTTTTAGACTTTTAGAAATTTTCATAGGTTTTGGCATGTTTTAGCATCATCCTAAGTGCTTCTGAAGCAAAGTCTCTCACCCAAAGCCTCACAGGGCTAAGCCAAGGATTCAGCACAGTCATTTTGATCTGCATCAAGTACTTGAAGCATAAACCTGCCCTCGCATTTTCCCACTTGAGTGTGAGGAGGGTTGATATTCTTTCTCATTTCCTACAAGAGCCACACACTATTTCCCCAGATTCCTGCTGAACACCAGCCTCAGGTGCCTTCCTGCTGCGGTGTGTGTCAGAAACAGTCTGTGGAAGCCTCTCTTTTGAGAAAAGCACAGCAGCTGAGGCTCACCTAGCACAGCATGGATCAGGCAGGCAGCACGGAGCAGCAGCCCAAGTTTGCTGTCAGATGTAGGCCATTCCTCTTGTAGCTGAAGTATCTTCTGTGGGCTGTAACTCAGGAAGGCTGTGCTTCTGGGTGAAAAAATAATATATAGTACATGGCTGTTGGTTAAATTATTAATTTGTAAACCTTAGAGAGAAGCTAACTTATATAAAAAGTCCAAGCAGATAAAGACATACTGGATCATTATGACAATGAAAATAGTGTAAGGATACAAGAATGAGAAATACATTACAAGGTGTAACATATGCTTTATTTTTTGCTTGATTGCTTAAACGAGGTAGCAGTGGGAGACCACTATCCTCTGACAGTGTTATGCTCCATTGACTTTATAAACCAAAATAGAATTACCCCTAACTAATCTGAAGACAAAATTGCTCTATGGTAACTGTATAGATATTGCTCAGTGGAGGATATTAATTCATGTGCTTAGTTTGCCTATAACAAGAAAAACTCTCCAACAAAATGCTGTTTGAATTTATGAATTCAAATGTAGTTATTTTTCTCATTCTAACATCCCCTATACCCAAAACAAATGTGAATGCCAAAAAGTTTTTCATTTTTCTTCTATTTTTTTGCATCAGAGTTGCACTCTAAAATACCATTCTGGATGAGGACATATTTATGTAAACATCTTCAGATCCATGTGGGTAAACAGAGACTCCTGCATGTCTGTCTGTCCTCAAATCTACCCTGGGCCTTTCCCAGCAAAGCCATGGCTGGGATCTGACTTTGCACATGGGGTTTGAGCAGGGTGTGGGAGCAGAGGAGGCAAAGCCCCCTCAGGCAGGCAGTGTGAGGATAATTCAAAGCATTTTGATGGAATTTAAGGCAGAGTATCTCCCAGTAAACTGAAACTGCCAGAGCTTCCTCTCATGCCATGTTTATTAAAGTCTTCTATCTTTCAAAATAGACTGGTCTCACCTCTCTGCTCCTCTGAAACAGTGCTGAGACCAACCACTATTGGGCACTCACTGTTTGAAGGGGGTGAGTGCCAGCTGGTCCATGCCAAAAGATGTCAAGGACTGCTCTAATTACTTATTTCCATAAACAGTTAATTTTGGCATCTGATTCCATGGTCCTGACACTAATTTGCTAGCAAAGGAGCAACCTGCAGGTATTAGCTCCAAGGATGATGCAACTTGATGAGAATGGTGGGAACAGTTCCTTCCTGTGCTACCCAAAACACACTTCATACCAGGACATTCTCCTGCCAAAATCATGAAAGAGTTTTCATAGTAACCCCTGAAAAAAACCTCTAAAAATATACGGAAGGCAGGAGGTGAATATGACAAGATAAAACTGGCACAAATATTGAGCATTTTTCAGAACAGAACTGCTTAGTTTAGAGCATCAGCTTAAGGTGACATCTTAAAGACAGAAAAACAAATGAGATATAGTAGAAAAATGTTTTGACTAAGAGTTTGTAGGTGTATATCTTTAAAATATAGTATTTTACACCATTATTAGGAAATCACAGATTCATTGTCTTCTCTTGAGACAAACAGGATCTCATACAAGCCTATGTTCCTCATCTTCCTTCTTCTGGAAGATTTTTGTGCACAAAAACTATTTTTTTTTTTTCCAAGAGATATGGGTTATTTCATGTCTGCATGGCAGAGAAGGCAATAATGAGAATTTCTTTTACACTAAATCTGCTTTGATTTTCAAGGCAAGAAGCTTTTTGGAAATGAGATTTGACCTTAGGCTTTGATCCTGCTGTGAAAGTGTGTGTAGAAGCTTAAATATTTGCTCATATACATCCTGTGAATTCAATGGGATTTTTCACATGAAGAGTGTGAAAGATTTGCTTTTGACTTCAGTGGAAACAGACCATGGAAAAATTTACTTAAAATTCATGCAGCAAATTGAATACTTAGTATTGACGATGCAGGAAAGTTTTATTTCTTTCTTGATGCAACCTGACAATTTATTTGTTGTTTTAATACCTGTGGCACATTAAGAGATCACATAATCATAGTTCTGCTCCTTCTCATGTCTCTGGTGGGTCAGGACAGAGCTGGACTAATTCTTTGCTACACCCTCCTGAAATACAGAATCCTGGTGGTGACTCATGAGGGGCTACACACTTGAGAGACACGTCCTTGCAGACACTTCAAATAAATAATCACAGGAATTGACATAAGCAGCTGAAGAAAATTGGAACAGTTTTTCTTCATTGGTTACACTTAAAAAAATAGGAAGGAAAAGGAATAGCACTGTGGACTGAAGTTCTCCACCAGGATAGAATACCAAATTCCATATTTTCTTTTAAAGTGTTCTGAGAAGGAAAAACAGGAGGAGAAGGGTTTGCTCTTATACATGTCAGCGTGGAAGCATGAGGAGGGTTTTAGGTGGCTTTACAAGAAATAAGTGCACCTGAATATGCAAATACACCCTCCCTGCTTTGGTGTTTACACCTGATTCAAATGTCTACAAACACATAACAGACAGGCCATTACATATTTTTGCATAGATATGTATTTATGCATGTGCACACAGACACACAAGGGTATGTTTGACAGATCTAAGGAAAAATAAGGCTCTGTATCCTGACTCAACCAGTATTGTTCCCTCTGTTGATGCCAGATTTCCTTTTGCTGTTTTGGGTCTTTTGTCAGTAATAAACATGTTACCACATTGATGAGTGTGGAAAAGCAACAAATTTTGCTTGTCCTTTACACCACAGCCACTCTTGGGGTTCCTTATTTACAAGAGTTTTAAACCAATTAACTACATTTTCCTAAAGCCTTTGGGGATCAAATTAACTAGACAACAATGAGATTAATAGAAAGTCAATACAATGGACATACCAAAAATAGACTTACTTCTCTTTATGTAATATTGGGAGAAAAAAAAAAACCAAAAACAAAAAAAACAATAAAAACCTGGAAAATATGCTAGGATTTTCCTGATTCTTGCAGCTGGCTCAGAAATCCAGAATCTCAATATTCTAATTCCAGAGAAAAAAAATTTAGTTGTCATAGTCTTCCTGCTGATGTTTCCCATTTCAAGATGACTGCTGCTCCCCAAAAAAAAGACTTTGCTCTCTCCGGTGGTTGTCTGAGGCAAACTTTGTATGAATTTCAGAAAGCCAGATCTGGAGATGTTCTGCTTTGGTTTAGCAAAAAAACCGCACCATAAAATTGCAGAAAAACTTGTAGAATGTAAAAGATCACCTTTTTTCACCAATGTCACTCAAGGTAATGCATGAGATCGTGACTTGACCACATGATTCAGCAAGGCATGGAAGTGGCATCTTTTAATCCAAGTGAGGCATCCAATCTTGAGACCTAAAGTGGCATCTTCCCAGAGCTTATTTCATTCCTGACCCTTTCATGGTCTCTTCTGTAAACTTAAAGGACTTCTTCTCATTTTCTTGGCCATGGTGAAGCTTCAGGTAGGAGGCAGAAAAATTCTCTCTGAAGCTGAACTTCTGCAGAAATAGATGTAGCTAATGTTAAGGACCCAGAGAGCTTGTACAAGGGCAAGGGAATTGGGTGTATGCAAAAGAAAGCACTAACAGACATGGAGGACAGGTAGATTTATTAATATTTAAATGAGTTTTAGCCAGACTGAATTGTAGAAACAATCCATGGCCAGCAAAAGAGCCCAAAATAGGAGATGGAGCTACAGTGTACCTACTGTCACATCATCAAAATTACAATATCTCACTGCAGAGCACTGTGAAAAGGAAGCCCTTACTGGGGCTGTACCACACAGTTTTATTTGATTTTCCTCAGAGGTATTAGAAAGCATTGCAAATATTATGAGATCCACTGGAACAGGAATGAACTAAAAAGATTGCCATTGTGAAAGCATTCTCTGCTGGTTGTTTGAATCTATTTGTCTTTCCAACATCTTGGAGTGTACACTCACATACACAGACACACACACACAGTTGCAATAAATACACACACACATATAAAAGGAAAATGAAACTTTTGCAGCTTCCATTTATAGGTCCAATAGAAAGACATCAAAAGAATGTTCTGACATTTCTGGTCATAATCCCAGGCTATGCTCAGAAAGAAGTGTTAACTGTGGTGTTCTGGCTTGATTCCAAGTTATATTCAGCTTACCTAAAAAAAGGTACTTTCAGGTGAAAAGGTTATCCTTCATTCCCTCTCCAGAGACCCAAGGCACATATTGAAGACAGAGTGGCTGCAGTGCTCTTCCTCAGAAGTGGCTGCATTTCAGAGCTGAGGGAATCATCCCATTCGTTCAACTTCTGCCAGTGGATGTGCACTCATGGGGGAATCAAACTTTAAAACTGCAGGCTGGAAAATTATTTGGGACATTCCAGAGTAGAAAGACAGGTTTTAAAATCAAGAGCAAAGAAGGCAAGGAAATAGGGAAAATGAGGAACTGATAAAGAGTGAATAAAGATGGTAAAGAATAGAGGGAAAAAAGAAGTAGGAATTCAGAGTACATGAATGATTTGAGATTTTTCTAGCTGAGCTCCAGGGAAAAACTGAAACGTAGAGAAGCTCCTACTGAAGAAATGTACCCAATTGGTGACTCAACTTGGTCTCATGATTCTGGCTAAACCAGAGTAATTTAGCCATAATGGAATGAGTCTTCTCCTTGTCAGAAATCTTATTATTCCTTCTGGTACTTGCCTTGATATTACAACCTATGGCTGAGGCTGGGCAAAGCTAAAGCTTGGTTCTTGCTCTTGCTGATTTACAGAGAGGGAAATGAACTCAGAGTGTGTACAGATTTAACTATAGTTTTTGGCTAAAATAAGAGCCAAGCAGACTTCTTGTTTCCTTGCCCTCAGCAGGAATGATTGATAGCTGAACAAAAGCTGCTGCACCAAGTTCCAGATGATTGAGGATATTCTTTCAGCACAGGGTCATTCACAAGCCCAAATGGTTTTGACAGAACAGATAAAATTGATTTAACTTAAAAAAGGCACAATTTTTTTTCTAGCCAGACACCCATCAAACATTAAATATACAATTCAGAGGTACAGCAATCTTGAGCCAAAGCAGACTGTATTCTCTTAAGAGACCTGACTGGTCTTTCAAATGTACAAAGTGCATCCTCTATCTGTTTAGGAGGCTGCCATGCTTTATTAGAGTCAGATCAGCTGCATGATGGTGTGAGTCAGGCAGAATTGTTCCTCCCTGTGCATTGAACTGTCAATATCCACCAGACCTCTGCAATTTAAACTTGTGTATAAATAGTGTCTAAAAATGCTCCAGAAGTCCATAGACTCAGAATTCCTCTATGAAGAAAAAGCAAAGGATGTGTGTGGCACTGAGGAGGCATCTCGAGGCTGAAAAGGGGTTGAAAAATAATTTTAATTGTGCATTTTAATTGCATCTGGATCTTTTTGCTTGCTGAAGCCATGGTTGCTGAAGGACACAGGTGATCTCCCTGGCTCTGTGGGTTTGTCCTGTCCTGTCTCTGGCATTGTGGTGTCTGAGCTACGTCCATCCACTGCTCATTCAAACAAAACATGCATGGAGTTATTTTGATGCCTTTTGGGACTACCTAAAAACAGAGGCTGGACAAAATTGAGAGAATAAAAAGTAGTTGTATTTATTGAAGGGATTTCAGGTACATTTAGGGCAGACAAAGCCCCCCTAGAGGTCCAAAAATGAACCACAGGTTTCATACTTTTATAAGTTTGGTCCATTTGCACATTGGGGGTTAATCTTGCAATTACAGCTTCAGGTAATGAAGTCATTCACCCCGTTTGCTGCTCCCCAAACTACTTTTGTTTACATTTCTCAGGGCCTGAGACAGTGAGGTGTCCTTGATTCCCAGGCCTGGAGAGGAATTGTTTTGTCCGGCCAAAATGGGGAAGCAGCAGCTAACACTCTATATGGAGTTTAGAGTTATACACTAAAGAATTGTGGGATTGCAAATATATGAAAAATATAAAAGCTAAAATCCTAAGGCATCCATTTCTCTTCGCCAATATCTAGCGGGAATAAATGCTAGAACAGCAAAGATTTGGGGGAGTGTTGGAGCCCTGGAAACAGGGAATTTTGAACTTTCTGTGCTGTCAGGCACTGACCCCCAAAAGAACACTGCTTTTGACTTGAAGCCTTGGAGAAGGCTTCCATTAAGCCTTTAAGTGATTAAGTGATAGAACTAGAATCACTGGTTTGTAGCTTAAATAAAAGTGTGTTATGTCACATGGTAAAAGGTTTGGAATTTGGGGTTTTAGAATATAGTGGAATGGAATGGAATGGAATGGAATGGAATGGAATGGAATAGAATAGAATAGAATAGAATAGAATAGAATAGAATAGAATAGAATAGAATAGAATAGAATAGAATAGAATAGAATATAGGTATAGGACAAGATGGAGGTTCTTTTTCTTAAGTTTAAGTAGTACTTTTTAATGAAATAGAAAATGCTGCACTGCAGGTCACAGGTGTTTGATCATTGGGTCAAAAATAAAAATAATCTAGGTGTTAGCTTTTAATTAGACTTTTTAGCCTAAAAAGACCTTGTAACAAGTGAAACACACCGCCATTTCTTAATTTTTAGCTTATTAGCTAGAAGTGCTGTAGCACTCACTACACTATAAATAAAAATTAATAAATAAGTCCAAACATGAAATTCTGTCTCTCATACTTTTAATCCCAACTCTGACCAAAAAAACAAAAATAAGAAAATTAAAAAATAAAATAATAATAATAAAAAAGTAATAGGGGAGAGTTTTATCCTCTCCCATTGTTCTCAGCCTTCCCCCCGTCCCAAACCGGAGGTGCCACCGTGCTCAGGTGCCCCAGCATCCCCTCATTGTCATTCTGGCCGTGTCCCCCCGTTCCCTGTGCTCTGCAGAGGTCAGCCCGAGGTCTGCTCTGGAGCATTAATGGGCCAGCCAGCAGCTCCTGCCACTGCTCAGGCACTTAGTCCCTGCACATCAAGGCACACACGCTCCCTCCCTCTCTCTCTGCCTTGCAAATGACTCTGAGGAGCAGAGGCTGGTGGATGATTTAGATCAGGGGGGTGGAAAGGAAAGGGGAGGGGGTGGAAAAAAAAAAAAAAAGCACTCAAATTTTTTTTCCCGTTTTTTTTTTTTTTTTTTTTTTTTTGAACTGGGCTCCCAGAGAGCACTCAGGGCTGCCACGCAGTGCACGACGCCTACCTGCTCAACTGCAGGGAAACAAGCTTCTGAAGGCTTTAATGGGATTTTGCCCGAGGCTGTTTTATTAAGATGTCGGCTTTTTCTGCTGCCTCTGCAGCTGACACCATTCACTGTCAGCTGCCCCCCTTCCCCAGCCCCCCTCCT
>JAOTQP010001546.1:107466885-107485000 GCA_026413545.1 Cichladusa arquata
GGAAGCATACGGCAGACAGACTGAGATATCTGGTGTCTTCTCACTGGAAAGAGTTAACCATCACCCCAAACAGTGAGATGAATCTAATAATCAAATATTAAGCTCCTCTGCATTAGTTTGGGTGAAGTGGCAGTGATGCTAAGTTTTATTTTAATATGTTAATCTAATAAAATGATGCAGTTTATTTCATATCTTCAGGGAGAGGTGCTGATATTATCTCAACTTTAGATGCATCCTCTCTTGCCTGTACAGATCAGCCTTCCGCTTTATCAGGGTGATGTTACTGGATATGGCAATTTATAATTGGAAATGGCAGCCAGGAGATTTTCTAAAAGCATTGGCTCTTTTCTGAATACTGTGGAATTTCATTAATTATTATTATTTTGACTATGAAAAGAGGATTTGCCCAAGGGCAGTTTTGAGGCTCCTTAAAGACTATATTCCTCTATGGAAGATTGCCAAGATTTCAAATTTCTCTGTCAAGACACTCAGCTTTTTTTGGTGGGAGGTGGCTGGAGTGATGGGAAGCATTTACAGCTTTGGGAAGGAGACCTCAAGCATTTCTCATTCTCTTTGAGGCTGTTTTACCTCCCAGGAGTGGGGGCAGCTGTCACAAATTGTAGCCCACCAAACATTGCTCACCAAGGCTGCTTTGTACAGCATGGGGAGGGATTTGGGAGCCCTGTTCCTTGGGCAGGGCGCATCCAGCTCAAAACAGGATCAGTCTAAGCAGGGTGGGGTTATTTGTAACCTGTCACATTCCAGGGAATAACTTTGCTTCCCAGAAAGCCCTTTCAGCGACACAGCCCGAGAAATAAATGGGAAAGGGAAGATTGGATATGAGTACTGAAATCTGAAGCTGGGAATCACAGAGTTCTAGAGGCAGGGAATTTTAGAGGTTGGAACCTGTAGAGTTCAACTTGTCCAGTCCTCCTGCTCAAGCAGGGGCACCTAGAGCCAGTTTCACAGGATCATGTCCAGATGGCTTTTGAATATCCCCAAGTGTAGAAAAGCTACAGTGTAAACCACCTTGTAAAAATGGACATTGTAAGTAATGAAAGTACTGGTAAATAAATCTATTTTGCCTAGGTTGTGGAAGAAAAGGGCTAAAGGAAGAGCAGGTGTAATCTCCTGCAATGAGGGCAAATCAAATGAGAAGCTGAATTGCAATGTTTTATCAAAACCTGAAAATTATTGCAAAACTTTTGAAAGATAGAACTCCCGACTAGCTTTTTTTCTCCCCACCAAAGAGATCCTTGTGGAACAACTCTCTTCTTTCATCCTCTTCCATGGCACACATGCAGAGCAAACGGGATCACGGCCCTTTTCTACTCTGAGCCCTTCAAACAATTCCCAGCTGATGAACAAAACACAAAGAAGTTTGGATCCACCCAAGGGCTGCGAGTGACTCATCTGTGTGGAGCAGAGGAGTCCTTGTGATGAGTCATTTTTCTTTTGATGCAAGTTTAAAAGTAATTAAATAAAAGGTGAGGATACAGCGTTTTACAGCTCCCTTCACTGCAGTAGTTAGATAAAACCAACATCAGCTCTAATTCTGAAGCCTCGAGGTGTAAGTATCCTGCTTGACCATGATGGGAGGTTTTCACCTTCACATCAGTGCCTGCAGGAGATGAAAACTCCATGGGCATTGCTCCAGAACTGCTCAAGTCAATGCTCCACACTGATCAGCTGCAAATCAAATCCCTCAAAGGCTGGACTTTTTGGTCAAAGACTCGATAATTGGAGTTCCTTTCCAAACTTGATGTTTCCAGGATTCCATGAAATGAGGCACAGCTTCCACTCCAGCTGATCAGCACAATAACAAAGGGGTGGTAAGGACAAAAACAACTCTAAAACCCTTATGAAGGGAAAGGGTGACAAAGATAAGTTACCAAATAATTAAAAAATTGTTCATCTACCCATTTATCTTTCCTCTGTAACTCACTTTCAACTTTTAAAGCTGTGTGAGAATATTGGTTTTCTTCCATTCAGCGAAAGAAAGGGCTAAAGCAGAGAGATGATAGCCAAGGAAAATATGCAAAATTTTCTGAAATATGCAGGATGAATAGCAGAAGAAGGCTCTTTTAGTCAAAACTTCAGCTCCACAAGTCAGCACCCCTGTTTAGCCAGGTTTTTCAGGCCAGGATATAAACTTTGGACCCCCCTCTGGTTTTTTCCATCCATAGTTATTTCCTGTGGATCCATGAGAAGGTTTAAAGTTGGAGAACTCAGCTGCCTCTCCAACAACAAGTAAGGACCATGCACCTTACAATAAATCAATGTTAGGAAGGACCACAAGGGGTGGGTGTGGCCTTTAAAAGGAATTTAAATTCTTCAGCGCTTGTACTTAATCAATTCCTCAGCTGTAACCAATAAGAAAGTTTGTGCCCTGAAGGGGAAATCTGCTCCCATCTCATTCTTTGTTTTTTTCTGTTTTCTCCTTGTTCTTTCTGCTCTAATTTTCCTCCTTTCTGTCTGTGTTTTCTCTAGTCTTCCACCTGTCTTTCTCTCCCTGCAGCAACTCCTAACTCACAGACTCACCCTACTCTCTCTACTGAACTGATCAGCAGCAGAAGAGATTTAAGGCACATGCAGAAACTTGGAGCACCTCTGAATATAATTTGCCTTTCAGTTTGCTTTACTTCACAGTGAAAAAATTGGGAAATATGTCACAGAAGAAAGTATTCATAGCTGCTAATATTTTTATTGAAGAAACAAAATGAGGCAAAAATACAAGGATCTGCATACCATGCTTATGGCATTAATTGTGCTACATAAAAAAAAAGATTCTCCTGTGATTTGAGGTATAATGGTGTATATGTAATTCCAGACATTTGTGTTCAGCTTTTAACCCAATTGTATCTTTGATGATGAACTGTTTTGGTGGATTTGGCATTTGGACTCTTTATAGTTCACTTTCTTTCAGTTTTCTTCATTTTTGAGTCATCTTAAAGACCAGGTGAGCCAAAGGGGCACAAGTGAGGAAAAGCTCCTGTGGTGGTTGTTCTCTGGAAAAATTATTGAAGTGGCATTTGAGCTATGACTAATTTATTTAGTATTCAGAATTTAGTGAATTCTTTTGTCACATCACCCATCATAAATAAAGGGAAAAAAAAGAAACCTGTTTGATGCCTCAGGCATGTTTTAGTTCGTTGTTCAGGTCAGTTCATTTCAATGCTTAATTTTTAATGGTTCATTTAACATAACTGTTTAGACTTGAAAATATTTTCACATAAAACCTGGGGTTTTGGGGTCAGTTGCTGTCACCTCAAAACATTTTAAGTTTCAGATGACAGATTCAACATCGGTTGGAAAAGGTGGTCTCGTTGTTTGGGCACTTGAATGGGACTCAGCAGACTCAAGCTGAATTTCAATCTCTGCTACTGATTCTTTGTGTGACCTTGGGTAAAACATCTATGTTGCGTCTCCAAAGGTTTTTGAGTACAAATAGTTCTGTTCACACAGTCACTCACAAAGTTTTCCTGTTTGCCACACAGTGTCCTTCCCGTGGAAGGAGGAGTCTAGTGCACAGAGAAAAATGACACCCACCAGTGTCAGAGGTGCCCAAAATAATGCATTTTTAGTGAGTATGGGACCTTCTACTTAAAAATTATTTTCTAATAGACAACATGTTTTTAAAAGGCAAAGTTGTGGTGCAAGATTTACTACATGAGCTGCATGGTTTCAAGCCCTGTAATAAACCTTCCCCTCTATATTTCTTCTTCGTTCTGCAAGGTTTAGAACCATAGAATCCCAGAATGGTTTGGGTTGGAAAAGACCTTAAATCTCATCTTGTTCCAAACCCTTCCCATGGGCAGGGACACCTTCCACTATCCCAGGTTGCCCCAAGCCCCATCCAACCTGACCTTGGACACTTCCAGGGATGGAGCAACCACAGCTTCTCTGGGCAACCTGTGCCAGGGACTCACCATCCTCACAGGGAAGAATTTTTTCCTAATACACAATCTAAATCTACTCTCTTTAAGTTTGAAGCCATTCCCCCTTGTCATGTCACTCTTGTAGAGAGTCTGTCTCCATCTTCCTCCTGCAAGCACTGGAAGGCTACAGTGAGATCACCCCAAAGCCTTCTCTTCTCCAGACTGAGCAATCCCAAGTCTCTCAGCTTTTCTTCCCAGCAGAGCTGCTCCATCCCTCTGATCTCCCTGGTGCCTCCTCTGGACTCTCTCCAGCAGCTCCCTGTCCTTCCTGTGCTGTGCCCCAGGGCTGGAGGCAGCTCTGCAGGTGGGGCATATACTCTGCATATACTGAGTATATACTATGGCTTTTTTCTCCTCAAATAGATAAAATTCTCATTAGTAATTTCATAATGAAGACCACTGTTTACAGGAAGGACACAACCTTGAGTTAAGTTTTGCCCAAGATCATTACAAATTTATTGGTTAAATGCCTTTTTAATAATAAATCATTAATCGTTTCACTGAACTCTCAGGATTTTCAGCTTCATGACTTTCTTACCTTCTCCGAAAACAAACCCATGCATGTAGAGCAGTGTTAATGCTGCTTATTTCTGCAGGTAAGTAAAATAATCAAGATATTAAAACCAGGGTTATAGTGACTGAAAAGAGGGTAATTTATCAATGGCTGATTATATTCCTATTGTCGATTTTTCTCTGGTCTTTAGACCAAGAGCAGGGGGCTGTCTTTGAATGGGTATATATATATATGTATATATATGTATATGATTACTACTAAGTATATTGGGTGCAAAACACTTAGATTTGCACCCAAGCCAACATCTGGAGGAAGAAAATCATAGAATCATTAAAATTGGAAGAGACTTCCAAGGTCATCAAGTCCAATCTTTGACCCAAGACCACCGTGGCCACCACACCATAGCACGTGTGTCTCATCCAGTCATTGAGCACTTCCAGGGAGGGGATGGCGACTCCACCACTTCCTTGGGCAGCCTATTCCAAAGTTTAACCACTCTTTCAGTGAAGAAATTCTTCCTGATGTTCTACGTGGTGCAGCTTGAGGCCATAAATCCTTCCGTTTACATTCACAATGGGAGGTTTCACAGAGCTGTGGTCTGCACTCACCTTCAAAGCACCTGACCTGGTTGCTGACATTGCCACAATTAAGCATTAGAATTCACAGCATTTAATATATTTTCCTCAAATATTCAGATCCCTCTATATTCAGATTTTATGTTTCTTCTGCCTAGTCTAGTGAACGTCAATCATTAAAAAAAGGTAAAACTAAAAATTGGGATTTTTTTTAATACAGTGTGTACCTCAGAGCAGTTACCCTAAAAAAAAAAATTGCAAATACTGTGAGATCATGACGTTGCTTAAATGCTGGAATAATTGGAATAATTCATAAAACTACACTGGATTCTGTAACTGGAGTAGATAGATAGTAATAATTAGAGGATAGGAGATTTTCTCTCCTTTCAAAAAAAAAAAAAAAAAGCACAACAAAAACAACAAAATAGTTTTACCTGTTTTCACTCACTTTTCCTGTCTGTGGAAATGATACATTACTATTTTGTGTAGGAATTGCAGGGCCAGGGCAAACAGTGGTTTAGCAGCAAGAATTTCAGGTTTCACTCCTGAGGGCTGAGTTGTGCTTGTTTATAATTCTATCACCTACATGATAACAGCCTTAATTAAACCTCACATATTTCTTCTCCTTATCAACTCTGCCTGTCTGATCCATGTTGAGTGTGCATTTTTGAGGACAGGGCTTTGCTTTCATGTGCTTGTGCAAGACCCAACAAAAGGAGACTTCTGTTACACACCTACAGCTATTCCCAGTGTTTGCAAAGTGCTTTCAAACCCTCTGAGGAGAAAGGATCGATGTGCTACAAGGCATTAGCACTGCAGAGAGATCCAGACTGTGCTATATACAAATAGGCTGATTTCCCTGCCTTCAAAGGGAGGCAGGAGCCTGCTCACAAATACTCACAAAGCTGTTTATTGATGCAGTGAGATGGCTCAAGTCAGCTCCCAAATTTTAAAACCCAGGATTTAAACATGAAATACAAAAACCACTTGTTTTGTGAGGGGGGTTATTAGCCACTCTCAGCTCTTCAGATGGGGATTTTCTCCCCCAAACAGCTTTCTCTGCCTTTAATAATGTCAATGATGCCTGGAAAGGCTGACCTGGAACAGAGACTAGACAGAGCAAAAGAGATAAAATAGGTATTTATTGAAAGGATACATCATGGGCAGTGCAAGGGTCTGGCTGGGACTACATCCAAATCAAATCCAAGATGGATCCTGGTCATGAGTTTTTACATTTATATAAATTTTGGTTCGTGCACATATTGGGATCAATTATCCAACCACAGCCCCAGGCTATGAAGTCTCAGCCCCCTGGCTTGCCCCCTTTCCCTTGCTGTTGTTTCTGCTTTTTGGCTACCAGTTGTCCTTAATTCTCTAGCTAGGAAGGAATTGTTTTCTAATATGAAGTCTCAAAGTTATACACGAAGCAGCAGAGATTCTGAAAAATATAGAAGCTAAAACCCAAGGCATCATTTTCCCTTTTTAGAGGCTTGACAAGGCCTTTACCTTGTCAAATCTCTGTTCTAAATATCTACTAATAATAGGTATTTGATAACAGATAAGAATTAAGCAATAGTAAATAACTAACAACAGATAACTATGTAATAATAAATAAATATCTAACGATGGATAAGTATCTGATGACAGTACATATGTAACAGTAAACAAGCTAAAATCCAAGTAGGCAGAGAGTGTTTTCAGACACAATCTCAGCCTGCCCTTTGCCAGACCATCCCTCTGCTCGTTAGCTGTTCCTGTCTGATTGGGAACAGCAAATAATGCAGCAACACACATACAACTTTTTAAAACCAGCAAGAAGAAGCGATTTATTAAAAAGCCATTGCATTTATATCAGATAGATTGTGCAAAACAAAGTAGAAAAGACTCATTGGTTCAAGAAGGCAACACTTTGAAAACACGCTTTTTGCAAAACATTACAAGACACACGGCTCTGTGGTCAACACTAGGTGTTTAATTTGTGTTATTTATTTTTCCTTCTTTTGTTTGTCTTTGAGAAAAGTCTCCAGCTTGGGCAAGATCCAAGTTGGATTTTTCCACGAGCCTTCAGCAGCGTCCACAGTTAGCTGCTTCCAAAAGTGAGCCCGGGCACTCTCCCATCCTGAGGAATCCACACTGATGAGCTGGGAGCTGGAAAATCACCTGCAAAAGAGCAGGAGGGTGTCTGAGCATCAGGGCTTCCCACAGGAGACATTACACCTTCAAGGGGGAGAGGCAGGAGGGGAGGGGGGAAGCAGGGGAGGAGGACGGATGCAGAGTGGCAAGGAATGTCACTTACACTCGGTTGGCCACAGTTGTCAGGGTTCACTTCCATTAAGCTTCGTGTCAGCTCAGAAACTTTACACATGAGGCTGTGTGAAGCGTTCTGCCACTGCTGACTGCCCGGGGCTAGCCCACAGTACCTATCTTGTCACTGGTTTTCCAGAAAACCTCTCTGAGAATTAGCTGCATATGTTGGCCAGGCTAAGCAGAGGAGGAGAGGTTTTGTCTCTTATTTGTCAGCTAAAGGACTGGATTTTTAAAATTATTATTATCATTAGGTTTGAATATTTTTATCTCGTTTTGCAAGGGGTGGGTCTTGCTTTGGAGGTTTAAGGAACAGTTAATTGTTATAAAATGCTGCAAAGATTTACTGAACATTTAGTGTCATGAGAAAAAGAGAGGAGTGTTGGCAATGAGGTGAGTTCCCTTATCACAAAGAAAAGTCTCCACTATGCACTTTTAGCTGTAAAAAAAAGCATCAAAAGTGGCTGTAACAATGTGATGGGATTTCTTCTGAGACTGTATTTCATCTACCTTAAAAACGTAGAGGTTTTTATTAAGACAACTCCAATAAATTTTTATTGCATTCAAAAGGGAAGAGTCTATTTCTATATAAATATTCTATACCAAGTTTGGAAAAGTCTCAAAATCTTGTCCTTGTGGAGGATTTTCACTTACCAGATTCTGCTGGAAATGCAACGTGGAAGAGAGGAAACAATCTAGGAAATTCTTGGAGTTTGTGGAAGAGCTGGTGAGGGACCCAGCCAGGGGAGGTGCCTGCTGGGACTGCTCTTTGTGATGGTCAGGGGCTGTTTGGGGCACAGTGATCAGGAAATGAGACAAGTTCTGATTCTTGGAGAAGCAAGGAGAGCAGTCAGAAAAAAACCCCACTGCCTTGGAGTTCAGAGGGCAGATTTTGCCAATTTAGGAGATGGCTGAGAGAGTCCCTTTGGAAGCATTCCCGAAGGGCAAAGGACTCCAGGAATGCTGGAGTTTCTTTAAGAAGAGTACCCTAAAGTAGAAGGGGAAGTTGTTTTCATGTCCCACAAACTGGCAGGGACAAAGATTGACCTGGATGAACGTTGGCTGGAACTCCAGGACAAAATTAGAAGGACAAAAAACCCAACTAGAACTTAATCTGTAACAGACAGGCAAGGGTGAACCTTCTCACTCTCTAAAACTCCCTGAAAAGAGGTTAAAAGCCAGCTGGGGGTCAGTCTCTTTTCCCAGGTAGCAAGTGACAGGACAAAAGGAAATGGCCTCAAGCTGTGTCAGGGAAGGTTTGGATTGAATATTAGGGAAAATCTCTTCCCTGAAAACATGGTCAGATATTGGAACAGGCTGCCCAGGGAAGTGGTGGAGTCACCATCCCTGGAGATATTTAGGAGTTGTGTAGATGTGGTACTGAGGGACATGGTTTACTGGTGGACTTGGCATTTCTGGGCTTATGGTTGGACTTGATGATCTTAAAAGATGTGTCAACCTAAACAATTCTTTCATTCTACAACTCTATGACTTATTTCCATACTATTGTCAGATATGAAGCTAAGGAACTGGGACTAATTTTTAAAAATCTACATACCATTGCATTATGTAATCAATCACAAACAATTATACAATGGCTGTATGTGGACCAAAGTTTAGAATGTTTTTTCTAGGAAACATCAGTATTACTTCTGCACTGGTTGTCTTTCATTTTCTTTCCGAGCTAATTTAGAAAGAAATGTACTTTTATAATAAATTACTTGTTCCCACACTGTGATTGGGGATTGGTGGCTGGGGTAGGCTCTTCCACACACTGTCCAAATACTAAGAAATTATGCTTTGAAAGTATTTGCAAGCAGAAACAGAGCCTGGGAGTACCAAACTGAACTTATGTGGCATCAAGATCGGTGCTCACACTAAACTCCACTGTCTACCCTTTGCTTAGACTTTGCTTCTGCCTTTGCCAGTCGAATACAAAGGCTGGAAGACAGGAGGAAGGCAGGAATAGAAATGTCCATTTAGAAGGTAAACCTGGGACCTAGAAGGGCTATATTTAAGTTCAAGAACTGGTTCAGATAGGAAGAGCAAATCTATGTGTGCATAATGAGAAAGGCATTTGTCTCTCAGTGGATCACAGGAATTTGAGTAGATGCCTGAGCTCTTTGCAGAAAGGGGTCTGATCCTAGATCCCCTAAAGCCTTTAAATAAACATGTCCCTGATCTACACTTCTTCATTTTCCTTGGCATATAATAACCAGGTAGCATTTATGGATCAAGCTGAAAACAATTTTTTCTCTGATTATGAACCTTAGGGTGCAAACTTTGCCTCCATCTCTAATCTCTGCCTCACATCTCACCAGTCAGGCTGCTTAGGTTTAACAAGTGAATAATGAGGCTGGGGAAAAAAAAATTAAATGTTTTTTTGTAATGTGACAAGTTCATAAACCAATTCCTTGCTTCTAGGAAACATGTCTCTTGTTCTTCTCAGAAAAGCAAACATGTTTTTTTATTTTATTTTAAGTTGCTCTTTTAGGTTTGATATCCCAAGCCTTTTTATTTTCCCTTCCTCAGGCTTTGTTTTTGACTTGCAAAAAAGGAAAAAGGGCTGCAAAGGAAAAAAGGGCAGAGAAGAAAAGAGAGTAAATGAAAGCTGAATATTTGCCAGCCAACTGTTTTTAAAACATAACATTTATGCACTGAATAGAACTTTACTTCTTCCATAGCTGAGCTTCTTTAAACTTCCAGGAGCCTACTTAAGATTGTCTCCACAGAGAAGGGGGAGAACAGATATCTAAATAGAGCTAATTCCTCCTGGTTTTAGATTGGTGATTTAGAATGGATCTAAAGGTAAAATATCCTGATGCCTGTCTGTCAGCAGCTTATTGCTAGGCTTTGTGTCTAGTATGGGCATCTGCTTCCTGTCTGTAATCAGGGGAGAAAAATAGGGGAAAAAGTTTAAATTAATCAATCTTAAGACCAAAGATTGGGCTATGTGGACTAAGTCACCTTCTGAAAGCTTCTCTTTCTTCCCATTAAAGAGGGAAATCCTACATACTCTGTTTTCAAGTAAACAAAGCTAAGCAGATGATCCAACCTGTAAATAGCTGCTTTAATGTCATTGCTAAAAATTCTGGATTCTTCAGTCACAAACCAGGATTTCTGCAGCCACAGGCAGGAAAGGATGTCATAAGGTGACATCTACCCTGTGGCATGTAGGGTCTCTACAAATGGCAGTGAGAAAGAGGCACTCCTAGGGCATGTTTAACACCCTGTGGAAGATGTCTGAATCAGATGAGTTATTCTCTAGAAATGCACCATTTTCTTTTTTTTTTTTTCTAATTGTCAAGAGAGCCCTAGGTGAGTGAATCCTCTCTACTCTATTACAAGGCTTTATTTTTTTAGATGCCTAATACTGGCTGAAATGAGCCATGTCCAGAAAGTCTGACCTGTTCTAAGAAGTTGACTACAGCAACCAAAATAATTTGCAATCAGGTAGCCAAAGCTGTGGCTGCCCCATTCCTGGAAGTGCCCAAGGCCAGGTTGGATGGGTCTTGGAGCAGCCTGGGGTAGTGGAAGATGTCCCTGCCCGTGGAAGATGTCCCTGCCCGTGGCAGGGGAGTTGGAATTAGATCATCTTTCAGGCCCATTCCAACATAAACCTTCTAATATTCCAAAAATTGTGTACAAACTACATAGAACAGGTAGATAATGAGAGCTTAAAGGACTTTTCCTACTTATTTGATTGAAAGGATCAAACATTTTCAAATATCTCTCCCTGTTTTGAACTTCAAATCCTGGGGAATGGCTGAACTTTACAGAAGACCATGAATCAGTAAATCTGTTATTCTCAACTTTCCTCTGGGATTGTGCCATTGCCTGTCTAAATGAAAGATCACTTCTTTTGTGAAAAGTGTCAAGCCACACTGCAACTTTCTGACATAAAAAAATTTCTGGGAAAACCTAAAATAAGGGATAAACCCAGGTGGGCTTGTGTTTTGTTACATCTCAGCTACATACTTTGAAAGAAGAGAATGGAGGCATACAGGCAAAGTTTAGTTGGCAGATAAATGGAGATTTATTATGAAAAAAGTTCAGACCTGGGGTTTATCACTCTCAGCAAGGCTGAGGGAGATGTCAGAGGTACAGGTACATCTCTGAACCATGGTAGGATGGTGTGAGATTACAAACATTGGTGGAACCATTCAAGGAGGATCTCCTTTCATTTTTCTGCCTCCACTGAGGAGCTGAAGAGGTTCCTTGTTCTGTGGCCCCCAGTAGAGATCAGATACTCATATCCAGCCATTGCCAGTTATCACTAAAATACAACCATTTCTACAAACTGATAATCTCTGTCCTCTTCATTATGGTGGAACAGTAACAAAAGCCTTTCAAGAGTGGTTCTAGACCCAGCCCACAAGTGTTGGGGGTCCTGTGAGCAGAAGGCTCTTGCTAGGAAGCCCTTTAGGTTATAAACCAGCTGGGACAGATGGCTTTCTGAAGATGTCCAGAAAGGTCTTATGAGATAAGTCTTTCAGCCTTCACAAATATTTCTATATATCATCACTTACTCTTTGTTAGGAAAATATCTCCTTTATCAAGCAAGTTCAAATCCTATCATAGAGAAGGGAGGTGCCAAAAATCCCTTGGTCTTATGCTGGGTCTTGTCACTGTGGGTCAGAATGGAAAATGCTTTGGTGTTTTGGAGAAGTTCACATTTTTGAGCCATATAAGAGGTCCAAGGTACTGTACTGTGCAGCTCTGGGTGCACCTTCTGTGACTCTCTGCATCCTGTGTGGTGAGAATTAAATTCCCACAGGCTGAGCTATTAAGCTCACATGCTGACAGACTGATCTGTGTTTTCAATCCTGTCTTTTGCCTTTCCACCCTAATACTTTTATGGTTTATAAAATACTTGTTCTGTGGTGCCACAACTTTTCTCCTTGAGGCTGTTTCATGATAAATGCAGATGGATGGGCATTTCTGAGGCACCCACAGTCCATTTTCAGAGAATTCCTCCACAAGCCAGGCCAACTGATAACTTGTTGGAGAGGGTAATTAGAGGAGCAAAGTCAGGAGTAAGAATGAAGCACCTTGGAGAGGGTGAGCAGTGCAACAAGCACTGAGTTAGTTAAAAAAACACTGCAGAGAAAGAGGACAGCAATTTTTTAGGAATAAAATGGGAGACAACCCATGGAGAACCTCCAGAGATCATGCAACTCCTTTGAAAAAAGTAAAAACAATCAACCAAACAAAACCCCCCAGTGCTGCCTCATTCTAGGCTTCAAGAGAGACTAATACTCATTTTTTATTGTCTTTGAAAAAAAAGGCTCATGGATGTTTTTCTATGTGCATTGAGAGCTCCTAGGAAATACCAGAACTATTCCAGTCCTTTGGAGAGGCAAACAGCAGAAGTCATCTCAAAGAATGGAGTTTTGAGCTACCTAGTATTCAGTAATTAGCTAAAAGTTAAACTGGAATAATTCTTCTTAGAAAGAATGGGATAATCTTATTTTTTAATACTTTTCTTTATACAATATGGCTGACTTCTTATTTTTGATTTTTTTTTACTAATCTTATAAATGAACAAATAACAATGGTATTTAGTGGGGGGGGGCATGATTTATATTTTCAAAATGTGTGAAAGACATCAGAATGTTTTGGCATGGTCATTGTAGCCTTCTGTGTTAAATCAGAAGAGACTGAAAAAATGCTAAAAGTAATGGGTAAGTTTTGAAAAGACCAAGATGGGCTTAATTGTCTCACTCTCTTAATGGGAATTGGAAACCTGATTGCAATTTGTGCCTTAAAACTCTCTCCCTATTATAACAAAAAACCAGATGTTCACTGGGAACAAGTTTGAGATCTGTGGACACCAGTATTACTTTTTAATGTGCTGTATCTATAACTACTGGGTTTCATGTGACATGAGTATTGTTCTTTGATAAAAATATTATTTCTGTATCATCAGTGGAAAATTTATGATTAAATCCTATATAGGATGTTTGATTTTAAGCACAAGCATTTATTTATGCTTGGACTAAGTCTGTTGTAATTAAGCTGTACTTTTCTTTCATTTGGGACCTATGAGTGCTAGGATAAGCATTCAAGTGATTTTTTTAGGGGGGAAAAAACCAATTAATTAAGACCTATGATTTCTGTATCCTGTTCCTAACCTAGCCAGATGACAGGGATGAAATTAATGTCTGGAAATTAAATTCTCTGTAAAATGTAGGGAAATCCACCTTTGTACAAATGTCCTTTGTAGAACACCTTGCAGTGTCGTGAGGATCAGCAGTAAACAAGAATATCTTGACAATGAACTAACACTAAGTACTAAAAGAGGGGATCACTCATTAAAACTTTAACTATTGGGGATAATTGCAATTACAGATATCTCCCCACTGTGCTCCCACTATCCACTCCTTTCTTCAGTCCTGGAGTTCTGTAAGGTGTGGATTGCAATACACTGATGTGCTGAAGGGAGAGATCAGAAAGGTTTTAGGATGCTGGAGGTGTCATCGAGACTCTAGGAAAAAAAGGGCTGAGGTTAGGAAACTCTGTGGGTGCAGCCAGGTTTGAGAGTGCAGAGGTATTTTACTCTTCTTTCAGAAAAGCAGATGGATGCTGTATATTACACAAGCTCATGTACAAAGGGAAAGGTATGGAAATTAACTTTCTCTCTGGCTATGATAAACCACCAAGGGAAATTCATAGCAAATCTGTCTACTGCAGTTAGTGCTGCAACAGAGCTATTACAGAAAAATAAATAGTGGCAATGGTCAAAAGAATGTCAAGATGCTTTCAAGTTGGCTAAACAGACACTTATATCCTCCAGGGGCTTAGTGCACTTTGTCCCATCCCTGCCAATCTGTTAAACTACTGATGCTTCACTGTATGAGGTCAGGAGTGGTGATTTCTCACATAATACCAAACAGCCCAGAAAAGCCTGTAGCATTTGCATCGAAAATGCTTCCTAAAGAGGAAAGGGAATACAAACAGATGAGGTGAAAGTAGATGGTGGGGAGGAACTCACAGAGACTGCATGAAGTGCACTCTGCACTGTAGTAAAAATTCAGCAGAAAACATGGCCCACTTGACAGAAATGTTTTTGAGGCTTGATAAGTGGATTCTAGCAACACTGAATTTAATAATCAGCATTTAAAATTGATCTTTGGGAGACAAAAATACATAAAATTAAATTAAACAGGAACCAGAGAATCACCCATGTTTAATCTTAAAATGTCCTGATGTAAAATCATACAGAGATTAAATATATACTGATTTTGCTGTGCTGAACAACCAACAGTAGGTTCAGTGGTTCACTATGAAAAGAACAATTCCTTAAAATTTAAGAGAAATTAAGTCCTATGCCAGCAAATAAAGTTTCAGTGAAAATGTAAACACTGAGACAAAAAATCTTTGTCTGCAAACACAAACTAAAGCTTGACCATCCATCCTATTGCATTGGCAGCATGATTGCTGGCACAACTTTTATTCAGAACACCTACAATATCCTGAAACTATTCCTGAGTCCTGTATAAGACTTGGGATGTGTCAAAGTGCCTTCCCAAAAAGCAGCTTAGACATAAATACTAGCATTGAAATAGGAGGGGTTTGATAGGATGACAACAGGCACAGCATTGGCTTCTTGGAAAGAGTGATTCCTGGCATTTTTTTGGTTTTCTAATAGAAATCTGTCCTTGAGATAAAGCTTTCTCAGTCTTTCTGGGGTCCTGCCAAGGCAGAGCTACCCAAGAAACTTTCCATGAAGGACAGATGCAGTAAGGTGATGATGCTCTTGTGTTTAGGTTTTGAGAAGCTCTCAGGGATGAAGGAATAAGAAAAGGTTGACCAAAGTCATCAACATGGTTATTGAAAGAAATTACATGACTAATTAGTGGGGGGAAAAAAGATAATGATAAATCATTGATGAGAAATGATATACAGACCGAAAATTATTGTGCTTTTGTACTAAGTGTAGCTTCCTCTGGCTGAATGTGAGATAACCCTGTAAAGAATATCTATGAATAGTAGGTTAAAATGGTATCTACTGTAATGGGAAATTTTTTTTGTTGTTGTTCAGCAAATAATTTCTCTGTCACAAGCAGCTCTCTTTGATGCAGAACTTCTTGGGACTGAAGGCTAATTTAATGAAGGGGTGTTGGTGATGGCAAATTTTTCAGGTAAAGTCACAAAACTGTTCAGGGAAAAATACACTTTCTTTGAATTTCCTCCTTAAGCTGTACAGCTTGACACTGAGACCTAAACAAAGAAAAATACTGACCCTCAGCTGCCTGACAACCTGGTTAATATAGAATCTTTGAAAATACTGGATAAAAGTCTCAGTATGAAAGCTTAGAAGCCTGTGTAGAAAATATATCCCTGTCTATATAATAAAGACAAAATTACAGATTATTGAAATCGGATTTTTTTGGGGGGTGTGTGTGTAGAAATAGTTTGAGTATGTATTGTCAAACACCATTCAGAGACAGAGAGAATGACAATTTTTAAAGTACCTTCTTAAGATAACTATCAATGGAGCAATATTTTCCTTTTACAAGAAACACCTTCCATAGTATCAGCTATATGATTTTGCTCCCTTACAGCAAAAGCAGAGTCCTTTCATCCGAAGAGCTATCACAATGAGACACCAGATCAAAACAGAATCCAGACATTCTCACCCAGAGTGTAATGCAAAACAACCAAAAATTTAAGAGGAAATTTTTTTCTAGGGAATTCCTTGATTTTTAGATCTGAACAATGGCGTGTAAATCCCAAGTCAAGCTTTTTTCCTTCTCCTAGGCTGGAATCACAAGATATCAAGATCATAGGATAATTCAACTTGGAAGGCACACCAGGAGGTCTTTAGTCCAACCAGCTGCCCAAAACAGGGTCAGTTTGGGAGATCAGCACAGGGTGTGTGCAGGATGCACAATCTCCCAGGAAGAGTAGCCCCAATGTCATGGGGAAATTCTCCTTCATTCTGTTTTCTGTTACTTCTTCTATCTCTCATCTTCTCACCATGTGAACAGCCTGGCTGGATCTTCTTGATAACCTTATCATAAGTACTAGAGGTTGATCTCAGGGCTCTCCAAACAGCCACTTCTCTGGGTTGAGCAATCCCATCGTGTTCCTGCACCAAGCCCTGAGCACCCCGGTGACCCTCGTTGAACATACTGAGGTTGGTCAGTCTTTAATGGATTTTATGGATCAGTACAGTGTTTGTGATCTGAGTGCTGAGTAAAGGGGGATAATCCCTTACCCTGGGCTGGCTCTGCTCCTGCTCATACAGCCCAGGGTGCTCCTGGCCCTTGTTGTTGCCAGAGCTCACCGTGGACATTGGCCACAGAGCTGGCCCTGAATCTCTCAGTGCCCAGCCTGTACCACTGCAAAAGGCTCTTCCTTCCTGAGGCAGGGCATTTGTCCTTGTTGAGTTCCACCAGGCTCCTGTCAGCTCATCAATCCCTGCTGTCTGAAACCCTCTGGTCATATCTCAGCTTGGACTGTATCAACTGGCCCCATCAGTTTGGCATCACCTGACAACTTGCTGAGAGCAGACTCCATCTCCTCCTTCAGGGCATCAGCACAGAAATTAAACAGGACAAGTCCCAGGAGGGATCATGAGTTACTCACTGGCCTTCAGGCTGAGTGTGATCCATTAACCCTCACTCCTGAGTCCAACCACACAAGCACATTTTTGTGCCCATCCCATTGTCCATATCCAAATCCTCTCTCACCTCAGATTTTCCAGAGCAGGAAGTCAGTCTCCTTTTGAGGAATTTGATAGCACTCAATTAAAAAGAAAATCTTGATCCATAATTAGAATTTAGAATTCTGTGTCTTATCACAATAGCAATAAATGCCACAAATTAAAATCTCAGCTACCCAAAGGATTTTTTCTTTTTTTTTTTTTATTTTTTTAATTTTTTTTTGCATATTGGTGGTCCGTATTGAGCTAAAACATTTAGAATAAGAAATATACCTGGGGCAATTACAGACAATGATTTCTAAAGTTCTCAATACAGCCCAAATACCACTGTCTAGGCTGTAAGTATTTGACTCTAGATAATATCAAGTTGGTGGTAAGAAACTGTTCTGGCTGCCCAGGTTTGATGATAGACAGTTCAGCACATTGCTTAAATAGCTAGGAGCAATGCCAATTAAAGTGAAATTCTGCTCTAACACTGCCTTACAAGCCTTTTAAACAGACTGGCAAATCAAGAAACAGACTTCACTGGAATATTATGGTGTGCAGGTTTCAGAGGAACTTTGGAGGAAATTCTTTAAACCTTCATTAAAAAATACACCTAGTATCACAAAGCATGAAAACTATTTTTTAGGCAGCTGGTTATAAAAGGAGGGCAGCCAGGGGAAGTCTTATATGTTCATATTAAAGTCCAGAGCAGAAGGTTCAAGTTGCTGGTTCCATTACAGAAATATCCCTGTCTCTATCAAAAAAGTCTGTTTCTAAAGGGAGCTCTTTATTCGCTGTGTTGAGATGGAAACACGAATTTGATATCTATGAGAGGCCAACAGGGTTAGCAAGAAAACAGAGAGGAAAAAAAGGACAGAAGTAACCTTTACAAAGCACTTCTCCATCTGATACTGTTGAGTAGACTTGGCTGAATAATCTACCTCAGATATTATTCATCAATGTGAATGCTGGCATTTTTCTCCCCCGTTACTGTCAAATAATGATTTGTAAATAATCTTATTTGCAGGTAGTCTGCTAGTAAAAGTACAAATGTTGGCCATCAACATTTAAGTCTTTACAAATTGATTTTTTTTCCTCTTTCTTTCCCCTCCACCCCCCCCCCCCTTTC